>NC_069428.1:44908824-44962289 GCF_026875155.1 Cherax quadricarinatus | reverse complement strand
TGAGAAATAAAGAAAGGAATAAGAAAAGCAAAAAGGGATTATTAGGCTAAGGTCGCAAGGGATTCGAAGACTAACCGAAAAGGGTTCTTTCAGGTATACAGAAGTAAGATTAGGGACAAGATAGCCCCACTTAAGAGTAACTCTGGTCAGATCACTGACAGTGATAAGGATATGTGAAGTTTTCAATACCTACTTCCTCTCAATTTTTACCCAGGAAAATACTAGCGAAATTCCAGAAATAATAGATTATGTAGAACAGGACGATAATAAACTATGCACGATTGCGGTAACTAGTGACATGGTCCTCAGACAAATAGAGAAACTAAAACCTAACAAATCCACAGGCCCTAATTAACTGTTTGCAAGGGTGTTAAAGGAATGTAAAGAGGAACTTAGCATACCTTTGGCTAATCTTTCCAACATATCACTACAAACTGGCATAGTGCCTGATAAATGGAAAATGGCAAATGTAATACCTATTTACACGGCAGGTGACAGGTCCTTGGCTTCGAACTATAGACCAATAAGCCTTACCTACATAGTGGGAAAATTTATGGAATCTGTATTTGCCGAAGCAATTCGTAGCCATCTTGATAGGCATAAGTTGATTAATGAATCTCAGCACGGTTTTACAAAGGGGAGTTCCTGTCTAACGAATTTACTGACTTTCTTCACTAAGGTGTTTAAGGAGGTAGATCATGGTAATGAATATGATATTGTGTATATGGACTTCAGTAAGGCTTTCGATAGAGTTCCACATCAGAGGTTATTGAGGAAACATAAGGCACACGGAATAGGAGGAGAATTTTTTTCCTGGGTTGAGGCATGGTTGACGAATAGGCAGCAGAGTTTGCATAAATGGGAGAAATCAGAATGGGGGCACGTCACAAGCGGTGTTCCTCAGGGGTCAGTGTTGGGCCCCTTGTTGTTCACAATCTACATAAACGATATAGATGAGAGAATAAATAGCGACAGAAGTAAATTTGCTGATGACACCAAAATAGGCCGTCCAATTCATTCTAATGAGGACATTAGAGCACTCCAGGATGATTTGAATAAACTCATGCACTGGTCGGAGAAGTGGTAGACGCAGTTTAATATGGACAAATGCAAAGTTCTAAATGTTGGACAGGAAAATAATCATGCCACATATTAACTAAATAATGTAGATCTTAATATTACCGATTGGGAAAAGGATTTAGGAGTTCTGGTTAGTAGTAATATAAAACCAAGACAACAGTGCTTTAGTGTTCGCAATGAAGCTAATAGAATCCTTGGCTTCAGAGCAAGAAATATAAATAATAGAAGTCCTCAGGTTGTTCTTTAACTCTATGGATGTAAATGTACAGGAAAATGTACAAAGGAAGATGACAAAGTTGATCCCATGTATCATAAATCTTCCATATTAGGAAAGACTGAGGGCCCTGAATCTGCACTCTCTAGAAAGGCGTAGAAATAGGGGGATATGATTGAGGTGCATAAATGGAAAACAGGAATTAATAAAGGGGATGTAAATAGAGTGCTAAAAATATCTAATATAGAATGGACTCGCAGCAATGGCTTGAAATTGGAAAAATTCAGATTCAGGAAGGATATAGGAAAGCACTGGTTTGGTAATAGAGTTGTGGATGAGTGGAACAAACTCCCGAGTACCGCCATAGACGCTAAAACATTGTGTACTTTTAAAAATAGGTTGGATAAATACATGAGTGGGTGTGGGTGGGTGTGAGTCGGACCCGACTAGCTACTAGGTCGGACGCAGTGCTCCTCCCATAAGTGACGTGTCTGACCTCACTAGGTCAAGGCATTGGCTTATGCTGGTGGGGAGAATTGGAGCTGCCTCACATAGACCAGTAGGCCTGTTGCAGTGTTCTTATTTTTATGTTCTTATGAGGGCAAATATTCTATTAGTGGGATGGATCTGTGAAGAACCTGCCTAGTATGGGCGATCAGGCCTGCTGCAGTATTCCTCATTTCTTATGTTCTTATGTTCTTAATTAATTTACCTCTTTCAGTTCGTAATCAGGCTTTATTAAACAGCAGCCATTGTTTATTTAAACAAGTGGTACACAGTCTTCTCTTTGTATCATTCCCGTTCTTGCTTATCTATTTCTGACATTCAGTGTCTGATTTCTTCCCTACTTATGCCACTCCTTTTATTATGTGAATTTAACGCTCGTTATTTGCTCAGGGAATGGTTTCAATGTGACTCTCGTTACCATGTCTGGTAACACTTGTACTCTTTCTAGTATGGATCTCACTACAGCATTGAACTTCGATTTGTCTCTTGTACATAATCTTCATAACATCATTTCCTTCTGCTCATTACTTTATTCTTACATCCGATCCCTTGTTGGCAGGTTATTATCCTTCTTATTTCATCATCTTCTGAGGAGTTCTTGCAACTTTTTACCGCCTCTGTTCTTACTGCAGTATTGACTGCAATTCCGAATTTTAGGTAAACATTATATAAATGTGTGTCCTGGTGGGTTCCTGACTGTGCTGTGTACTGGTATTCGAAACAAGGTACTTCTGTTATGACAGAATTACACTTGGTTAACAAACATTTAGTATAGTACTTGAATATCCGCAATTCTCTCTTGTCTCATTAATTTGGTCTACGTAAGGGTCGTTGTACCATCAACTGGTTAATCCCTTGATATATAGTTTGCAAAACGCTAATAATCAATTTAAATTGTTGTATTTTTTTTATCTCGATAAAGCTTAAGACAATACCTAACATTACAACATGTGGGTACAAGACTATGCAATAGCTCTCCGGAAAATTTGACACTTTTCCTTCAAGATTTATTTGGAAGAACTTTTTTGTCCTGGAAAATAACAGCTTTTTTCCTGGTTTTGTTCAGGCTGTGTTTATAGCACTACCCTCTTTCTATTCACCATTAATTATCTTACCTCTGTTCTCCATTGCACTGTCTGATTACATCTCTATGTAGACGATTTGCTATAGTTTGTGCTGGCGGCTACTGTTTGTTCCCTTGCTGAGGCCTTTCTCCAGTACGCTGTTGATCGCATTTCCAGCTGGGTCACCTCTCGTGGGTTTAAGTTTTCTGTTGCTAAAATACACCAGGTAACTTTCACGAGACACCTATTATCCCTCATACTGTTTTATACCTGAATTGTTCCCCTATCCATAAACCAGATACACTCATTTTTTTTACGGTCTTCTGTTTGATCGTCAAATGTCATGGAAGTTTTGCATAAGCTTTTTGTCACTGCCACCTGAACCTCTCTAAAACACCCACCCATCTTCCATGAGGACTAACAAAAAATCCCAGCTGAACTTTCAACCAGCACTAATTCGATCAAAACTAGCCTGGTCACAGACCGGGCCGCGGGGGCGTTGAATCCCGGAACTCTCTCCAGGTAAACTCCAGGTAAACAGTAGCAGACTGTATTCCTCAGCCTCTCCAGTTAATCTTTCTCAGCTTGATGGTATTCATCATCAGGGGTTGCTTTTGTGTCTCGTGTTTTTGTTCGGTCATCCCCAGTCGAGAGCCTATATGCAGATTCAAACTAACCTTCATTGCAAGATCGACGCATTACCCATTGTCTCCGTTATTTTGTCCACTTCCACGATCTTCACGATCCTTCCACATAAAGATCGAAACGAATGGTAGCAGGGCTGATTTCATCGTTGCTTAAATTTATTATATCTCCTCCGGAATTCACTCTCAGTTGGCTTATTTCATTTACTTCCTCTTTCTGTCCATTCTGCATCTTACTTTTCCCTCCCTCCTCTAGAAGTTCCAATGATTCATGTTCTTTCCCAATTCCATTTCCATCAACTCAGCTGCGTCCTACAACTTTTCCCTTACTCTTTCTTGAACACCTCCAATCTTATTCTCATGGTATTGCTGTGTACACTGATGGTTCTAAATCCCTCGATTGTGTGTGAAATGCAGCTGTTTCTCCAAGGACATTTACTAGAATCAGTTAGTATATCCTCTGCAGAGTTATGAAATTTTCAATGCTGCTATACACATTGTATTGTGATCATGTCCGCCTTGTTGCTTGGGACTCCCAAAGTGCGTTACAAGCTATCCAAAAAATCGACTCTCCTCATCCTGTAGAGCTTGGTTACGATG
Source organism: Cherax quadricarinatus (assembly GCF_026875155.1). Classification (NCBI taxonomy): domain Eukaryota; kingdom Metazoa; phylum Arthropoda; class Malacostraca; order Decapoda; family Parastacidae; genus Cherax; species Cherax quadricarinatus. The sequence goes on along the minus strand of NC_069428.1, from coordinate 44,958,180 downwards.
AATTTGTCATACTACAAAGAAGTTGTTTTCTTCTGAGTCCCTGAGCACGCTGATGTTCAGGTCAATGAACAAGCAGACTCAGCAGACCGGTCATTCTTTCATTACTTCCCGATTTTCCACAGGACAATCCTTTCTCAGACTATTTTTCAGTGCTTTCCTAGCAACTCCGCAGCCGCTGGTACCAACGTAGGTCCGAGTTGGAACATAATCAGCATTATAGCCACCTTCCAACTACTGTCGAGTTTGGGAGACTGCACTCTAATACTTACCCCATGAGACACACTCGTCTTACTCACGGATCCCACATGAAGACACATCAAGCACTGCTCAGAGGGGACTGTCAAGTCACATTTCTAGTTCGTATTACTAGTTCACCATGTCTTAATGGATTATCCTATTATCAGCCTGTAAGCAGAATTCATTTACGACGTCTACACTGCCCCAACTCACTTTTCGTAGCTTACCTACTTGCTGGAAGTCCCACCTTTGACGCCGACATCATTCCCTCCCCTCTTCGACGTTTTAACAGAAACTAACCTACTGCACCAACTCTGATGAACTTTTCTCTTGCCCTGTCCCCTATCTCCACTAACCGCTACCTAGCACACCCCGAGCCCTCACTCACATCTAACCTTTGCACATTCCTACTTCCACAAGTATCTTCCTGCGGTTATATATGACCTTTATAGGATAAGCGCTTACCTTTACTATAATAAATAATATTTTTTCTCAGATAAATATTGTGATAACTGTCCTTAAAAGAAAGGACATAATTGTGAACATTCCTTATCAATTAACACAAGAGGATAATCTCCATTAGTTACACTAAAAAAAAATTATCTACTAAAGAGAAAAAACTTTGAAACTAGAAGTTTAATGATTTGCCCCACTTGGTCGAACCTAAATAATGTGGTTATTGCCTTCAGCAGTCCCAATACTTTTAAGACAATTCAAAAAGAAAACGTTATTGGAAGAGTCCCAGATAAAGGCTTTCAATTGCAATATTCCATGTAGCGACTGTGATAAATGTTACAGAGAGGAAACAAACGTTGAATTTATCAACATGGATATTCCGCGCACACTTGAGATTATATTGCATTATTTTGGGACTTAAAACACAGGGAAATATTAAGTTAATTTCAGTGAGGCTAAAGTATTGATGGGATGCATCAACATACAGTATAGGAAAATGAGGAAATAGGTTACAATTACCAATATTTCCAATTTCAGTACTCAAAACAAGAATGCCGAGCATCAACAGAACACATTTCATCATAAATTTGACAACTCTTTCAGGAAGATAATTAACTAACAAAAAAGTTAAGCCCGTCGTTCCTTATGAATTTCATGAATTTACGCTGGATTAAGTCGAATTATTAATATAATTATTGTTTAGGTGAGATCATTGAGAATGGGCCAGTGTTCCCACTAATGACAAAAAGCGAGATCATTGGGGTTTGGCGCAAAATTTGGTTCAATAAAATGTAGAATGATCAAATATATTAAGCGATGGTTAGGTAAGACACATATGCAACAGTTAGGTATCTTTATTTTGAAACGTTTCGCCTACACAGTAGGCTTCTTCAGTCGAGTACAGAAAAGTTGATAGAAGCAGAAGATACTTGAAGATACTTTAAGGGTGATGGACTGATTACATCGTCTTCAAGTATCTTCTGCTACTCGACTGTACTTCTGTACTCGACTGAAGAAGCCTACTGTGTAGGCGAAACGTTTCGAAATAAAGATACCTAACTGTTGCATATGTGTCTTACCTAACAATCTGTCGGTATTTTATACCATTCTAATGTTCATATTAAGCGATAACTATGTTGAAGAGTCTTGAGATAATTCTTACTAATACCTCTGAGACGTTGAAGATGCCGATGTTTTGAGTGATTGTGACCAATATGATAGAAGATTGCAAAGCACAGACTGTCTTATAACTAATTTTGCATCCTTCCAGTTGATGGGATAATTATGAACTACACACATATTATCATTAAAGTTTCTTGTTTCGCCTATGCCGACATTATTTGTGTAGAGGCATCTTGTTTAGGTCTTGGTTAGATCATGGATAGTAGTGGTATTGGTTATTACTTCTTGGATGTTATATATAGAGAGGTCCTTGATAACTTTCTCAGCTACACAGATGTTAAGGAAAATGATAATGTTATATATAGTAGTGGTATTGGTTATTACTTCTTAGATGTTATATATAGAGAGGTCCTTGATAACTTTCTCAGCTACACAGATGTTAAGGAAAATGATACAAGAGTTTGGACTAGTTTCAGTTCTGGGTGTGTTTAGTACACAAAAGAATTTAAACTTCATCTTCTCAGCAGGTGAATACGAGATCAAATCATCCATGATGCGCCTGCAGCAGACTGGTCTCTCAACACAGGTGGTGGAGGCTTGGCTGGTCACACAGGTGGTGGAGGCTGTGTTGACCTCAACACAACATGGCAGCTACTCTGTAATTTTCATTACGGACGGCACTACCTCACCCTCTAGTCTCTTCATGGCAAGTGTCGTAGGCTTTTGTGTTATACAGTGTGAGTGTAGAATAGTACTGCGAGCTTAAGTTATGCACATAATCTTTGTCAACAGCTGCAGTTATATTGTAATAAAGTTGGTAGAATTACCGACAATATGTAAAGTAAAAGGACACAAGTGCAGCTAATGTGACATTTTATTGTGGCAACGTTTCGCTCTCCAGGAGAGCGAAACGTTGCCATAATAAAATGTCACATTAGTTGCACTTGTGTCCTTTTACTTTGCAGTATATTATATTATCTCACATTATCTCATGTGTACGGGTAAGAAGAGAGTAACGAGTGTTTATATATAATATTGAGTCCGCTAGATTGTAATATTTTTAATAAGTTATTTAATAGTATTGAGAGATGGTATGCAGTAGGAAAATGCCTTGAATTAACAACTTCCGTTATTAAAAAAGTTAGGGGTTAATTTTTTTAAACAGATCTAAATATATGGTTCTGTTGAACTCATTGTATTTTAGTTCGTTGCTGGTGTTCTCGTTGAACCTTCCATTGCTGGTGTTCTCGTTGAACCTTCCATTGCTGGTGTTCTCGTTGAACCTTCCATTGCTGGTGTTCTCGTTGAACCTTCCATTGCTGGCCTCGGTGGTGAGTGGAAAAATCTTTGTAATCTTAAAACTCTATTAATATTTCACTCAATTCAAGGGATAACTAGACCTGATTTTATTCTGGCAACTTGTTGCATAAATTAGAAACAGACTGAATGCTAGAGGAGACCTAGTATGTATAAAGTATAGGTCTATACTTTATAGGTATCGCCTTTTTTGTAAAAATCATTATTAATATCTTTCTTTCTCTTTTGTAAGCTTAAAGTTCATAAGGAAAATGTAATGTATTTTTCTTTTGGTAAATGGTTTAAGGAAAAAATAACTTACGTTTTTCTTAAGCTTATTGACAGTGCAAAAAAAAAATTACTTATTCAAGAGGTCTCATACGCAGGTCTTCTTTCACACACAAAAAAATAACCATATCTGTAAACCAAATAATTTAAACATAAATAACTAATGTCATATAACATACATAAACAGATCGAAAAGAGATAATAACCACTACAATAACTTCATTGTTTATGGACAATGTTGTAAAGGCTTAAGATTAATCAAGGTAAAATGTCATATGAACAAATATATGGGACAAGGAAATGTTATTTTGAAGCCATTTTGGATAATGAAATTCACTTCTCTTATGTGAAACTTGTGGTTGCTTTTGGTACACCATTACTTAACTCGGGGTCGAACTTCAGATAAACACTCACGGATTTCATTCTCACCTGAAAGGAGACGATTTCTGTCTTTGGTCTTGAGGTCTGTTATAATAAGAAAAACCTTGCTCACACATGTAGGAGGTTAGGTATTACCAGCTTGTCAAGAAACAGAACAAGTATTTCCTGACGCGGGTCGTCTGACCGAGGCATTCTGCTGGCATACCGGTCCACCCCTTTAAAAAGTATACCTGGAGTATACCTAGAGAGAGCTTCGGGGGTCAACGCCCCCGCGGCCCGGCCTGTGACCAGACCTCATGATGGATCAGGGCCTGATCAACCAGGCTGTTACTGTTGGCCGCACGCAACCCGAAGTACGAACCACAGCCCGGCTGGTCAGGTACTGATTTTAGGTGCTTGTCCAGTGCCTTCTTGAAGACAGCCAGGGGTCTAATGGTAACCCCCCGTTATGTATGCTGGGAGGCAGTTGAAGAGTCTAGGGCCCCTTACAATTATTGTGTTGTCTCTTATCATGCTAGTGGCGTCCCTGCTTTTCATTGGGGGGATGTTGCATTGTCTGCCGAGTCTTTTGCTTTCATAGGGACTGATTTTCGTGTGAAATTTTGGTACTAATCTCTCTAGGATTTTCCAAGTGCACATAATCATATATCTCTCCTGCTTGTGTTCTAGGAAATACATATTGAAGAACTTCAAGTGTTCCCAGTACATGAGGTGTTTTATCGCAGTAATGTGCGCCGTGAAGGTTCTCTGTACATTTTCTAGGTCAGCAATTTCACCTGTCCTGAAAGGTGCTGTTAATGTGCATCAATATTCCAGCCTAGATAGAACAAGCGACCTGAAGAGTGTCATCATGAGTTTGGCATCCCTAGTTTTGAAGGTTCTCATTATCCATCCTGTCATTTTTCTAGCAGATGCGATTGATACAATGTTATGGTCTTTGAAGGTGAGATCCTCTAACATTATCACTCCCATTTCTTTTACATTAGTTTTTCGTTCCGACATAGTTTTAATTTCCTCACGTTTTCCATATCGTAGAAATTGAAATTTCTCATCATTGAACTATATATTATTTTCTGCTGCCCATTTAAAGATTTGGTTGATGTCCGCTTGGAGTCTTGCAGTATCTTCATTAGAGGACACTGTCGTGCAAATCCGGGTGTCATTTGCAAAGGAAGACACGGTACTGTGGCTTATATCACTGTCCATATCTGATGTGAGGATGAGAAACAGGATGGGAGCGAGTACTGTGCCTTGTGGAACAGAACTTTTCACCGTAGCCGCCTCAGACTTTTCTCTATTTACTACTACTCTTTGCTCTATTTGTTAGGAAATTATACATCGATCTACCAACTTTTCCTGTTATTCCTTTATCACGCATTTTGTGCGTGATATGGTTATAGTTACAATTATTTTTTTTTGTAATAGGCTGAATATTGCATTGAGGCTGAAAACTAGAGTGAATCACTTGATTCGCGAATCCGTCACGTACAGCTCCTGTCCACTGACCACTAAAGGCGGTTTCACACAGGTGCCGTATAGACGTTGCTAAATATATTCCTTATGATAATTATTATACTTTTAAATGATATAACATGCTGAAGAGTTTATTATAATACCCAAGAATGTTCAAAGAATATGCCGTACGTGTATAGTAAAATTACGAATATAAAATTAAACACCAAAATTACTCAAAAATGCATTTACATATGTTTAGCCTATTTGTTATTTTTTTCTCACGGAACCCCTAGCGACCTCTCGCGGAACCCTAGGGTTTCGGGGACCCCGGTTGGCAAACGCTGTACTAGACTATCCTAACACTGTAACTAACATTTTTCCTTATTATTATACTAAGGAACACACAACATGGAAACCACTTCCCCCATACGACGTATTTCAAAGACATTTTGGGCGAAAGTCGTTTTTAACGGACGACACCTACATATTACATTGCTGGCTATGGTATTACTAAAGCACTGATAAGTCATGACGGCCAAACTTACTCTTACGTGTACCTACTCGAATTGCTTCCTCAGGTGTATCGATAATATCCCTGTAACTATAGACAGACAACAATTCCTCAATTCCAGGTGTGGCACTGTCCTAATCCCGCACACAAGCCCATCAAGAATTTACGCTACGTTGCCCAGACAATTAGGAGCGACATTAGCTTCAAAATCTTCCTTTCGCTGAAGTGTAAACTTACTGTATGTCCGCCCTGCCAGAAGTCGGAGACGGTACTTGAGCGACGTTGTTAAACTGACCTTCGATTGCTGAGAGTTTCCCTTCTCAATTTACATAGCTGGTCAGCGCTTCCAGGTCTTAACTGCAGGAAAGCTCATCCTGAGCATTCCCGCCGTTGACCAGTTTTCTCACGGAAAAGCAAAATTCGCTTTGTAAAAAAAATGGAAGGTCTATCATACAATATTGTCAGCGATTCGGCTTCGTCTCCAAGGAAGACTTCCACAGCTCTCCTACCCAAGAGCTGTTTATTGTCCATAGGTCCCTGTTGTACCCTCTCCCACAGTCACTCCTGTGTCCAGCCCTTCTGAAATCCTTACCACTGACTTTCCTACCTTTTCACCTCTCATTTTTACTCCGTCAACTTTAGTTTCATCTGTTTCTCCACCCACACAACCTTACCCAGCTGGGTCTTCAAATCTTCCTTCAAAACTTCAGATTTAAAACTTTAAGTAACCAAGAATCTATACCACCCTTTTGTTCCTCTATGCATAATATACTGCATTTACTTCTTCTGTCCACCCACAGATTCACTCGTAAGAGTGTATTATTCAGAACCACTTTTTGCATTTAGATTTACAGAGCTGAATTTTAGAGACAGAGAAGTTATCCTTCCTCAGCTCATTTCACTTCCAGTTTTTTCTTTCTGTAAACTATGAAGCTCAGTGAAAGAAATCTGACAGTTAATGCAAATACTGGATAAGCCCTCAATTTTATGTCGATAATTTTCTGGGTGTGGCTAAAGATTAATAAAAATACAGCAGATATTAACAAAACAACTCACTACCGTGGTTTGTCATGGGATATAGAATATAATACGGTAATTACTGACCCTCTCATTATAACTGTACTTGGTAGATTAACGAACCTTTGTTTATTATCCCAAGTCTCAACTTGCTTTGACTAGTGTCAACTATCCTGCATGAGGAAAGATGCTAGTACAAGAAGCCTGAAGATTTTACCTCCTACTAGAGACAAGCCAAAATAAGTGGATCAAAAGTTAGTTAGTTTAATATGTTTATTATGCACCCCATACCCATCCTGTGGGCGGTAGTCAAAAGATTACAGAGGTACATAATTGGTCCAGGGACTGGACCCCAAAGTTTTGATAGCTGAGCAAGTTACAGAGGTAATGAACTCATAATTTAGAAAGGTAATGAACTCACAATTTACAAAGGTAATGAACTCCAGGTATGTCTAGTCACAATTATGACAAGTTGCAAAGGTATTTACAGATTACAGAGGTACGTAATGGGTCCAGGGACTGGGCTCCAAAGTTTGATAGCTGAACTAGGTACAAAGGTAATGAACTCACAAGTTACAAAGGTAATGAATCCTGAAAGAATGGTTACTTACGTTTATACATGGCTACAATCATGAACAAATTCCAGAGTAATGAGCAATTCACACTTCCACACCCGGTCACAACTGTAATGAGTTATTGGTGCAAATGTTGATTGTTGAGTCACACACACACACAAACTCGTACACACACACACACACACACACACACACACACTCATACACACACACACACTCACACACACACACACACACACACACACACTCATACACACACACACACTCACACACACACACACACTAATACACACACACACACACACTCATACACATACACACACACACAAACACACACACACACAAACACACACATACTCAAACACACACACACACACAAACACACACACACAAACTCGTACACACACACACACACTACATTAAGTGGATCAAGCAACCTCGGAAGAGATGGATTAGACAACACATGGCAGATATTGCCTCACCGATAACGTATGATAGCCACATATGAAAAACATTTTGTCTACGGTGATTTTCAATCCCTTTCCCATTATGGGTGTGTCAAGGTCATCAAAGTAGTGCCTTGTTTGAGGACTCAAGGTGCCAGTGATCCGGGGAACGATAATATCAAAAAAATAAATAAACCTTAAAGAAAACCTTAAGTAGCATTTTCCCACAAGAAGTGTGTATATTTTAACAAGACATTCGGAGTGATTGGAATATAAATAACATTGTCAGAAAATATATTCTTGTGCCCCCATTTTCATGTGTTTTTTAGGTCCATGTTTTCATGGCATATATTTATGTATTAAATCCATAATTTAATTTTCAAGTATATTTATTCGCTTTGTCTTGGGAGGCACAAGTTATGTTTATGTTATGTGCTGCCAGAGAGCTCATTTTCCAATGTTCTCTTGGGTGACGTTATTTTAATGACGTATATCTCAAATAAAATTTACAACGAATATTTTGAGTCCTGTAAGTGCAATAATAAATTCACATAATTTTTCTTTGTCTTTTCAGATAATAAGCCATTTACGTTTTCCAGGAGGAGCTGGATTTTTTGAAGCCGTATTTAATGGCTCTAATTTCAACCAAATGGACAAGCACTTCTCCCTACTGGTTGATAAAGTTAAGCTGGTAAGTTGTTTACCCATTGTTTGGTAGGTACTAGATTATATTTACTTCGTTGATGCAATGGGTATGGTAATTTTTTTCTATCTCACCGTAATGTTATAGGAGTTAGGTCATTCACACTAATATTAAAGCTGCTGTGTTCATTACTGTTGAGGTTGATGAACCTCTTATTTCTGACAACTTATGGAGATTTTTGACTAATTTCTACACAAACAGCTGCGGAAGTTGTCATCATACACAACAATTGTGGTGATAAGTGACGAGGCAACCTTCCTCGCCTCCTTCGTCAAGTGGTCCGTCAAGGGGCGCCTCATGGTGTGGTCGACGAGGCTCCTCATCCTCACTCACTCTCGCCTCATGGAGCTGCAGGATCTCCACACAACCTTGTCCAACCTCAACTCTATGTTGGTTATTATCAACAACGACACAACAAACATCAGGTGATGTGTGTTTTGTTATACATACTTAAATGAAGATTAAATAAAATGATCTTTGAAACCAACCACTATCAGATGATAATAATGATACTGAGGTAAGCAATGCAGTATTTTACAACACATACGCACGCGCACGTACATAGACATAAACATGAACATTAACACACATACACAGTGCATTAACTCAGTACTCACTTTATGGGGTACACCCTTCTAGTATTGGATAGGCACCCCAGTTGCCCACAGAAGAGCCTGAATTCTTGTTGGCATGGATTCAACTAGGTACTGAAAAGATTCCTTAAAGATCCTGGTCCATGTTGATATGACAACATCACACAGTTGGTGCAGATCTGTCGGCTACACATTGCGCGAATCTCCCTTTTCACAACATCTCGAAGGTTTACACCAAATTCTGACCCTAACATCTACATATCATAGCCTATTGGAACAAACATGTAATGATAGGCAAGTTCACCGTATTTTCTACACTTCTGGGACTCTCTGGAGCTGTCAGTTGCCCTTCTTCCTCCCTGGTGTATTGGAGATAGGTATCAGCCAATGAGGACGCACATGTGTAGACCATTACCACTTGCCTGCAGTCTGTCCATGCTTGAAGGGTGATACCATCTGGACGCTTCTAGCTACCATCAGATCTGCATAGTTGGGGTGGCTTCCTTATTGCTGGCCATTCGGCTGCTGTGAGGCTCCTCTTATTTATTATTTATTAACACACTGGCCGATTCCCACCAAGGCAGGGTGGCCCGAAAAAGAAAAACTTTCACCATCATTCACTCCATCACTGTCTTGCCAGAAGGGTGCTTTACACTACAGTTTTTAAACTGCAACATTAACACCCCTCCTTCAGAGTGCAGGCACTGTACTTCCCATCTCCAGAACTCAAGTCCGGCCTGCCGATTTCCCTGAATCCCTTCATAAATGTTACTTTGCTCACACTCCAACAGCACGTCAAGTATTAAAAACCATTTGTCTCCATTCACTCCTATGAAACACACTCACGCATGCCTGCTGGAAGACCAAGCCCCTCGCACACAAAACCTCCTTTACCCCTTCCCTCCAACCATTCCTAGGCCGACCCCTACCCCGCCTTCCTTCCACTACAGACTGATACACTCTTGAAGCCATTCTGTTTCGCTCCATTCTCTCTACATTGACAACTGGGACATCTTCTATGGCAGAAATGACATGTATGCCAGGGATGGGGTTCACTTATCTAGGTCTGGGGTGGTAGCACTGGCAACTGCAGTGGAGGGAGCAGTGAGGACTTTAAACTAGGAATAGTTAGTGGTATGGGATTTGGCAGGAAAACAGTGAAGTCCCAGTGTAGTAATATTACGGGTTCTAGGGGAACTAGTAATAAGCAGAACGAGGTAGATATTGAAAAGCCAGGGACTTTGGGTGATAAGGACAGAAATAGGTTTAGTAGAAAAACAGAAATGAGCAGGAAGGGTAAACAGAAAGGAGAGTCTTTCAATGTTTATTATGCTAATTGCCGTAGTGCTAGGAATAAGATGGACGAGTTGAGATTAGTTGCTAGTGTAGGTAACATTGATGTATTTGCCTTAACTGAGACGTGGTTTAATTCAAAAAGTCGGGACATGCCTGCGGAATGTCATATTCAGGGTTTTAAATTGTTCCAAGTAGATAGAAGTATCGGGAAGGGGGGTGGGGTGGCATTGTATGTCCGAGATTGCTTGAACTGTTGCATAAAAACGGGTATTAAGTCTGAAGTAACACATACAGAGTCTGGATAGAATTTTCAGAGGGGCATGGAAAACTGATTTTAGGAGTGATATACCGTCCCCCAAACTTAAATAGGGACCAAGGGAGACTACGATGGGAGGAAATTGTTAAGGCCACAAGGCACGATAATGTAGTAATTCTAGGAGACTTTAACTTTAGTCATATTGATTGGAATTTCTTGACTGGGAATTTAGAATCATACGACTTCTTAGAAGTAGTTCAGGATTGTTTTTTGAAGCAGTTTGTGACAGAACCTACAAGGGGAAATAACCTGCTTGACTTAGTTATGGCAAACAATGAATCCCTTGTTAATAATTTAGAAATTTCAGAGGAACTGGGTGCTAGCGACCACAAATCAATTACATTTAGCATTGAATGGAAGTACGATAGTAGCGATAACTCAGTAACAGTCCCAGATTTTCGCTTAGCAGATTACGATGGGCTTAGAGAACACTTATCATCTGTTGACTGGGGTAACGAAGTGAGCTATCAATATGACAGTTTTCTGAACACTATACATGCTGCTCAAAGAACGTTTATCCCATATAAAGAAATTAGATCAAATAGAAATGACCCAAAACGGATGAATAATAGGCTCAAATATCTACTAGGGCATAAGAAAGGAATTTATAGGCGTATCAAAAGAGGTGAGGGTCATCTTATGAATCAGTATAATGACATTAAGAGGGACATTAAAAAGGGGATAAGAGAAGCTAAAAGGGACTATGAAATTAAAGTTGCTAGGGATTCTAAAACTAACCCAAAAAGTTTTTTCCAGGTCTATAGCACAAAAGTTAGAGATAAGATAGGTCCCCTTAAAAATAACTATGGGCACTTTACTGACAAAGAGAATGAAATGTGCTCGATTTTTAATAATTATTTTCTCTCAGTTTTTACACAGGAAGACACTAACAATATTCCAGTAATTAATTTTTATAGTGGGCTAGAAGAAGATAAATTATGTAACATCACAGTCACTAGTGAGATGGTTGTGAAGCAGATAGACAGTCTGAAGCAAAATAAGTCGCCGGGTCCTGATGAGGTTTTTTCAAGGGTTCTTAAGGAATGCAAAATGGAACTCTGTGAACCATTAACTAATATTTTTAATTTATCTCTTCAAACAGGTGTAGTGTCTGATATGTGGAAGATGGCTAATGTAATTCCTATTTTTAAAACAGGGGACAAGTCGTTACCGTCAAATTACCGCCCAATAAGCCTGACCTCAATTGTAGGCAAATTACTAGAGTCAATTATAGCTGAGATTATAAGAAGCCATCTCGATAAGCATAGCTTGATTAATGATACTCAGCATGGATTCACAAGAGGCCGGTCTTGTCTAACTAATTTATTAACTTTCTTCAGTAAAGCTTTTGAGGCTGTTGACCACGATAAAGAATTTGATATTATTTACTTAGAGTTTAGTAAGGCTTTTGATAGAGTTCCGCACCATAGACTGTTAAAGAAAGTGGCAGCTCATGGCATTGGGGGAAAAGTGCTCTCGTGGATCGAGTCATGGCTCACTGACAGGAAGCAGAGAGTGTCCATAAATGGGGTTAAATCCGAGTGGGGATCTGTAACAAGTGGCGTTCCACAGGGATCAGTCTTGGGCCCGTTGTTGTTTATAATATATATCAATGATCTTGATGAGGGAATTACTAGTGATATGAGCAAATTCGCCGATGACACAAAGATAGGTAGGATAATTGATTCAAACGTAAATGTTATGGAACTTCAGGAGGATTTAAACAAACTCTATTCTTGGTCAGAAAAGTGGCAGATGCAGTTCAATGTAGATAAATGCAAGGTTCTGAAGCTTGGGAGTGCCCATAACCCTAGTACTTATAAGTTAAATGATGTAGAACTTAGCCATACAGATTGCGAAAAGGACTTCGGGGTTATGGTGAGCAGCAACCTTAAACCAAGACAGCAATGCCTAAGCGTACGCAATAAGACAAATAGATTACTGGGATTTATATCAAGAAGTGTAAGCAACAGAAGTCCAGAGGTCATACTGCAGCTTTATACATCATTAGTAAGGCCTCACCTAGATTATGCAGCTCAGTTCTGGTCTCCATATTACAGAATGGACATAAATTCGTTAGAAAACATTCATCGTAGGATGACTAAATTAATACATAGCATTAGAAATCTTCCTTATGAAGAAAGATGGAAGACTCTTAAGTTACATTCACTTGTTAGACGAAGAATGAGGGGAGACCTGATCGAAGTGTATAAGTGGAAGATAGGTATTAATAAAGGGGATATTAATAAGGTCTTGAGGATGTCTCTCCAAGAGAGAACCCACAGTAATGGATTTAAATTAGATAAGTTTAGATTTAGAAAGGACATAGGAAAGTATTGGTTTGGAAATAGGGTAGTAGATGAGTGGAACAGTTTACCTAGTTGGGTTATTGAGGCTGGGACTTTGGGTAGTTTCAAATTTAGGTTGGATAAGTACATGAGTGGGAGGGGTTGGATTTGAGTGGGACTTTCACATCAGAGCTTATTTCTTGGGTGGCATTGAAAATTGGGTTGGGCAAATGTTTTGTCAGTGGGATGAATTGTAAAGGACCTGCCTAGTATGGGCCAACAGGCCTCCTGCAGTGTTCCTCCTTTCTTATGTTCTTATGTTCTTACATGTCCGAACCACCTCAACAACCCTTCCTCAGCCCTCTGGACAACAGTTTTGGTAATCCCGCACCTCCTCCAAACTTCCAAACTACGAATTCTCTGCATTATATTCACACCACACATTGCCCTCAGACATGACATCTCCACTGCCTCCAGCCTTCTCCTCGCTGCAACATTCATCACCCATGCTTCACACTCATATAAGAGCGTTGGTAAAACTATACTCTCATACATTCCCGACTCTTTGCCTCCAAGGAGAAAGTTCTTTGTCTCCACAGACTCCTAAGTGCACCACTCACCCTTTTTCCCTTATCAATTCTATGATTCACCTCATCTTTCATAGACCCATCCGCTGACACATCCACTCCCAAATATGTGAATACATTCACCTCCTCCATACTCTCTTCCTCCAATCTGATATCCAATCTTTCGTCACCTAATCTTTTTGTTATCCTCATCACCTAACTCTTTCCTGTATTCACTTTTAGTTTTCTTCTTTTGCATACCCTACCAAATTCATCCACCAACCTCTGCAACTTTTCTTCAGAATCTCCCAAGAGCACAGTGTCATCAGCAAAGAGCAACTGTGACAACTCCCACTTTGTGTGATTCTTTATCTTTTAACTCCACGTCTCTTGCCAAGACCCTCGCATTTACTTCTCTTACAACCCCATCTATAAATATATTAAACAACCACAGTGACATCACACATCCTAGTCTAAGGTCTACTTTTACTGGGAAATAATCTCCCTCTTTCCTACATACTCTAACTTGAGCCTCACTATCCTCGTAAAAACTCTTCACTGCTTTCAGCAACCTACCTCCTACACCATACACCTGCAACATCTGCTACATTGCCCCCCTATCCACCCTGTCATACGCCTTTTCCAAATCCATAAATGCCACAAAGACCTCTTTAGCCTTATCTAAATACTGTTCACTTATATGTTTCACTGTAAACACCTGGTCCACACACCCCCTACCTTTCCTAAAGCCTCCTTGTTCATCTGCTATCCTATTCTCCGTCTTACTCTTAATTCTTTCAATAATAACTCTACCATTCACTTTACCAGGTATACTCAACAGACTTATCCCCATATAATTTTTGCACTCTTTTGTCCCCTTTGCCTTTATACAAAGGAACTATGCATGCTCTCTGCCAATCCCTAGGTACCTTACCCTCTTCCATACATTTATTAAATAATTACACCAACCACTCCAAAACTATATCCCCACATGCTTTTAACATTTCTATCTTTATCCTATCAATCCCGGCTGCCTTACCCCCTTTCATTGTACTTACTGCCTCACGAACTTCCCCCACACTCACAACTGGCTCTTCCTCACTCCTACAAGATGTTATTCCTCCTTGCCCTATACACGAAATCACAGCTTCTCTATCTTCATCAACATTTAACAATTCCTCAAAATATTCCTCCCATTTTCCCAGTACCTCTAACTCTCCATTTAATAACTCTCCTCTCCTATTTTTAACTGACAAATCCATTTGTTCTCTAGGCTTCCTTAACTTGTTAATCTCACTGATGATGTTATTAACTTTGCTATGTTTCCCTTGGATCTACGGCGCACACGACCATCGGTCTGCCAATTCATGACCGCAAATACAACTGTGTTCGGAGAGAATAGGGGTGGCAATGCCAGTGCGGATGGTCTGTGAATTGAAACGTGTGCCAATGGAGGAGTTAGAAACAACCAACAGAAAGTCCCCTGAATGAGGAATTCTCACTGCTAGGAGGCGGGCTCTATCCTTTCTCGATACTAAAGCATTGCTGAAGCTATATTCTCCTCTATTGGGCCATCTCAGTGGGACTGTTTGTAGTTGCTGGGGAAGCAGGTCTGGTTTCAGAGCTCATTAGATTATCCCAGAGTGTGGCTACAAGTCCACTGGATGTAACAAATGAGGACAGGAAAGGAGATAGTGTAATCTGTCATGCCTTGCGAACATCACCTCCTAGTCTGACTGGAAGTGTAGGTTGGTCCCACTGCCCGTCTTTTAGAGTAAGGTTGAGTACTTTCGAGAAAATATGCCTCAGGATACTGTCGCAATCATGTAGTAGAGGGATGATGTATGATGGTGTGCATCTTAGGAAATATGTTAACATGAGCAGTCTCCAGAACTTTGTGAGAAGGTACAATGCATCGTGGGTGTCAACATTGCCTATTCGTTATTCAATCCTCCTCAGTTCGTTCAGTTTCTTCCTGAGAAGTGAGTCACTGGCATCAGTTCTCATTATTATAATCAAAACCATGCGTTAAACCCACCAGGGTCATACAGAGCTGCAGATCAGTTCCCGGAGATGCTCCAAGCAACACGCTGTTTGTGAGGGCAATGACTGATGCACCTGGTAGTCTTGATCTCACTGCATCGATCTCTGGTTGACTGACTCAGATGAGTGAGGTCTACGAAACGCAGCCCCACACCTCTAACTTCTACAGCAGGCGTCTACACTATCCCCTGTGGGTTCTGTCCCAAGAAATATGTAGGCGAGACAGGCAGAGATCTTGCAGTCCGCTTGAATGAGCATCGAAATGCCTCTAACAGAGACGATGTAAGGTACGCCTGTGTCCTCCACAGAGACTCCACGGGACATTTGATGAACTGGAATGAGGCACAACTCGTTCTCACCGAACCAGACCTCAGACGCCGACGGTGCCTAGAAGCCTCACTAATCGCCGTCACCGACACTATAGAACGCAACACTGGAAACTACAAAATTTCAAAAACATTGGCATACATGATACTTAAGCACCACCAACCCAACAACACAGGAGTCACATGATTTCATCGTCTACCCGTCCTAATCATAGGCAGAGGTTGTTTTGATAAGGACCTGCCTCGCATGGGCCAGTAGGCCTTCTACAGTGTTCCTCCATTCTTATGTTCTTATGACATTCCTCAGGTCACGTGCGTCACATCTCACTCTCCGCCTATATATATAATGCCTTTCTACCTCTGTATGTTAGAAGTGATCAAGGTCCCAGGACCGGAACGTTTTCTAATAAATATGTCATAGTGTTTGCTTACGTGTCATTCTAAACCAACTTGTCGGTATTTATTACCAAGGTTTATACCAACGTTGCAAAGTATTTCAACAAAGAACTAGTGTATAAGTTGGTGTTACAGGTGCAGTGTTTACGTCCAGCTGCCGTATAGTCCGCGGGGATCCCAGGTTGTGCAGGTGGCCTCCTGGACACCTCGTCGTGGCCTCCTCCTCACCTCACACCTCCCACTCTTCCCGGAAAAATTCTCAGTGTGAGTTTGAAGAAAAATGTAATTCATATATTTTTTCTTTTTAAATTTTGCTTAAAGAGAAACTTTTTGTGAATTGGTAGCTGTAATAGTCTAAGCAATTTATTATTTTAATATACATTTGGTTACCTCTGACAAATGTTTAAAATGGTTATTATTTAAAAATAAAAATACCATGGGTGGGGTTAGAACCCGCTATCAAAAAGTCACAAAACTCCAGACCGATGCATTAGCCACTGGGTCAGCTAACTACAATATAGCAAACTGGCCCAGTGGCTAACATGTCGGTCTGGAGTTTTGTGACTCTCTCATCACAGGTTCTAACCCCTCCCGTGGTATGGTTTATTTGCAATTGTGTTATGACTATTTCGGAAGTCATAGTTATTTACCTCAACGACGGTTTCCTATCAAGGTATTGTGACATCCATAAACGCACATTCATTACTCCTGAAATGACTTTCTGGAAGTGCACGGTCATCACAATTTAAATGAACAGAAGATTTTTTTTTTGTTTATTTAAAACATGTCAATACATTATGAAATACATATATAAAAGAGACACACAACAGGCTCAAAACAATGTACAAGCCATCCCTACCTAATCACACCACCACCGCCCAATGGTGGGGTGAAAACTACCCACCCCCAAAGACCACCCCATCCTGCACCCTACCTTGAAATCAACATGATTTATAACACAGACAATATTAATGGTACAGTGGACATATAATAACAAAATGGACATAGAGTAACAAACTGGACATATAGTAACAAAACAGCACCCATCAGTCACAGACTGCCACTCTCTCAGCCCACATCCCCCCCATCTCATGGCAGATCGTAAACTCCCCACAGGTAAGCGGTTACACATTCCACCCTTACCTACAGTGCTTCAGTCTCCAGACATGAGAACATAGAACACTCATGCATGTCCAAAACTGCACCAAAATAACTCTACTATGCTATCCCACCCCCACATAGCTGCGGGCGGCAATTACCCGCCCCCTAACACAACCCTACCAATCAACCCACCATTGCTATAACATATACAAGCAATAATGCACAAGCTATAACAATTGACACATTACAATGTGCCTTACAGGCGACCTAGAAGCCCTGCCGGGCATGCACTTTTCGACAGAAGCCAATACATGCATATTAAACATAGCAACCAGCAAAACTTAATATTACGCAACATAACATAATTGAACATTATACAACATAGCATAACAGAACATGGCACAGCATAACATAACACCGTGCCATGAAAGCACATTGGCACCAGGCTAAAATGCAGTCACACACTCGCGGCATATGCCACCCTCAACCATGCCAGCTTACCTTTGGTGCACACAGGCACAAGCAGGGACAACACCATGCAGGACCAAACACACCTCTTGTGCCACAGTCCACAGACACATCCAAACAGCACATATCAGACTAATTTCACACAAAACACTGGACATCCGCCCACTGCCCTCGAGGCGCACGCTAGCAGATACCCCAGACACTCACTCCATGCACTGACGCTGCCATCATGTAGCAGTCCACACCACACCTGTCACGATGCATCCTGCCCCTGCCTGAACCCCGTTCTCACCTGGCACCTATTTCCATAATTGTCCCTATTCCTACATGCCGTTCTATAGAACATTGCCGCAAGTACCCGCTTCCACACCCCACACTCGTCCGTCCCCCTCATGCTCCACGAGATGTAGACAAAATCTACCATCACGTACACGATAGCACATGCCACACCCTCGACCTCCCCCCACGTCCAAGCTGAGTGCCCTCAGCACCTACACGCTCCTCGCCCCAACCCTCGCCATGTCGTGACTAATCCATTCCCTGATTCCCCCCAACCCCTCACAAAAAAACACGATATTAAGTGCAGTTCCCTCATCCCCACATATCCCACACTGCCCCTCCCCCCCAACCCTCCTATCCCTCAGTACCATACCTGATGGTAAAATGCCATGCAAAAACTGGATCACCTCACGCACCCTTGGTCTTGACCACATCCCGCTGAAACACCTCCAAATGTTTCCTCAATCATACATTGGGTAAATCCCCTCCACCGGCGTCACTTCACTCCCCATGAGCACCCTTTGCAAGACCCCCACCCTGAGTTTACCAGACTCCTGGGCCAGTGCCATTGCACGTAGGACCGTCTCACACTCCCACAACCTTGCCCCCTATACAAGCCCAGCAGCATTTCCTGCACCTTCCCCAACTGCTCCTCACAGAAACCCCCCACTCTCAGTACCTCTCGCCATATAAACACGCATTTAACTCACCACCACAAATCCAAAAGACTAAACCACCCCGACGCACAGGCAACATTACCCCTCGCTTCTCAGCTAGTCACACCCTGAACCCCACAAAAACCTGAACACCCTCCATTGGATGTGACGAATCACCGGTCCTGTCAAGGGGAACACATTAGCAACGTACCAAACCTTACTATACAACAGCACGTTTACCACAATTGCTCATTGCAACAGGGTTAAGTGGGATGGTAACAGCATCCCCAACTGCTTCTCCATGCAGTCCACCAACCGATCCGAATTAGCCTTTTGCGGCCATGCGAGGTTTTTCGCATAAACAATGCCACAGATCTTCAAACTCCCCATGCACTTCTGCACCACTGGACAACTCCATTCCACTCTCTGCTCCCACGTGCTCAAACTCAAGATGAGAGACTTCTCCACATTCACGACCATGCCAGTCACGTCCCCATACAGTCAGACAACCTCACCCACTTCACCCAAACACGTCCTCTCGCCTACCAGAATAGTCATGTCATCCATGTACCCCACCTGTCCCGCCCATTCCCTCCCCACCACCCCCTCTCTCCCCCATATCCTCTCCCCAGCTAACCTATAAAAGGGGGTCTTGCACTCATGCAAACAATAATTGTGACAATTGGCACCCCTGTCGTAGAGCTCTGCCCATAACTACCCCCCCACACGCCCATTAATCTGCACGTGAACGTGCACCCCCCTATACAACGTCTCCACCCACCTCACTATTTCTTTCCCAAAGCCCTGGCATAAGAGAATACTCCATAAAGCCTTCCACTCTACTGTATAGGAAGCTCCCTTTTAGTCCAACGCCAACAACCCTATCTCCTTTACAAAGTTCCTGAGGATCCTATGCCCTGCCACTATCGACCTACCTGGCAGGCCTAACTGACTCTGTGAAACTACCCTATCCACAATGCACTTTAACCGGTTCTCTAACAATTTTGCAAAAAGTTTGTAATCAGTACACATCAACGAAATAGTGTGATAGTCGCTGAGTGTATGCTGCTACGACCCCTTCAGCACCAACAGCACCACTGCAGTTGCTTCCCCCTCCCCCAATTTGCCCCCTCCTTCATTGCATTCAGCAGCTGTACCAGAAGCCCCTCACTAGGTCCCAGTGCTGCACATAAAATTCACATGGCAACCCATCCACACCAGGCACTTTTCCCTTACTCATCCTTGCTAATGGCCGTCAGATTTACTCCTTCTCAGTATCGCCCCCCAGTGTTGTTCTATCACTCCTCCCAAGGTGATATGACCCTCCCCCACATACCCCTTCTAAATTCTCCACTGCCACACTTCGACTTTCCCAATAGTCTTCGAACCACCGATCCAAATACACACCCATACCCTTCATCGACCACAGCACTTGCCCCACCTGATATCCTTCCACCGAACCATGCACCTCCAACTGTGTCAGAGTGGTGGCATGCCATCACTGCTGTTGACTGCACAGCACACACGTCGACGGCCTATAACCCCATAACACTTCGTCCACCTCTGCCTGTACCCTCATAGCTTCAAATCACTCGTCCTGCAACTCCATGATCCTCCCCTTCAATGCGTTTATCTCCTCCACAGGATATACCCCCATCAACACTTCCATACCATAACAACTCCTTAAACGATGTTCCAGGTAATTAGACAAGCTGTAACGCAATTGATTGATCCTCTTCCCCTTACAGACATAGAATTTACGAACCCCTTACTTCGCCAATCTATCCCACTAACTAACCACATTCTCAATGACCCACCTTTCCTCCTCGAGCGCCTCCCAAAAAGTCGCAAAACCACCCATCTCCTCCTCATCTGGATCAAGATCGCCACCTCCCCTTCAGCCGAGCTGAACGTATAACAAAACCCCAATAACCTTTCACTTCAAATTCCCTGCCAACCTTACAGTTATGTTCCTGAATTAAAACTACACCTATGCGATGCCGACACAAAAACAATAGCAACCATTCACGCTTCACTCTCGCACACAAACCATTAGCATTAATAGTCATACAGCAGAGGCCTTAGCTAAGGTTTCTGCCCCCTCTTCCCCACTGCTCCTTGTGCATGCCCGCCAGGGCCCTGGGGACCACCTCTGCATGCTCTCCACGCACGTCACCTGTCCCACTTTGCACCACCTTCTGGTGCTGCTTGCCTCCATCCACACAAAGACCTGATTCTTCCCATGCACCACCATCTGGTGCTGCTTGCCTCCATCTGCACAACGATCCCCTTCTGCCCAGGCCTTCTTTCCTGTACGTTGAACCGGCGTCAGGACGTCGTCAGAGTCCGACGTTGCAGCCACCCGCTTCCTCGACACAATGTCCTCCTCCATGCCCGTGACCGGAGTGTTCTCAAGGTGAACTTCCACCACTGCTGTCCCCGAGGCCACGTGACCAGGGGTCAGCACGACCCCACCGGCTGCACCAGCACCCACTGCCGCCTCCTGCCGCTCTCCTCCACAGACACGAGCTCTGGACTGGCCAGCTGCACAGCCTGGGAAACCTCATCTGTAGACGGGAACATGGAGTGTAACATCGTCGCTATTGTTGCATTGAATTCCATGACTTCCGCCCACACCTGGTCCTCCCCACAAGCCTGTTGTACCACCAGCAGTGCAGGCAACTCGTTAGTCACCAGCTCTGGTTCCGACCACACCTCTGTCCCCTCAGTCTCGTCACTTCGAAGTCGACCACGCCCTCTATCTCCTTGTCGGACAGGTATGGGACTCCCCTGCTCATCATCAGGTGATGTTCCACCGGCCAGCCTCTTGGCCTGCCCACGCTTCTCACACTCCACCGCCATGACCATACTCTCTGCAGAGGCGGCACGTCCGGCGTTGTCCAGCATACGACACTATTACCTGCGTGCAGAAGTGATCAAAGTACACATACGATGGTATGGGCTGGTTCAGAGACATCTTAAGGGTAAACGTGCCCTCAGGGAGACCAGCATACGCCCCAGCCATCCTCTTGACTAGTTGTGCAACGTGTATCATTCCATATCTGCTGAAAACACGGCGGATATCTACCTCATCTGCTTCGAAGGGCACGTTACTCAGCTTTTCCCACGTGTATTGTCGTGAGACATCCACCATAGGCACACACACAGCAGAGGTCACGTCCACGCTGATATCTTGGAAGCGATCAACAAGCCCCTCATACACCGGCCCAGAGAGTAGTTTCACGAATAGCTTGTGGGTTCCATATTGGTAGTGTACTATATTACATGTACAAAGATACGTTTCATTGATTTTACATTTCAAATATTTGATCCAGCTCCTCAGAGCTCATTCGTGGATTATAAATATATTAGAATGCTGTTAGATACTGGACCTTGAAGGCTACAATAAGCTTCGCGTAGTTAGAAACAGTAGAATAGAATAGAAAGGTTAGCATGAACCACTACTACGATTGCATCGACAGCGTTTCATGGAAGAATCTCTGCTGATAGGACCAATTGCGAGATCTAGCTCGTGTCCCTTGTGTGTCATTTTCAATGACTCGAGGAAATCGTTCCGAATTATGGTAAAAAAGAATTAGGTAGGATGAAAGGCCAGCTATCAGCTGGAACAGTTAGGATTCACACTGAGATGTTAAATGTAAGAACTTATTTAGTTCTTTGGTAGTTAGTGTTTTTGTTAAATATATATATACATGAAAGGGATGATACTTTCGGAAGGGCATGGCCTGTTCCGCCCACCATGAGGCAGGCCAAAGCAGCATGGGTTCGAGTCCTGGCTAGTGAAGTGTTGTTATAGATCAACACCACTCGTTTGTGGTTACAATAATATAAAATACTACTCGTTGTACTAGTACACCAAACAGGGACTACAATGAAATTAGTCTAGAGTCATCCACACCATCGTGTGTCCTTGGGTAGCGAGTACAACATCCAGTTCCTCTGGATGCACTACTCTTAAGGATCGTATGGTCCAGTGGATTAGGGCGTCATGTGTTTTCGCCCACCATGAAGCAGGCCAAAGCAGCATGGGTTCGAGTCCTTGGCTACTGCAGTGTTTATTATATATAATATATATATATATATATATATATATATATATATATATATATATATATATATATATATATATATATATATTATTATTTTTTTTATTTTTTTATTATCACACTGGCCGATTCCCACCAAGGCAGGGTGGCCCGAAAAAGAAAAACTTTCACCATCATTCACTCCATCACTGTCTTGCCAGAAGGGTGCTTTACACTACAGTTTTTAAAACTGCAACATTAACACCCTCCTTCAGAGTGCAGACACTGTACTTCCCATCTCCAGGACTCAAGTCCGGCCTGCCGGTTACCTTGCTCACACTCCAACAGCACGTCAAGTATTAAAAACCATTCGTCTCCATTCACTCCTATCAAACACGCTCACGCACGCCTGCTGGAAGTCCAAGCCCCTCGCACACAAAACCTCCTTTACCCCCTCGCTCCAACCTTTCCTAGGCCGACCCCTACCCCGCCTTCCTTCCACTACAGACTGATACACTCTTGAAGTTATTCTGTTTCGCTCCATTCTCTCTACATGTCCGAACCACCTCAACAACCCTTCCTCAGCCCTCTGGACAACAGTTTTGGTAATCCCGCACCTCCTCCTAACTTCCAAACTATGAATTCTCTGCATTATATTCACACCACACATTGCCCTCAGACATGACATCTCCACTGCCTCCAGCCTTCTCCTCGCTGCAACATTCATCACCCATGCTTCACACCCATATAAGAGTGTTGGTAAAACTATACTCTCATACATTCCCCTCTTTGCCTCCAAGGACAAAGTTCTTTGTCTCCACAGACTCCTAAGTGCACCACTCACCCTTTTCCCCTCATCAATTCTATGATTCACCTCATCCTTCATAGACCCATCCGCTGACACGTCCACTCCCAGATATCTGAATACATTCACCTCCTCCATACTCTCTCCCTCCAATCTGATATCCAATCTTTCATCACCTAATATTTTTGTTATCCTCATAACCTTACTCTTTCCTGTATTCACTTTTAATTTTCTTCTTTTGCACACCCTACCAAATTCATCCACCAATCTCTGCAACTTCTCTTCAGAATCTCCCAAGAGCACAGTGTCATCAGCAAAGAGCAACTGTGACAACTCCCACTTTATGTGTGATTCTTTATCTTTTAACTCCACGCCTCTTGTCAAGACCCTCGTATTTACTTCTCTTACAACCCCATCTATAAATATATTAAACAACCACAGTGACATCACACATCCTTGTCTAAGGCCTACTTTTACTGGGAAATAATTTCCCTCTTTCCTATGTACTTTAACTTGAGCCTCACTATCCTCGTAAAAACTCTTCACTGCATTCAGTAACCTACCTCCTACACCATACACCTGCAACATCTGCCACATTGCCCCCCTATCCACCCTGTCATACGCCTTTTCCAAATCCATAAATGCCACAAAGACCTCTTTAGCCTTATCTAAATACTGTTCACTTATATGTTTCACTGTAAATACCTGGTCCACACACCCCCTACCTTTCCTAAAGCCTCCTTGTTCATCTGCTATCCTATTCTCAGTCTTACTTTTAATTCTTTCAATAATAACTCTACCATACACTTTACCAGGAATACTCAACAGACTTATCCTCCTATAATTTTTGCACTCTCTTTTGTCCCCTTTGCCTTTATACAAAGGAACTATGCATGCTCTCTGCCAATCCCTAGGTACCTTACCCTCTTCCATACATTTATTAAATAATTGCACCAACCACTCCAAAACTATATCCCCACCTGCTTTTAACATTTCTATCTTTATCCCATCAATCCCGGCTGCCTTACCCCCTTTCATTTTACCTACTGCCTCACGAACTTCCCCCACACTCACAACTGGCTCTTCCTCACTCCTACAAGATGTTATTCCTCCTTGCCCTATACACGAAATCACAGCTTCCCTATCTTCATCAACATTTAACAATTCCTCAAAATATTCCCTCCATCTTCCCAATACCTCTAACTCTCCATTTAATAACTCTCCTCTCCTATTTTTAACTGACAAATCCATTTGTTCTCTACGCTTCCTTAACTTGTTAATCTCACTCCAAAACTTTTTCTTATTTTCAACAAAATTTGTTGATAACATCTCACCCACTCTCTCATTTGCTCTCTTTTTACATTGCTTCACCACTCTCTTAACCTCTCTCTTTTTCTCCATATACTCTTCCCTCCTTGCATCACTTCTACTCTGTAAAAACTTCTCATATGCTAACTTTTTCTCCCTTACTACTCTCTTTACATCATCATTCCACCAATCGCTCCTCTTCCCTCCCGCACCCACTTTCCTGTAACCACAAACTTCTGCTGAACACTCTAACCCTACATTTTTAAACCTACCCCATACCTCTTCGACCCCATTGCCTATGCTCTCATTAGCCCATCTATCCTCCAATAGCTGTTTATATCTTTCCCTAACTGCCTCCTCTTTTAGTTTATAAACCTTCACCTCTCTCTTCCCTGATGCTTCTATTCTCCTTGTATCCCATCTACCTTTTACTCTCAGTGTAGCTACAACTAGAAAGTGATCTGATATATCTGTGGCCCCTCTATAAACATGTACATCCTGAAGTCTACTCAACAGTCTTTTATCTACCAATACATAATCCAACAAACTGCTGTCATTTCGCCCTACATCATATCTTGTATACTTATTTATCCTCTTTTTCTTAAAATATGTATTACCTATAACTAAACCCCTTTCTATACAAAGTTCAATCAAAGGGCTCCCATTATCATTTACACCTGGTACCCCAAACTTACCTACCACACCCTCTCTAAAAGTTTCTCCTAC
Organism: Cherax quadricarinatus; assembly: GCF_026875155.1. Classification (NCBI taxonomy): domain Eukaryota; kingdom Metazoa; phylum Arthropoda; class Malacostraca; order Decapoda; family Parastacidae; genus Cherax; species Cherax quadricarinatus. The sequence goes on along the minus strand of NC_069428.1, from coordinate 44,932,480 downwards.
TTTAGCATTCAGGTCCCCTACCACAATTACTCTCTCACTTGGTTCAAAGGCTCCTATACATTCACTTAACATCTCCCAAAATCTCTCTCTCTCCTCTGCATTCCTCTCCTCTCCAGGTGCATACACGCTTATTATGACCCACTTCTCGCATCCAACCTTTACTTTAATCCACATAATTCTTGCATTTACACATTCATATTCTCTTTTCTCCTTCCATAACTGATCATTCAACATTTCTGCTACCCCTTCCTTTGCTCTAACTCTCTCAGATACTCCAGATTTAATCCCATTTATTTCCCCCCACCGAAACTCCCCTACCCCCTTCAGCTTTGTTTCGCTTAGGGCCAGGACATCCAACTTCTTTTCATTCATAACATCAGCAATCATCTGTTTCTTGTCATCCGCACTACATCCAACACATTTAAGCATCCCAGTTTTAAAAGTTTTTCTTCTTCTCTTTTTTAGTAAATGTCTACAGGAGAAGGGGTTACTAGCCCATTGCTCCCGGCATTTTAGTCGCCTAATACATATATATATATATATATATATATAAAATATATATATATATATATATATATATAAATATATATATATATATATATATATATATATGTGTGTGTGTGTTGGTGTGTGTGTGTGTGTGTATGTTACGAAATATTTTAAAAGCGAGCAAGAACGTTATACAAAAAAAAAGAATAAAGAAACAATAAGAATCTTAATGTTTGTTTTTAAATATTTGCTTCCCTAATTCTTATAGGTTCCACCACCGGCCGAATTTGCTGGTGGCATCGGGGAGTCTGGCTTTGGTACTAGTCACGGTAAATACCCAATTTTCGGGGTTCCCCCAGGGCTCAGTTTCAGGCCCTGGTAAAGCTGAAAGAATACCTCTCTGTGCCCTTACTTCACGTAAGTAAACCCAAGAATATTAAAAATAAACATGACATAGTGATGTCATGACACAGCATATTAAAATGCAGTAAGACATATGTAAATAATATTTTATAAAACGTATTGCCTACTGTATAGGCAAACGCTTCAGATGAGATGCTAATGTTGGCGTGTGTTATTTCCCATTTAAATCGGCAAGGGACAAGAAAAACATCACAGGGCGGTAGACATAAAATTTTAGCCTATAATTCCTCCCAATTCTTATAGTTCCAAGCGTTCTGGCATTACTTTTGGAGAATAGGAAATCCCTTGGGTTCCCCCTCTTACTCTCTTGGTAAACGATATACCCGGTGACCCTTAACTTAGATTTAAACCCAAGTATGATCTACGACAATTAGTTGTGCATATAACATTCAATTTAAAACATTAACGACTTTCAACAGAAGGGATTTAATTCCAAAATTATTCCCCTATGAAAGAAATATAATTTCCTTTATTATACATGTATAGACTAATTCGTGCCGAAAGAAAACTAGTCAATTAGCAAAACTCCTATCCAAATTCCAGTACCATTCTTATTTTTCTTAAGCGTTCAAATTTAGAAAAATCTTTTTTTCATTAATTTAAGTAAAATTTTAGTGATCCAAAAGAACTTTAAAAATTCCTTCCCGTATATTTTTGAAAATAAAAATTTAATTTTCAGCCCAACCAAACTTTATACTGAAGATTTAATTTAACAATTATTTCCCCTAAAAAACATAGTGATAATATATTTTTTCGATATTTTAAAATGTATTGGCGAAATTTATTGTCATTTCTAAAATTTTCATTTCCTTATGGTTAAGATAATGTTTTCATATTTAAGAAACAAGTTTTAATTCGGCCGAAAAGAATCTTAGATAAATTATAATTATATATACAAGAAAATTTATTTTAAACCCAACAAACTAAATATATTAATTTGTTACAATTATATTAATATAAACAAACACATAAATATATTTTTTATACGTTAGTATATAATGATTTTGGGGCCGAATATGTAAAAATGTCACTTAGCAATGAACTCATTTAAAATTAAGTCCTTTCCAAAATTTTATTATATAAATGTTTTATATATATATTTTATTATATAATTATAATAGTAACAATAAAATTAATTTTATACAAAATAATCTAGAAAAATTATAACTTATTATAACAATAACAATTTATTTAGCTAACCCAAATGTAAAATTAATTTGAAGATAGTTTAAAATAATCCTTCTAAAACCAAAACAAGAATATATTTTTTTTCCCATTAATTTAATTAAAAAAAATTTATTTTGTACAATGGATCTTAGATAACTTCTATTTAAGCCAAGATCGAAGTTCTGCCTAATCCCACAAAACGTATATTATTTTTAAATAATTTAATATAAACAAACAAATGATATATTTTAAATTTTTATACATTTTTCTATATAAATAAGTATATTTAAAAATAATTGCTATAATATATATATATATATATATATATATATATATAATATTATATATATATATATAATAATATTAAATATAAAATATATATATATAATATATTGAATTACCAGTTGGCTGGTGGAAAGGGCATGCCAGTGGGTGTGTGATGAACGACGGATAAATGTAACATTTTCGACGCATACCACAGGGGGGATAAGGTTTTAGAAGTTACAAGAGCTACATCTATCATCACTCCATAACTGGTTTGAAGGGAAGAATTTCCTGGTAGGTGCATGATTTATAATTTTATGTGGAGCATTCAAAAGAATGATAGTGAGAAAACTGCCAAACTAGGGTTTTAACCCTGGCACTCTATTTAATTATTACAATAAAAGCACGAATTTTCAGTATACATCAGTTGGTAAGTAATCTTTAAATTATTGTATACATTTATATATCTCACCAGGTACTCCTTCGTGCAACCTCCTGACACAGTCTGGGGTGTTAGACTCGATAATGGTTCATGGACCGGCATGATGGGTATGGTGGTGAGGGAGGTCAGTGTAGCAAGGCATTGTTTGAAAAAAAATATCATTTTGCCGTCCCAAAGTGAAAAATATATAGTTTTCCTTCATTGGTCTAACCTGATTAAAACATATTATAACACTTTTCCCAATCTAATATCGACATGACTTTAATACTGGAGAGAGTAGCAGTGGAGAGGAAATATAAAGGGGTTCAGTCTAGACAGATCAAGTTACAGGGACTCCAATATTAATTAATTTAGGCGAAATTGATTGTGAAATTTAAAAACAAATATATATGAATTATATAAAAAATTCTATTTAGATAGCAAACTCGGTTTACTTCGAGTATTTAATTAAATGACTACTTTGATAATTCCTTAACACCTGGTCAATTTTCTTACAGGAAGTAAGTATTGGTGCTGGACCGTTTATGGTCGATAGATGGCGAGCCGAGGTGGTGGACTTCACTGTACCAATGGTAATAGACTATTGGAGGATCCTGGGCGTTCGTGGTGTTCCCGAAGTGGACCCCTGGGGCTTCTTGTTCCCCCTGGCACCACTGGTGTGGGCGACAATCCTAGTGATGCTGGTGGTGCTTGCTGCTGCAGTGTTCCTCATGTATTCCTGCGGCTCTCTCAAGAGTGATGATCACAACTACTGGTTACAGGTCTCCTTCGGCTATGTTCGGATATTATTACAGCAAGGTAAGCTTTTTCTTCTCATGTCATCACCTGACCTTAAAATTTTCTCCTCCCCTCTTTACTTGACCTTTCTTTTCTCAGCTGTGACTTGATAATGGTTGTATTGAAGAACATACTCAAGTCTGCACTATCAACAATACAATCAGTCAAACCATACCACGGGCGGGGATTGAACTCGCGGTTGGAGAGTCCAACGAACGAACAAGTTCAGGTAAGATCCCAAATGGGATGAACGGGAAAGACGGGACAGACGAAGAGTAGCGCTGAAGAGGAGTGTTCTTAGTCGGAGAAATAGAGCCAGGGCTTAACCCAGCAGCTAAGGCGTTCGTGGGACAGACATTGAGAACAGAAATTCAGGCTCTTCTGTTGGGACTCCGGTGGGGTGAGTGGGAAGGACGGGACAGACGAAGATCAGCGCTAGAGAGGAGTGTAGAACTGAGCCATGTCTTAACCCAAAAGCTAAGGCGAACTTGGGTCAGAAAAAGGTACCTGTTAGAGAAGGTACCTGTCAGAGAGTCCAAGGTTATTTGTAAATAGGGTTAGGAGCAGGTTCGTACAAGGAGTAGAAAATGTTGTGTTGGTTTGTGGGTCTGTGAATGTCTTCGTCAAGGAGAGAGGTCCAGTAGTCATGTCGTGTCTCAAGTTTGTCTATCTGTCTGTCACTGAGCGTCTTCCAGTACAGATTCAACGCAGGGATGTCTAATTTGAAATCCTCCCATCTGACATCAAGCACCCAGCGCAGCGCCTTGTTCTGGACACGCTGCAGTTTAAGTTTGTTTTAGCTGCAAGTGAGAGGGCTAGAGGAGAGTAAGTTATTAGAGGACGTATTAGGGATCTGTAGAGGTTAGTTTGGTGCGTTGGGAGGCATGTTTCAACTTGTAGAGGCCCGCAAGGGCCTTACTAGCTATTGCATGCCTTGAGTGAATGTGTCCGTGTAAGCGAAGAAGGTAGTCAAGATTCGCCAAGGACAGTGACAGATTGTGTGATGGGGATGTAAGTGCAGGTGTCAGCTGTTCTGAGCTCGACGGTTAATGGAGGATCACGTTTCCTATAGTTAAAATACGTAATGCTGGATTTAGCTCCATTGGATTTGATCCTCCATTTTTGTTCCCAGATGGCTATCCTGTCGACCTCATTTTGTGTTTTGTGTGTGAGTGTATCTATATTGGCGTGAGTGGTTAGTTGTGTAATGTCGTCTGCATAGGCTAGTGTGATGTTGTGGTATACAGGTGTTGGAATGTCGTTAGTGTATAAAATGTAGAGGGTAGGGGAGAGGACAGATCCCTGTAGTACTCCGGCATTTAGTGTGAAGTAGTCAGAGTAACAGCCTTGGAATTTGATTCTCATGGTACGGCCGTCTAGGAAGTTGCAGAGGAGTTTACGAGTAGTGAGAGGCAGGTTAAAGTTAGTGCAGAGTTTGTACATGAGCCCTTCGTGCCAGACAGTGTCAAAAGCTTTTTCAAGGTGACTCACGAAATCGTAATGACACGATTGCAAACAAACCATACCACGGGCGGGGATATCGCGGGTTCTATCCCCGCCCGTGGTATGGTCTTTTTCAACGTCTTTTGCAACCTGGGCTGTCCTATTTCTTTGTTTTATATTTATGTGGATGAAGTTGAGAATGATGTTAATGGCATCCTGTGTGGATCTGTGAGTTCTGAAACCAAACTGGCCATCAGAAAGTAGAGAGTTGTGTTCCAGGTATCTGCGAAGGCGATGGTTGATGAGTTTTTCAAAGAGTTTTCCTAAAGTTTCGAGGAGGCTGATAGGGCGATAGTTTCTAGGGTCAGAGTGGTCTTTTTTGGGTTTAGGAAGGAGGATAGCAGTAGCAGCTTTGAAGAGGGAAGGGAAGTATCCAGAGGCAAGGGAGGCATTGAGGAGGTTTGTGTAGGCAGTAATGATAGAGTCAGGAAAGTGTTTTAGGATAATATGATTTAGGCCAGAGGCACCAGGAGCTTTGGGAGGAAGGTGACTAAGGAGAGTTTAATGTCTGTGTTGGTGAAAGGAGTGTCGAGTTCTTGGGAGGAGGTAAGAGAGTCCAGATGGATGTGGCTGTCTGGCGTTGTTTCTTGTGTGTGTGTATTGTTTCAGTGTTCTATGCTCTGAATGTGTTGAATAGCGTTAGGGTGAGGTGGGTGAGGATGGAAGATGTTCTCCTAGATGTGTTTGAAGGATGTTGTAATAAAGTTGGTAGAATTACCGACAATATGTAAAGTAAAAGGACACAAGTGCAACTAATGTGACATTTTATTGTGGCAACGTTTCGCTCTCCAGGAGCTTTATCAAGCCATTACAAACAATACATGGACACAGAGGGTATATAAAGGCTCAGAGTGAGGTGCAATACTAGTGAGGTACCATTTCGATGTTCATTAGTGGTAGTAGTAGTAGTATTAGTAGTAGTGACAAAAGTAATACAATATGGTAGAGCAATTAATTCGTACATGAATAAAAGGATATAAAAGCTATTACTTGGGTAACATAAAAATAAGTTTGACAAATATAGACTGGAAAGAGGCAGCTTGTTTCAGTGTTCACCCTCTGTAATGTGCTTTGTGTAGTATAACAGGAGAGACTATGTGATGGCAGGGTTTACTGTTTTCAGGAGGATACTTGCTAAGACTTCGGACATGGTGAAGCTGCCGTTGTTTTGTTTAATTGTATTCGAAACAGCGATTAGTGCTGATTCGAGGCACTTGCGTCTGCGGAAATTAGTTTCTTTGATCACTAATTGGGCGTCTCTGAATTTCATGAGATGTTTGGTGGAATTTCGGTGTTGTACACAGGCGTTGCTCAAGTTATCGTTCCTACATGCGTAAATCTGTTCATTGAGGCGGGTGTCGAGGTTTCTTGCTGTTTCACCTACGTTGCCACAATAAAATGTCACATTAGTTGCACTTGTGTCCTTTTACTTTGAAGGATGTTAGTGGCAGCCTGCGGGTCTGAGATGTGTGTGTTGTTGTGGGTGATGTGTTTGAATTTGTTGGTGGGAGTTGTGCCTCTGACTTTTTTCGATAAAGTTCCAGAAGGCTTTAGTGTTTTTAATACGCTGTTTGTCTGCTTGTTGTATAAGTTGTGACCAGTGATTGTTGTGGTCTTGGTCTAGGCTGTGTAGAATGTTGTTTCTAAGGTAAGTGAGATCTAATCGGACTTGATTAAATCTGTGTTTTGTAGAGGAAGCGGTTGTGGTAGCAGATAGTCTTCTTGTTCTGATTGAGAGTTTGAAGGAATAACGAGTGGTGTGAGTTTTCTTTGGTATTGCGATGTTGGCTGCTTGTGTAATGGTGTCCTGGATGAGATCAAGTTGAGTGTCGATGTCAGAGATAGGTTTGTTATTGTAGTCATAGATGAGGTTAGTATTGTCAATGTGTTGTTTGAAAGCATCCCAGTCAGTGTTCTTGTAGGAGAAGGAAGGTGTGGTTGGGATGAGGATAGGGTTGGAGATGTGTAAGATGACTGGGATGTGATCAGAGCCTGTAATAGGGCCAGGTGAAATGTAGTGTTGAAATAGAGAGCTGGCTTGGTTTGCCAGAATGATGTTAGGTTTGCTTTGGCCCGTGTGGTTGTAGAAGGTGTTGAAGTCTGGGCCAAGGTGAATTATGTGTTTATGGTTTGTGAAGTTGAGTAATTGGTGACCAAGTTGGTTGTTACTGGTGTGATGAAAGACGGTGTGTTTGGCATTCATGTCAGCTAGTAGATATGTTGGTGTGTTGGTGTAGTTGAAGACTAAGGAAAGATCGTGTATGTTGAGAGTAGTGTCTGGGCGAGCATAGGTGGTGAAAAAGATAAAGGAGTCAAGGTGGGTGTGTATTCTGACTGCAAGACAGTGTTGGTGAATAAAAGGGATTGGGAGAAATTCATGTTTTTTATTGGATTTGACAAGGATTGCAACACCATCGTGGGGATCAGAGGGGGACTGCAGTGAAGTATAATCATAATGGCGGATACGTTGAGGGGCTTTGAGGCAGGTACTGTTTAGTAAAACAATATCTGGCCTCTCTGCTTCAAGGAGCTCGGCCATTAGGTGTCTAATTGTAAAGTAAGAACGTACGTTGAACTGAATCACCTTAAACATGATTTAATGGTTTCGTCATAGCAAAGTTAATGTCGGGGGAGGAGTTTGGATTAAAGACCGTAATAGTGGTGCCATCAGTGGATGTGTGTTTGTAGGTGTTACGGACCCGTTTTTTGGAAGGGGAGGAATAGAAGGATCTAGTTTTGTGTTCTTTGGTCTGTCTGTCAGAAGTTGGGGCAGGTTTAGGTTTGAGTGGGTTTTGTCTGGAGGAGGTGGAGTTGGACCTGGATGAAGTTTTGGTTGTGGTGGAGGAGTGGGCGAAGGTGGATGCAGAGGAAGCTTTGGTAGAGGATGAGGAAGTGGAAGCTTTGGTTGGGATGAGGAAGTGGGTAAGAAGGTGGGGGGAGGTGTGGTCGGAGCTGCAGCAGTAGGGGTGTTGGTGGGAGAGGTGGAAGTAGTGAAGAGGGGTAGGGGAGGAGAGCTGGTGGGTGTAAGAAGTGGGGGAGTGGGAGAGAGGGAGGAGGGAGAGGTTGTAGTGGGCTTAGAAGAGAAGCAGGAAGGAGGGATAATTAAAGAGGGAAGATTGTTGGCAGACAAGATTAAGTTAAGGACATGTGAGTAGTCTGATTGGTAAGCTTGAGAGATTACCATCGCAGAGTGGGCAGCAGTGGCGAGTTGACAGTTTTGTAGTCTAGTGTGGGTGTAGGTGTAGAAGAAGAGGTGCTTGTAGCCTGTGTGTTGGTGTTTGATGTGTGTAGAGTAGAAGAGGAGGACCAAGTGCGTGGGGAGGCCCAGGCATTGGGGGTAGGGGAGGAAGGTATGGAAGGGGGGGAGGTGCAGGGAAGGGGTTGGGGAGGGAGGGAGGTTGGCTAGCTCTGAGGGAGGAGAGAATGTCTATTCTAGAGGGACAGGAATTTGCAACTGCAGTGTGTGACCCGCCGCAGTTAGAACATTTAAGGGGGAGGTTGCAAGTATTCCAGAAGTGGCCAGTTGCTGAACATCTGGAGCAGATTTGTGTGGATGTGCATGAGTTTTTGTCGTGGCCGAATTTGTAGCATTTCAGACATTGTGTGATGGGGTGGAAGTTCGGAGTGAAGAGAGTGGAGAAATGCGGATGGTCTTGGCAAGGATCCCTTGACTGAACTGTGTAGAGGCATCAGAAGGAATTGAACAGCGTATTTTGAGGATGGTAGAGTTTTCAGGTCTGTAAATATCGTCAACAGAGACTTTGTTCTTAGTACTAATGTCTTTGATTAAGTCTTCTTTGTCTGTGTCATAGACAGTCAGGAGAGAATAGTCTACATGTTTTGTGATCACTGTGCATTTGTCGCGGTGCTCAGGAGACCAAATAATAGTGAAGCCTGCGTTAAGAAGTTTTTGTCTGGTCTCGGTTGAGGTGTACGTTTCGTAAGAATATCTGTCAAGAAGGAGTTTGAAGTCTGAGTTGGTTTTAAGACTTTCAGCTGAGGTGCGCCAGTGATCTCGTACAATAAATTTCCAGGACAGATAGTAGCATGATCAGAATTAGAGTATTTGAGGTTAAGCGAGAAAGAATTGGGTTTGGAAGAGGTAGAGGCAGGGTAGGCCTTAGAGGCAGGAGTAGACGGAGTAGAGGCAGGTGTTGGTGGTAGAGGAGGAGTGGTAAGGGGAAAGGAGGTGGAAGGCATTGAAGGCATCGTAAATCAATTGTGGCGGCCAAATCTGTGAGAATACACGGCTAGGAAAGTTCGTGTGAAGTAGACACACTTACTTTAAAGTTTTCTTGTGGAGTCCGTCGCTGGAGGCGCAGGACACTGAGGAGGTGAGCTGTAGCTTGATGGAGCACTGTATGCCCTGAACGGCGAGGAGAGGCAACACTGGCTGTGAGCAGTGAGGAGAGCCAACTCCATCTGTATGGTGAGCAGACTTCACATACATGCTGAGGCGTGGAGACTTCAGACAGCAACAGGAGTGCAGAGGTAGGCTTCCTGCCTTTGGGTAGGCAGCCACCGACGCACCAATCCTGATGGTGTAGACGAAGGACTAGTAACCACCACTCGGTGAGGAGAGGCAACACTGGCTGTGAGTGGTGAGGAGAGCCAACACTAGCTGTATGGCATGCAGACTTCACATACAGGCTAAGTCGTAAAACTCCAGACCAACGCGTTAGCCACTGGGCGATCGGCGCTTGTGTAACTTACTGTAACTCGCATAATCACCGAGTTAAATAGGTAGGTGGGAAATCAGTTATACAATAATGAGTGTTTCATAAGCTGTCTGGAAGCTCCTCTCTTATTACTCACGGAAACTCACCCAAAACAGTGGCAGCTTCAGTATCTCAGAGGAATTATCAAGAATCACATAACGACCCCCACATTACTGTTATTAATATATATATATATATATATATATATATATAATATATATATATATATATATCAGGCGCGAGCAGCCTGACTGAATGGATGTTTGCTGGATGACCATTGATCAGTAATGGACTTAGAGGCCAAGTCTTGAATGCATTCATTAAGGAAGGAGTAATTTTTCGGAGACTGTATACATAGTACATTTAGTTTGGGTTAATATATATATATATATATATATATATATATATATATATATATATATATATATATATATATATATATATATATATATATATATATATATATTTTTTTTTTTTTTATTATCACACCGGCCGATTCCCACCAAGGCAGGGTGGCCCGAAAAAGAAAAACTTTCACCATCATTCACTCCATCACTGTCTTGCCAGAAGGGTGCTTTACACTACAGTTTTTAAACTGCAACATTAACACCCCTGCCTGCACTCTGAAGGAGGGGTGTTAATGTTGCAGTTTAAAAACTGTAGTGTAAAGCACCCTTCTGGCAAGACAGTGATGGAGTGAATGATGGTGAAAGTTTTTCTTTTTCGGGCCACCCTGCCTTGGTGGGAATCGGCCGGTGTGATAATAAAAAAAAAATATATATATATATATATATATATATAATATATATATATATATATATATATATATATATATATATATATATATATATATATATATATATATAACCCAAACTAAATGTACTATGTATACAGTCTCCGAAAAATTACTCCTTCCTTAATGAATGCATTCAAGACTTGGCCTCTAAGTCCATTACTGATCAATGGTCATCCAGCAAACATCCATTCAGTCAGGCTGCTCGCGCCTACCTCTCTTATTTCAAGAAAGTCTTTCTGGAATGCACAGGAAATGAAAATTACACTCATGATCAGCAGAAGATGAAATTGGCAAGGAAGTCGAAATCCCTCTTTAACAATATATGATAAAAAGCTATGGGGAATTCGTCGGTGCTACGAAGGCCAGCGTTGCTGGATGATTTTCTCTAAGGCATGCTCCTTCCTCCAGGTCGGAATCCTGGTTTTAGCCTAAAAGCCCTCATTATCTTCCCAAACCTTTTCAGTGTTTGTCTTCAGCTCCTTCTCAAGATCAACGTGAAGGAGCAAGAAAACACTAAGCAAATGGCCAGCATAAAGCAGCTTCGAGCTGAGAGTCTTCTCCTCAGACTTCTAGCCATATCCTCTGATAAAAAATATTAGACACTAGGATTACTGAACATAAAATATCCTCTGAAAAAAATAATCTATGCAAGATATGATTAACGCATTACGAATAGAAAATAATCATTCTAATGACATGTTTTACCAACATTCATATGAGCAACATCAAAAAAATGATTTTTTTTGGTAAAGTAATGAGCATAGAATATTCCAAAAGAAAATTACCAATAAAACTACGAGTAATTGAGCCAAATACCTGAATACCGAGTATCTGACTAAGTTTATACCCGAGTATCTTCAAGCCTCGAGAGCCACCCCTAAATATTATATAAAATGGCTCAGTGATATTTTCTCGTGAAGTGGAATAGATGTAAGGGATGGGAACTGTCAAAATCGAAAATTCACATTTGAACCAATCGCTTTCTCTTTCTAGATGCATATACATATTCACTTGTAGCTTGATAAATCTCATGTAAAATATATTCAGAGAACATTTTTTGTTGCTTTAGTGTTTAGTTTCATGTTCGTTATACATTTGGTACTTAAACAAGATGAGTAAATTATGCAACATAAATCTTTTTACACAATTTCTTTCAAATGTGTTTTAACATGATATAGTGAACCATTGAAATTAAGCGGTTAAACGATTAAAACTATTTAAATATGTTACTTTACTACATCAATTATTACAGATATGACGCTGCCTATAATCTGGTTGTGGGAGAGGGTTGTGTTGATGGTGTGGATGATGGTGACACTGGTGTTAACACGGAGTTACTCTGGCAACCTCATGGCTCTCCTGGCAGTGAGACACATCCCTCAACCTTACCAAACACTACGTGACGTGATGGACGACCCGTCAGTGAAGCTGATATGGCAAAAAGACTCTGCTTCTGTTCCTTATCTAAAAGTACGTCATGGAAACATAAAACTTGAATTTTCCTGCAATAAAATCAGAAAACTAGAATAAAAATACCTGAGCGTTTTTATGTGTTTACACTTAATATTAGAGGAGTGAAAAAGGAGAGTCTAGAAAACCTAAGAATTGATAAATAGTTAGAGAAGCTCTAAAGAACTACTAAACCTATTAATAGTTTTGTAACAATCAGCTAAAATCTGTTGTCAAACCCAAAATGGGAAAAAAATGTAACCCCCCCCCCCAAAAAAAAAAAAAACAGTAAATTAGATAGCCAGATTCATTATTTCAGTAATGTTGCTAAAAATGGTTAAGGTTCGTTGTGTATAACGAAGCTCTGTAACAGATCTATCGGCCAAAGTGACCCCCTGGCCCCTTTAAGAGGGGAGGGGGTTGCTTGTCTTAGTGAAGAGGCTCTTGATTTGAGGAATTTGAGTTTGCCTCTCCTTCAGACTCCCCACCGTCCTCTCTCCATTTGACATCTTTATCAGGGATATTTGCCCATTGTGAAATCCAACTCCTCGTCAGAAACAAATGGGATCACTCTCAGCTTATTTCTAGCACAGCTTCAGAGGCTGGTGCAGCATTGTTCCTGTCACTCCACCCAATTGGAAATTGAATCATCTTGTGACAGGCGAGATAATCCTCCTGTGAGACACTGAGAGGATACCTGACAGAACCTATGGCAGAAATTTCGCCGGAGGTTGTGAGGTCATCTCAAATTTCCACTTTTTCTTAGTCAGCAGTGGTACGTCTCCATCTGATCTGCTTCCTCTGTTCCACTGGTAGGCAGGATTCAGCCTACCAGTGACTATGCCCCCGTCTGCTACGCGTCCCTAACCATTGACGCCTATATAAACGCCAGTCTCCTTGCCTTTTCTCCAGAATCTCTACCACAACGGTGCTCTCAACACCACCTCCAAGGCTGAGGGACTGATTACCTCATCTTTTGTATATAGTTCTAATGTCTTCTAATTGTGTCCTAGAATCTTTATTGATAAAGCCACTGGATGGCGAAACGTCTACAATAAACATAACCAGATGTTTACCTGGAGAGAGTTCCGGGGGTCAACGCCCCCGCGGCCCGGTCTGTGACCAGGCCTCGATGTTGCACAAGTGTCTTAACTTTCATCTTGTCGGTATTGTTGCACTACTGTAGTAGGCTGAGAAAGCCGCCACTGGGTAATATATCATGTACTAAAATATCCTTAATATTCCGAATGTGTTTATAAGTTGGTTTGTCTTTGCTGACTGTCAAGGAAACTTCTTCCTCCTGATCAGAGGAATGGGAAGAGACTGTAAATAACTTTGACGTAGAATAATGAAAACTGTAAAAAGTTTTTAAATATAATAAAAATAGCCGTTTGGAGTTTTAGTGTGTTCATGAGGCAGGAAAATATTATAATCAAAGATGTGTTCTTCAGGTGTGAAGATGATTTTATGCTTGATCGACGGTGATATAGTTATTATATAGATGAAGAATTTCCTGTCATTGTTTATTAGTAGAATCCCTTCAGATTGTTAAGGAGAAAAGAGGAATCGTTTTTTCCTACTAAGTCGGGTAGCCAGGGATCGACCTCCCAAATTATCGAGCCTCTTATTATTTTATTATTAAAGATTAGCCGGTATTCTCCCGGCCCGGGCCTTTTCCAAGTGGTGGCCCGGCCTTGGCTCCCTCTTTAGGGAGTGTCTGAGACCTAAGTCTCCCATGGGAGGAGGTACAAGTACCTCCTCATCTTTGGGACCAACTGTCCCCAGGCCTAGCCACAAGCTAGGCCTCTCTGGTCTGCCATCCCCGCCCCAAGGGAGCAAATGGGAATGACAGTCTTATGAGCTAAAGGCTCGGGCTCAGGCACCTACCCTACCCTAGAAGGGTTAGGCATGGTGTCGATGATCGAGCCTCTGTTTCCGAAAGACCACCCCAGCAGCAGAGTTGCCAATGAGAGGAAAGAAAACACCGGTTACAAGATGGTTAACGAAGTATAACAATAAAGAAAGTCAAAGTCTGGTAATTGTGCTTCAGTAACATTACGGGTAACCAGGTCAAACAAAAAAAATTAACAATATCCCAGGTAGATCACCTTACCTGATCAGGAGAAGAGTAGAGGTGAAGTGATTACCCCAACTTTCAACCAAACCAGGTTAATACTACCAGGATTTGAAACTGAAAACCTCAGACCCGAAGAAATTTGGCGGTTTTACAGCGGCTCGCTAGATGGCAGTGTTGTCGGCGACACATAGTAATAGTCGCTGTGAATCTGAAATATCATTAGCCCAATTTACTGGTTTTTCTTCACACTGAAAGATTTTATACAATTTCACTTGTATTCCCAGAAGTATTTTTGGGCAACATGTACAATATTAAGAAATATTTCATTACTGTTTGTAAGTTTCAGCGACATAACCTTCGATATATCTAGAGAGAGTTCCGGGGGTCAACGCCCCCGCGGCCCGGTCTGTAACCAGGCCTCATGGTGGATCAGGGCCTGATCAACCAGGCTGTTACTGCTGTTACGTAATCCAACTTACGAACCACAGCCCGGCTGGTCAGATACTGACTTTAGGTGCCTATCCAGTGCCTGCTTGCAGACAGCCAAGGTTCAATTGGTAATCCCCATGATGTATGCTGAGAGGCAGTTGAACAGTCTTGGGCCCCTGACACTTACTGTGTTCTCTCTTATCGTCCTAGTGACACCCCTTCTTTTCATTGGGGGGATGTTGCACCGTCTGCCGAGTCTTTTGCTTTTGTAGGGAGTGATTTTCGTGTGCAAGTTTGGTACTAGTTCCTCTAGGATATTTTCCAGGTGTTTCTTAAATCCATTTTAGTCTGCCAAAAAAAAAAAAATAGGTTGGACTTCTACTGTGTTATCCATATTATTATAACTCAATGTTATATTTAAAGTTACATATTTGTCGTCGCTTTCTATAAGCTCTTCTGTGACCTCGACTGGATAGATTATATACTCTGGTAGTTAATGTTTGCCAGAACCAGGTCAAGCAGGTTACTCTCTATTGTTGGTCGTCACAGTCTACTTCACGGAAGTCAGGCACAATATAAGAAAATGATGCATCAGTATAGAACCTTTTAATTAACAGATGACATATACTGTTTGTGTCTTTTATTACACCTTAGGAAGTTGTTGACCTCTAGACTCCAAGACTAAAATTACAATCTTTCATTACTACATTTTCGTTTTGTTTTAATTCTTACCAGTTGACAAATTAAATTTCAAATCTCCGACAGGAATATTACAGACAGTGCTCTTATGTTCTTGTGTACATCTTTAAGTCGGTTCAGAGATGGAGCTGCCTATCGTAGGCCAGTAGGCCTCCGGCAGTTCTCCATTGTTCTTCTGATTAAACTTAAGCTTACTGGGAGACGCTTCATTTAGGAACCTTTGTAATATGTGCTTTTCTTGATTCTTCTTAAAACTCTTATGAAGATATGTGTAAGCACTTTAAAGCGATCAATTTGGTTATTGTTTTTCTTTGTGGTATTGTCTTAATATTTACTGTCACGGGAATTTATTTATATATATATATATATATATATATATATATATATATATAATATATATAATATATATATATAAACATCGCTCTGTAATAATTAAAAATTTCAGACAGCGAAGTTTGGTATATACCGGGAGATAGCTGATTCAGAGAAGACTGGTCGGCTGATATTTATACCACATCCGCAGTTCCCAGAAGCCATAGACACTTTAGTACGACGTGGCGACCACGTCATCATTGATATTCGTGGTGATGTCAGGTCTACTATTGCTCAAGATTTCACAAAAACAGGTAGTCTGAAAGCCAAATACATGAATTCTATTATGAAAAATGAGATGCCAAATTTCATATAAATGGAATAGATCAGTTTACTGCTTACGCCTCTGAAATAAGATGAAGGTTGTGGGATAGATATATTTTTGTACTAACTTTGTGGTAAGAGATAAAGATACGACTGCAATACTTTAGACATTTATTAGAAGCATTTCGCCCTTTGCGGAATTTATCAGTCCAGTTTTGAAACTGGACACATGTGCAACACCTGGTTGTCTTTATTGTAGACGTTTCGTCATCCAGTGGCTTTATAAATACAGATTCTAAGACATAACTAGTCTTGGAGGTGGTGTGAAGAGCACCGTGGTTGTAAATATTCTGGAGCACAGGCAAGGAGACTGGCGCTTATATACTCACTACGAAAGCAAAAGACTTGGCAGACGATGCAACATCCCCCCAATGAAAAGCAGGGGTGTCACTAGCACGTTAAGAGACCATACAATAAGTGTCAGGGGCCCGAGACTGTTCAACTGCCTCCCAGCATACGTAAGGGGGATTACCAACAGACCCCTGGCAGTCTTCAAGCTGGCACTGGACAAGCACCTAAAGTCGGTTTCTGACCAGCCGGGCTGTGGCTCGTACGTTGGTTTGTGTGCAGCCAGCAGCAACAGCCTGGTTGATCAGGCTCTGATCCACCAGGAGGCCTGGTCACAGACCGGGCAGCGGGGGCGTTGACCCCCGGAGCTCTCTCCAGGTAATAGACGTCAGTGGATAGGGACGGGTAGCAGACGAGGCCATAGTTACTGGTAGGTGGGATTCCCCAGTGGAAGTAGGTCCTACCCAAAGGAATGGGTAAGTCGTAGTATCCGTGAAGAAGGTCTTGTACATGTCATCGGAGCCAAGATTCCATGATGATGCAGTGCCTGACAAGTTGTACAAGAAAGGTATACAATACCGGTGCTCTTCACACCATCTCCAAGGTTGAGGGACTGATTACCCCATCTTTTGTATATAGTTCTACTGTTTTCTAGTTATGTCCTAGAATATGTATTGATAAAGCCACTGGATGACGAAACGTCTACAGTAAAGATAACTAGATGTTGCACATGTGTCTTAACTTTCATCTTGTCGGTATTGTATACCTGTCTTGCACAGTCCAGTTTCACTGGGATACCCCACCAGCGGCCGATACGTTTACTAATAAATATCTCAAGTGCTGCATAAGTTTCTTTATTACACAGTTTGTCGATATTCACATACCATACATCTTTATTAGCTTAAAAGTCTTGTTTTAAAAGTTTCTAGTTTTGAAACATTAAGTTGAAGTATTTTGCTCGTTCTAAATTATGTAAGAGAACAAGTGCACAGTCTTCAGGAAAGTATAATGCCTGACGTAAGTCTTAACTTGCCTCAATATGCTATAAATTTTACTCTTTAACGTCATGTCATTTTCAAGAGCACTGTTTCCTATCGAATCTTTTCATATTTACAGCGAAATTACCTGAAAGTTGATGTTACAATGTTCAGTAAATATTCTATCACGATTGATCTATTGATCTGTTCTGAGCGAATTGGATTTTTATCTTAAGATATGAATCGTCTAACTAAATTATTAGGGACTTTGTCTTATAAATCCTGTCTTCTTCAGATGTTTGCATTCTTCATCCAAAGGTTTGATAAAATGCACATCTAAGACTGGTATATAATTCCCTGGATCCTCCTGTCTACCCCGTAGAATTATGTTGTCAGGTAACATTGTTTTGGCTTTTTTTCAAATCCCTTTCTTCAGCAAGCTCACGTATTCTCTGTCTTTTGTGATGTCCTTGAATCGTCTGAAAAATTCTTTCATAATCGTTAGCTTCCCTTGCCATTTCTTCAACCATTTTCGGTCTTTTATATTTATTTTTCATTATTTTATTCTTGCTGTTATTAAATCTGATTTGCATTCAATATTTGATAATATATCTGTCTCAATTTCCCAACTTATGGATATTGTTTGAGGGGAGAAGGAATTAATAATTTTTATTTAGTAACTCATATAGTAACTTAATGTTTATTGCAGGAAAATGCTCATTTTACCAGTCCAGAGAAGAGTTTCTCCTGGTAATGTTAGCCATGATTAGTCAAAAGGACAGTCCACTCGTTCCAGTTCTAAATAAAAGGTAAAAAAAAAAAATATCTTTGAAGAATGTTTTAGGAGCGAATGGAGACAAATGGTTTTTAGGATTTGACGAGCTGTTTGAGTGTGAGCAAGGTAACATTTATGAAGGGATTCAGGGAAACCGGCAGGACGGACTTGAGTCCTGGCGATGGAAAGTACAGTGTCTGCACTCTCAAGGAGAGGTGTTAATGTTGCAGTTTAATAACTATAGTGTAAGCACACCTCTGGCAAGACAGTGATGGAGTGAATGATGAAAGTTTTTCTTTCCGGACCACCCTGCCTTGGTGATAAGCGGCAGATGTGTTAATAAAATAAAATTATATATATATGTACATATATATATATATATATATATATATATATATATATATATATATATATATATATATATATATATATATATATATATATGTATGTATGTATGTATGTATGTATGACGTGCCGAATATGTAAAACTGATCAATTACCAAGAACTCATTTAAAATTAAGTCCTTTCTGAAATTTTCTCTTATATGTTTAAAAATATATTTTTTTCATTAATGTTAATGTAACTTTTTTTTAATTTTGCACCAAAAGAATCTTAGAAAACTTACCTAACATTATTATAACAAGAGCAATTTATTTTAGCCTAACCCAACTAAATATATTTTAGATTTGTTTAAAATAATTTAATACTAATTAAACCCAGTGAAAACTATTTTTTTCGTTAGGTTCAGAATGATTTTGGAGAAATTATTGCATACACAAATTTCCACTTGTCCTATATGGCAAGATGAGCGTTGGTATTTAAGCCAAGATCGCAAGTTCTGCCTATTCGGTACGACATATATATATATATATATATATATATATTATATATATATATATATATATATATATATATATATATATATAATATATATATATATGTCGTGCCGAATAGGCAGAATTTGCGATCTTGGCTTAAATAGCAACGCTCATCTTGCCAAATAGGACAAGTGAAAATTTGTGTATGCAATAATTTCGCCAAAATCAATCTGAACCTAACGATAAAAATATATTTCACTGTGTTTGTTTAGTATTAAATTACTGTAAACAAATCTAAAATATATTTAGTTGGGTTAGGCTAAAATAAATTGCTCTTGTTGTAATAAGGTTAGGTAAGTTTTCTAAGATTCTTTTAGTGCAAAATTAAAAATTTTTACATTAACATTAATGAAAAAAATATATCTTTAAATGTATAAGAGAAAATTTCAGAGAGGACTTAATTTTAAACGAGTTCTTGCTAATTGACCAGTTTTACATATTCGGCACGACATATATATATATATATATATATATATATATATATATATATATATATATATATATATATATATATATATATATATCTATATCTATATATATATATATAATATATATATATATATATATATATATATATATATATATATATATATATATATATATATATATATATATATACATGTATGTATATATATATATATATATATATATATATATATATGTATATATATATATATATATATATATATATATATATTATATATATATATATATATATATATATATATATATATATATATATATATATATATATATATATATATATATATATATATATATATATTTCTGTCTTTTAGGACATTATCATATCTTCTTGAAGCTGTGTATTGCGTTTACCTCCATTACTACATCATCCAAGTCATTTCAATACATCTCTATAGCTCCTCTTCGTTTTCTGCTTCCACCTGTCCGCCCTTGATCCTAGTCCTTTTAACTCAAACATTCCGTGTCTATCTGCCCTTGTCTCTCTCTCTAAGGATATAGTGTATGTCGCAATCATGTCTACCCATGTCCTTTGCTCCGATTGGGTCGTCAGGTTTAGTTCCTTCAAGCTCTCCTACTATGCGTGTGTATCACTTCTGGTATAAGCCTCGTTGTAAACCTTTGAGGCTCACAAGGCTTGTTCCAGGTTCTTCACATGCTTCATCAGGGAAGGGCTTCATGCCGGGGCTGGGGACTCAGTGAGTGATCTAACACGTGTCGTATATGAAGTTTTTAAATATTGTCAATTCAAGTTCTAAAATGCTCAAAGGCATCTCTGGTCAAATTTACTTCTCAGTACTTTATAGGGCTCATTGCACAGCATCATCATCAGCTCCAGATCCGGCTTCAGAACAGTGCCTATTAGTATGTCAAGGACCTTTTCAGGGAAATGTTAAGTAACTTTACAAACAACGCTTCTTTGCTCAGATAATTTCTGTAGTGTTAACTTTGTTTTCAAGGTCTTCGTTCTCATCCTTTCTTGATATATAACTCACTCTTAACTGGAAACTGAGCTCATCCAAAATTCTTCTGCTAAGTGAACTAGATACCTCGAGGGCGCTGGATCCGGATAACATCTCTCCATGGATCCCGAGAGAAGGAGCAGAGGAATTGTTTGTACCTCTAGCAGCGATCTTCAGTAAATCTTTAAAAAACAGGAGAACTGCCTGAAGTATGGAAGTCAGCACTGTAGTCCCAATTTTGAAGAAAGGAGACACAGGGAGCATTAAACTTCAGACCAGTGTTACTGACTAATATAATCTGTAAATTTATAGAGAAGATTATCAAGAGAAGAGTGATGGAGCATATAGAAAGGAACGAGCTCCTACATGACAATCAGCACTGCTTCAGGGATGGGAATACCTGACAGAAAGCAAACAGCGATTGCTGGAACGTGATGAGGTGTCACAGTGGGCACATGTGACGATTTTGGTTCCACATGGGTCAGTCCTAGGTCCGGTGCTGTTTCTTGTATATATGAATGATATAATGGAAGGAATTAATTTAGACGTGTCCCTGTTTGTCGAAGTCAAACAATAAGTAGAATACAAACAGACGAGGATCAGGTAAAAGTACAAGGGGATCTGGACAGCCTGCTGCAAGCCTTGTCAGACAAATGGCTTTAGGAGTTTAACCCTACTAAGTGGAAAGTCATGAAGCATGGGGAAGGAAAAAGAAGACTGTAGGAAAAGGACCTTGGGGTGAGCATTATACCGAGCACATCCTCTGAGGCACATATCAACCAAACAACAGATGCAGCATATTGGCGCCTGACAAACCTGAGTATAGTATAACGAAATCTAATAAGGAGTCATTCACGACACTGTACACCGCGTATGTTAGGTCAATATAGGACTATACAGCACCATTATGGAATCCACACTGTCAAACACATGAAGAAATTGGAGAAAGTGCAAAATTTTACAACAAGACTAGTCCTGGAGCTAAGAGTTATGTGTCTTATGAGGAGAGGTTAAGGGAACTCACCCTGATGATACTAGAAGATACGGGGGATATGACAACGGCGTATAAAATACTGAGAGGAATTGACAAGGCGAATAGGGCCAAAAATTTTTCAGAAATGGGACATAGATACAACTGGACACAAATGGAAAATGAAAGTAACATGAGTCACAGGGATGTTAGGGAGTGTATGTTTAGCATTGGAATTGTCAGGAAGTGGAAAAATCAGGATAGTGAAGTAGTGGAGGTAAGATCCATACATTACTCTATATATAAATATGATAAGGCTCCTGGAGTGCTGAGTGACCTAGTTATTACTCTATATATAAATATGATAAGGCTCCTGGAGTGCTGAGTGACCTAGTTATTACTCTATATATAAATATGATAAGGCTCCTGGAGTGCTGAGTGACCTAGTTATGACTAAGAGGCGGGACCAAGAGTTATGACTCGACACCTGCGACCACATATAGGTGAGTACATTATTTTCGTTTTATTATGATATTTAAGTTTGTTTATCTCTCAGGATGACGTCGATGACGGAGGCTGGGTTGTTCTTCCAGTGGTTGATAGCTGAAGAACCCAATGCCACTGTGTGTGATCATGTTCCCACCAAGATCACTGTCAACGAAGCTCTCACTTTCAGCAACCTTTCGGTAATAAATATTTTCAGAATTTTCAAAAAAAAAAAAAAATACAAAAAGCAAATTACATGGGGACAAAATTGAAGCGTCATGCATTTAGGACAAACACACACACACACACACACACACACACACACACACACACACACACACACACACACACACACACACACACATACACACATAATATATATATATATATGTATATATATATATATATATATATATATATATATATATATATTATTTATATATATATATATATATATATATATATATATATATATATATATATATATATATATATATATATATATATATATATATATATATATATATATATATATATGTGTGTGTCGTGCCGAATAGGCAAAACTGGTCAAACAGCAAGAACTCATTTAAAATTAAGTCCTTCCTAAAACTTTCTCTTATACGTTTAAAGATATATTTTTTTTCATTAATGTTAATGTAAAAATTTATAATTTTGCATCAAAAGAATCTTAGAAAACTTACCTAACCTTATTATAACAAGAACAATTTATTTTAGCCTAACCCAACTAAATATATTTTAGATTAGTTTACAAGAATTTAATATTAAACAAACACAGTGAAATATATTTTTTTCGTTAGGTTCAGAATGATTTTGGAGAAATTATTGCATACACAAATTTTCGCTTGTCCTATATGGCAAGATGAGCGTTGCCATTTAAGCCAAGATCGCAAGTTCTGCCTATTCGGCACGACATATATATATATATATATATATATATATATATATATATATATATATATATATATATATATATATATATATATATATATATATAATATATATATTTTTTTTTTTTTTTCAACAAGTCGGCCGTCTCCCACCGAGGCAGGGTGACCCCAAAAAAAAAAGAAAGAAAATCCCCAAAAAGAAAATACTTTCATCATCATTCAACACTTTCACCACACTCACACATTATCACTGCTTTTGCAGAGGTGCTCAGAATACAACAGTTTAGAAGCATATACGTATAGAGATACACAACATATCCCTCCAAACTGCCAATATCCCAAACCCCTCCTTTAAAGTGCAGGCATTGTACTTCCCATTTCCAGGACTCAAGTCCAACTATATGAAAATAACCGGTTTCCCTGAATCCCTTCACTAAATATTACCCTGCTCACACTCCAACAGATCGTCAGGTCCCAAGTATCATTCGTCTCCATTCACTCCTATCTAACACGCTCATGCACGCTTGCTGGAAGTCCAAGCCCCTCACCCACAAAACCTCCTTTACTCCCTCTTTCCAACCCTTTCGAGGACGACCCCTACCCCTCTTTCCTTCCCCTATAGATTTATATGCTTTCCATGTCATTCTACTTTGATCCATTCTCTCTAAATGACCAAACCACCTCAACAACCCCTCTTCTGCCCTCTGACTAATGCCTTTATTAACTCCACACCTTCTCCTAATTTCCACACTCCGAATTTCTGCATAATATTCACCACACATTGCCCTTAGACAGGACATCTCCACTGCCCCCAACCGCTCCTCGCTGCTGCATTTACCACCCAAGCTTCACACCCATATAAGAGTGTTGGTACTACTATATACTTTCATACATTCCCTTCTTTGCCTCCATTGAAAACGTTTTTTGCTCCAATATACCTCAACGCACCAAACTACCTTTTTTCCCTCATCAATTCTATGATTAACCTCATCCTTAAAA
>NC_069428.1:44878824-44903824 GCF_026875155.1 Cherax quadricarinatus | reverse complement strand
AAACCATTCGTCTCCATTCAATCTTATCTAACACGCTCACGCACGCTTCCTGGAAGTCCAAGTCCCTCGCCCACAAAACCTCCTGCACCCCTCCCTCCAACCTTTTCGAGCACGACTCCCCCCGCCTTCCTTTCCTTACAGATTTATATGCTCTCAAAGTCATTATACTTTGTTTCCAATCTCTCCAACTGACCAAGCCACCTCAACAACCCGTCGTCAGCCCTCTTACTAATATTTTTTAGTAACTCCACACCTTCTAATTTCCACACTATGAATTTCTGAGCATAATATCTACATCACACATTGCCCTTAGACAGGACATCTCCACTGACTCCAACCGCCTCCCGCTGCACCCATTTACAACCCAAGCTTCACACCCATGTAAGAGTGTTTGTATCATTATACTTTCGTACATTCCCCTTCTTTGCCCCCAAATGGATATCGTTTCTTGTCTCCACAAAATACCTAAAAAAGAACCCACTCACATTTCATTCTTCATCAATTCAAGGGTTTTAACCTCATCCTTCATAAATCCATCCTCTGACGCGTCAACTCCCCAAATATCTGAACACATTCACTTCTTCCATACTCCTCCTTCCAATGTGTTTTCCCAAGTTTTTTTTTATCTAAATCGTTTGATACCCCTCATCACCTTTCTCTTATCTATGTTCACTTTCAACTCTTTACCTTTAATTTTTTTTTTTTAATAATTAAAATAATTAATGAAATCGTTCTTCTGTGTTCCAGGGAATGTTTGTTATCCTCCTGGTGGGTCATCTTACCAGTCTGTCTGTACTCTGCCTCGAGCTTCTCATTCTTCACATTCAAAAACTCTAGATGTTAATTTCACTTACAAAGAATAAATAATTGCTGCAAAGAATCTATCATTAATTACAAGACCAATATTTTCTAATATTACATATCAGTTTTCACGTTTCCTTCCCTTTTCCCTCCATTCCATCTTAATCATGCTTTCACTAAATTCACTTGTGCCTCTCCCATCACCTCTAATATATATTCTGTTCATTTATCATCCTTTCTCATTTTATTTTAGTGCTTCATGAATACTTAATCAACCGCGAATCCTAAAGCAATCAAGGACAAATTCCTTTTTTGTATTTAGCTGATAAGATATATACGTATATGTCGTGCCGAATAGGAAAAATTTGGTCAATTAGCTAAAACTCGTTTAAAATTAAGCACTTTCTAAAATTTTCTTTTATACGTCTAAAGATATTTTTTTTTATTAATGTTAATTTTAAAAACTAATAGAAAACTTACCTAGCCTTATTATAACAGACTTAAATTTAGTATAGCTTAATCGAGCTAAATATATTTTAGATAAGTTTCCAATAATTTAATAATAAACAACACAATGAAATATATTTTTTTCGTTGGGTTTCAAAATGATTTTTGCAAAATTTAAACTGCATACACAAATTATCGCTTGCCTTATTCGGAAAAAAAGAGTGTTGCTATTTATGCCAAAATCTCAAGTTTTACCTTTCCCCAAACGACATATATTATATATATTTTATATATATATTTTATGCAAAACAACCACTCTGAAAGAAATAGAGAAATTCCAAGCGCTTTCGTGACTACTCACATTATCAAGGAACATAGTTCCTTGATAATGGAGTAGTCACGAAAGCGCTTGGAATTTCTCTATTCTTTCAGAGTGGTTTGTTTTGCTATTCTGAAATCACCTGTTTACTGTGATCTTATTGCATATATATAAATATTTATATATAAAATATATATATATAAAATATATATATATATATATATATATATTATATTATATATTATATAAATATATATATATTATATTATATATTATTAAGTAGTCAAAAAAGCGGCTGGGGGAGGAACTTCCGGTAAAGGCTTGCGGCTGGGCGAGGAACTTCCGGTTTAGGGGCCTTCCTCTGGGCGGTGTATCCGGTTTGGGCCTTCCACTGAGCGAGGTATCCGGTCTAGGACCGCAGCTGGAGGGTCACCTTTTACACACCTAGGTTTACTTCCGGTTTTGACCATGACCTCCCCCTCGAGACTACCTCACCCTTGACCCCCCCAACCAATACCCCCACCCCCCACGACCCCCCCCCCTCCCGCGAACCCCACCATCGCGCCGCGCGCCCCCCGCGCGCCGCGCCCGCGCGCCCCGCCCGCGCCCCGCCCGCGCGCCCGCCCGCCGCCCGCCCCGCGCGCCCTTCGCGACCCCGCCCGCGCCTTCTGCTCCCGCCTTCTGCAGCGTCATCCGGATCGCCCCCGCGCCTCGAATTTTTTTTCTTATGATCTCCTGGATCAAGGTTTTGAATCCCCCTATGGGTTTTCGAAATTCTCCATCTCCTTGGATCAGGTTTTGCATTCCCCCTATGGGGTTTTCGAAATTCCTCGGATCAAGTTTTTGGAATCCCCCCTTAGGGTTTTTGGGAAAATTTCTCCTCTCCTTGGATCAAGTTTTTTTTTGGATTCCCCCCTATGGGGTTTTCGAAATTCTCCATCTCCCTCGGATAAAGGGTTTTGGATTACCCCTCCCATTTTCACCCACCCCCCAAAAAATTTCTCGAAATCAAAGTCTCCATCTCCTCAGATCAAATTTTTTGGATCCCCCTATGGGGGTTTCGAAAGTCTCCATCTCCTTGGATCAAGTTTTTTGGGTACCCCTCCTTTCACCCCCCATCCCCCCAAAATTTTTCTAAATATCAAAGTCTCCACTTCCTCGGATCCCCCAACCCCAAAAAATTTCTCGACAATACCATGACTCCATCTCCTCGGATCAAGTTTTTTTTGGATCCCCCCTATGGGGTTTTCGAAATTCTCCATCTCCTCGGATCAAATTTTCTCGACAATACCATGACTCCATCTCCTCGGATCAAGTTTTTTGGATCCCCCCTATGGGGTTTTCGAAATTCTCCAATTCCTCGGATCAAATTTTTTTGGAATCCCCCCTCTGGGGGTAAGCATTCAAATGAACTCCTCCTATGGGGGCATGCTTACCACAGGCTAATGAAGGGTGTTTTACTCGGCGGTCAGTGACGTCACGTGTTGACCCAGCACACAGGTTGAATCTTGTCTACCCTTTTACCCACCCTCCCAAACCCTCACACTCCAACCAACACCTCACAATTTTCACTCATAACCCCCAATTTTTCTCGTTTTAACCCTTTTTTAGTTCTTTAAAAGTTAAAAAGGGGAACACATGCATCAGAAAGTCCCCATCGCTTACATCCACTTTCGTTAAATTCACTACTCACAATTTTACATATTAGAAAGTTAAATACGCACTTTTACTTTGAAATCTTAAAAACACTCTTGAACACCTTCAAAAATACCTTTATAACATTTCCCAAACAACACTGAAACACTCCAAAAACATCATTCGAAACCCCCAAATCACCTCTGAATACTCCCCCAAAACACCTTTGAACACCTTTGAACATTTCCAAACACTATTTAGTACTCCCAAATAAGAATTTGACATCTCTATTTTATCTGCACTTACACATTTCATTAAATTACAACTAAATCCCTCAGTCTCCAGACTAGGCATTTTCTCGTTTTTACCCTTTTAGTTCATTAAGTTATTAAGGGGACACAATACATCAGAAAAAAGTCACAAAAACTAACTCAAACACTTTATTTTAAACACCCCCAAAGTACTCCTCAAAATCATTTTGAATCCCTCACATAAAACACCTTGAACACCTTCAAAACCCCTTTGAATATCGTTTTAACTAATTTCATACAACCCACTTATATCATCTTTTTTCGGTAACTCTAATTCGACTATACACAACCCTCATCAATTACCAACAAATTTTACTCTTTTTTAAACTAATGTCATCACTGTAACCAAGATTTTCACAAAAAAAAAAAAAACTCTATGACACCTAACACACACGCACACACACACCCCACAACACCCACAATTTTTCTCGTTTTAACCCTTTTAGTTCATTAAAGTTAATAAGGGGACACAGAAACATCAGAAAGTCCACAACAACAACATCCACAACCCACAATTTTTTCTCGTTTTAACCCTTTTAGTTCATTAAAGTTAATAAGGGGACACACTACATCAGAAAAAGTCCCAAAAACAACCCACTTATAACGTCTTTTCGGTATTCTCTAGTTCGACAAAAACACCCACATCCCACAACACCCATGAACATTTCCAAAACACATTTGAGTACTCCCAATTACACCCTGATTACTACTAAAACACCACTGAATTTCAATCAAAAAAACCCTTCAACACCTTCAAACACCCTTGAACACCTTCAAAAAAATCTTGAACCCCTTCAAAAACCCCTTTTGAACATTTCCAATCAACACTGAAACACTTCAAAAAAACACAATTTGAGTACCCCCAAATTTAAACACCACTGAATACTACTAAAACACCCTGAATTCAATCAAAACACCCTTCAACACCTTCAAAACCACCTTTAAAAACCCCTTTCAAAAACACCTTTGACACCTTCAAAACACCCTTTGAACATTTCCAATCAACACTGAAACACTTCCAAAAAACACAATTTGAGTACTCCCAATTACACCACTGAATACTACCTAAAACAACCGCTGAATTAATCAAAACACCCTTCAAAAAAAACCTCAAAACACCTTTGAACACACTCAAAAACCCACCTTTGAATAACCTCAAAACACCTTTGAAAAATTTCAAAACACCCTTAACACCCTTGATCACCTTCAAAAAAACAACATTTGAACACACTCCAAAACACCTTTGAACACCTTTGAACATTTCCAAACAACACTGAAAACACTTCCAAAAACACCATTTGATACTCCCAAATACACCACTGAATACTAAAACACCACTGAATACACTAAAAAACACCCCCAAAAATCACCATAAACTAAGATCAACACCCACTTTCCACAACACGCCACAACCCACAACACCCACAATTTTTTCTCGTTTTATCTAATTTAAATCGAAAGTCACAACCCCCCACACCTCCCCATTTTTTTTCTCGTTTTAACCCTTTTAGTTCATTAAAGTTATAAAGGGGTCACACTACATCAGAAAAAGTCACAAAAACAACCCACTTATAACGTCTTTTCGGTATCTCTAGTTCGACAACAACACCCACATCCCACATCACCCACATCCCACATCCCACACACACACACAGACACACACACACACACACATCCCTAACCTAGCCAAACCTAACCTAACTTATCCTAACAAAAACCTAACCTAACCTAACCTAACCTAACCTAACCTAACCTAAACCTAACCTAACTTATCCTAACCTAGCCTAACCTAACCTAACCTTACTAACTTATCCTAACCTAACCTAACCTAGCCATAACCTAACCTAACCTAACCCAACCTAACTTATCCTAACCTAGCCTAACCTAACCTAACCTAACCTTACCTAACTTATCCTAACTAACCTAACCTAGCCTAACCTAACCTAACTTAACCTAACCTAACCTAACCTAACCGAACCTACCCTAACCTAACCTTACCTAACATAACCTAACCTGGGCCAAACCTAACCTAACCTAACTTAACTAAACCCAACCTAACCTAACCTAACCTAGCTTAACCTAACTTATCCTAACCTAGCCAAAACCTAAACCTAACCAACCTTACCTAACTTATCCTAACCTTAACCTAACCTAGCCCTAACCTAACCTAACCTAACCTAACCTAACTTATCCTAACCTAGCCTAACCTAACCTAACCTAAACCTTACCTAACTTATCCTAACCTAACCTAACCTAGCCTAACCTAACCTAACTTAACCTAACCTAACCTAACCTAACCGAAACCTACCCTAACCTAACCTTACCTAACATAACCTAACCTAGCCTAACCTAACCTAACCTAACTTAACCTAACCCAACCTAACCTAACCTAAACCTAGCCTAACCTAGCCCTAACCTAACTTAACCTAACCAAACCCTAACCAAACCCTAACCTAACTTATCCTAACCTAACCTAACCTATCTTAACCTTACCTAACCAAAACCTACCCGAACCTATCCTAACCTAACCTAAAATATATTAGAACATTTCCCAAAAAATACATTAGAGTACTCAGAATACTTTGAACATTCCATTTTTTTGGATATTTTCCAAATTAGTTTTGAAAACTTTATCGTAAAATCGAAACATTTTTTTTCTTGTTGGTAAACACACTCAATGGTAGAAATATTTACTCGATTTCCGAATAGAAACACTTTCCTCGCTCTGAGAGACCATTGTGGGTCACCCCCTTCCCCCCCCCCCCAACACCATTGGGGTAATGCGGTTCACACCCAAGGTAGATTTAAGATAATCTGAACACCTGCGCCAACTCAGGACAAAACAGACGCCATGAAATGCGGGTAACATCCAAGGTAGAAAATCATCTCTCTTTCCAGACCAACTGTCTATCCTAACCTTTAACCTAACCCTACCTACCTAATTCCTAACCAAACCCTAACCTCACCAAACCCCGACCTAACCTAACTCCATCAATCACCTCTATCCTAACCTAACCTAACCTAACCAACCCAACCTAACTCCATCAAACACCTCTATCCTAACCTAACCTAACCTATCCTAACCTAACCTACTCCCTCAAACACCTCGAATACTACCTAACTTAACCAAACCTAACCTTACCTAACCTACCGAACCTAACCTAACCTAACCTAACCTATCCTAACCTGTCCCAAACCTAACTAACCTATCCTAACCTAACCTAACCTAACCTAACTTATCCTAAGCTAACCTAACCTAAACTTATCCTAACCTAACCTATCCTAACCTAACCTAAACACTGACTAACTTTGAACCAACTCTGAACACCACTGATCTTCTTCAAAAAATGCTCTGCACATCATTGAACACCTTCAAAAAAAACACCATCAAACACCTCCGAATACTCCCAAAAAACACTACTATGATTACTACCAAATCACCACTGAATACTCCCAAAATCACGTCAAAATCACCAGAAACTAAGTTTAACATCACCATCTAACACCCCTTTTTATAGAAATCCCCTCAAATCCTATAACCAAGAACTCCCTCCCCATTTGGCGCATAAAAAAAAAGCATGAAACAAACCTAATACGCAAACACTTAGTACATGATCACCATCAACTGAAAACATATCTTATACACACCACATAATATAAGACAATCACCAACTACAATCACCCATGTTCACTTCCCCTCAAAATCACTAATATCACAGAAAACAATCATTTTTATAAACATTTCACACACACACACACAAAAAAAAAAATCATATTTGACAATATCTAAGCGCACTCACCTCACTACCACCAACACACGATGTCTCACCTCACAGGACCGACGAGCTCACCTCCAGTGACGTCACACTCCCATTGTGTTACTTGGTGGTTGGTAACATCACACCTAACCCCCCTTGTTTCAACCTGTTGTTACCCTACATTATCTAAGAACACAAATATCCAAACGATTACCATATTTTATGATCCCCAACACCCAAGATCACAGAAAACACACATTTTTATAATTATTCACACAAAAATCACGATCACCAATTCCATATCATGTTTACCGTCATCTATCAACACTAATCACCAAGATCCCCCAAAAAAAAATCTAAGATCATGCATCTCAAAACTACTATGATCACTGAAAACACTTATTTTTTAACATTCGCACAAAAATAAGACATACACAAAAAACCACAACACTTCCACCAAACATCTATAACATAACATGAGCACTATAACATATCACTATCAAAAAAAAAAAATAATAACACAGACACCCACACATTATACATTTCAATTGCAAATTAAGACATGAGACATACACACCAAATCTAAGTCATTCACCTCCAACTAGACATACACATCACCCCTAAAACTTTCCCTTTCCCTTTTTCATTCCGTTTATCTCCCTAGAGCTGTTTTAACCCCGACGGATCCATCAACACGTAGAGCCAGAGAACCATCACCACTCCAACACCCCCTACTTACACTCTGGCTCCTACGTCGTGATGGATCCGTCGGGGTTAAAACAGCTCTAGGAGATATACGGAATGAATAAGGAAGGAAGTTTTTGGGTGATGTGTATGTCTTAGTTGGAGGTGAATGACTTAGATTTGGTGTGTAAAGTCTCATGTCTTAAATTGCAATTGAAATTATAATGTGTGGGTGTCTGTGTATTATTTTTTTTTTGTGATAGTGAATGTTATAGTGCTCTGTTATGTTATAGATGTTGGTGGAAGTGTTGTGGTATTTTGTGTATGTCTTATTTTTGTGCGAGGAATGTTTAAAAAATAAGTGTTTTCAGTGATCATAGTAGTTTTTAGATGCATGAATTTAGATTTTTTTTTTTGGTGATCTTGGTGATTAGTGTTGATAGATGACGGTAAACATGATATGGAATTGGTGATCGTGATTTTTGTGTGAATAATTATAAAAATGTGTGTTTTTTGTGATCTTGGTGTTGGGGATCATAAAATCTGGTAATCGTCTTGGATATAGTGTTCTTAGATAATGTAGGGTACAACAGGTTGAAACAAGGGGGGTTAGGTGTGATGTTACCAACCACCAAGTAACACAATGGGGGTGTGACGTCACTGGAGGTGAGCTCGTCGGTTCCCGTGAGGTGAGACATCGTGTGTTGGGGGTAGTGAGGTGAGTGCGCTTAGATATTGTCAAATATGATTTTTTTTTTGTGTGTGTGTGTGTGAAATGTTTATAAAATGATTGTTTTCTGTGATATTAGTGATTTGAGGTTTAAGTGAACATGGGTGATTGTAGTTGGTGATTGTCTTATATTATGTGTGTGTATAAGATATGTTTTCAGTTGATGGTGACATGTACTAAGTGTTTGGTATTAGGTTTGTGTTCATGCTTTTTTTTTATGCGCCAAATGGGGAGGGAGTTTTGGTTATAGTGTTTGAGAGGATTTCTATAAAAAGATGTTAGATGGTGATGTTAAACTTTGTTTCTGGTGATTTTGACGGTGATTGGTAGTATTCAGTGGTGATTTGGTAGTAACCAGTAGTGTTTTTTGGGAGTATTCGAGGTGTTTGATGGTGTTTTTTTGGGAAAGGGGTTCAAATGATGTGCAGAGCATTTTTTGAAGAAGATCATGGTGTTCAGAGTTGGTTCAAAGTTAGTCAGTGTTTAGGTTAGGTTAGGATAGGTTAGGTTTTGGATAAGTTAGGTTAGGTTAGCTTAGGATAAGTTAGGTTAGGTTTAGGTTAGGTTAGGATAGGTTTTGGTTAGGTTGGGACAGGTTAGGATAGTTAGGTTAGGTTAGGTTAGGTTCGGTAGGTTAGGTAAGGTTTTGGTTAGGTTAGTTAGGTGTATCGAGGTGTTTGATGGAGTTAGGTTAGGGTGGATAGGTTTAGTTAGGTTAGGATAGAGGGGTTTGATGGGGTTAGGTTGGGTTAGGTTAGGTTAGGTTAGGTTAGGTAGAGGTGATTGATGGAGTTAGGTTAGGTTCGGTTAGGTTGGGGAGGTTAGGGTTTGGAATTAGGTTAGGTTAGGTTAGGTTAGGTTTAGGTTGACAGTTGGTCTGGAAAGAGATGAATTTCTACCTTGGATGTTACCCCATTTCATGGCGTCTGTCTTCCTGAGTTGGCGCAGGTGTTCATGATTATCTTAAATCTACCTTGGGTGTGAACCGCATTACCCCAATGGTGGTTGGGGGGGGGGAAGGGGTACCCCCAATGAGTCTCAGAGCGAGGAAAGTGTTTCTATTCGGAAATCGAGTAAATATTTCTACCATTGAGTGTGTTTACCAACAAGAAAATAATGTTCGATTTTACGATAAAGTTTTCAAAAAATAATTTGGAAATATCCAAAAAAATGGAATCGTTCAAAGTAATTCTGAGTACTCTAATGTATTTTTTGGGAAATGTTCTAATATATTTTAGGTTAGGTTAGGATTTGGTTGGCTAGGTTAGGTTAGGTAAGGTTAAGATAGGTTTTGGTTAGGTGGGTAAGGGTTTGGTTAGGTAGGGTTTGGTTTAGGTTAGGTTAAGTTAGGTTAGGCTAGGTTAGGCTAGGTTAGGTTAGGTTAGGTTGGGTTAGGTTAAGTTAGGTTAGGTTAGGGTTAGGCTAGGTTTGGTTATGTTAGGTAAGGTTAGGTTAGGGTAGGTTCGGTTAGGTTAGGTTAGGTTTTGGTTAAGTTAGGTTAGGTTAGGCTAGGTTAGGTTAGGTTAGGATAAGTTAGGTAAGGTTAGGTTAGGTTAGGTTTAGGCAGGTTAGGATAAGTTAGGTTAGGTTAGGTTAGGTTAGGCTAGGTTAGGTTAGGTTAGGATAAGTTAGGTAGGTTAGGTTAGGTTAGGTTTTGGCTAGGTTAGGATAAGTTAGGTTAAGCTAGGTTAGGTTAGGTTAGGTTGGGTTAGGTTAAGTTAGGTTAGGGTTTGGGTTTGGCTAGGTTAGGTTATGTTAGGTAAGGTTAGGTTAGGGTAGGTTCGGTTAGGTTAGGGTTTGGTTAGGTTAAGTTAGGTTAGGTTAGGCTAGGTTAGGTTAGGTTAGGATAAGTTAGGTAAGGTTAGGTTAGGTTAGGTTAGGCTAGGGTTTGGATAAGTTAGGTTGGGTTAGGTTAGGTTAGGTTAGGCTAGGTTGGTTAGGTTAGGTTTAAATTAGGTAAGGTTAGGTTAGGTTAGGCTAGGTTAGGAAAAAGTTAGGTTTAGGTTAGGTTTAGGTTAGGTTAGGTTAGGTTTAGGTTAGGTTGGTTATGTTAGGATAAGTTAGGTTAGGTTAGGCTAGGTTAGGGATGTGTGTGTGTGTGTGTGTCTGTGTGTGTGGGGGTGGGATGTGGATGTGGGTGATGTGGGATGTGGGTGTTGTTGTCGAACTAGAGATACCGAAAAGACGTTATAAGTGGGTTGTTTTTTTTGACTTTTTCTGATGTAGTGTGACCCCTTATTAACTTTAATGAACTAAAAGGGTTAAAACGAGAAAAAAATGGGAGGTGTGGGGTTGTGACTTTCTGATGAAATTTGATAAACGAGAAAAAATTGTGGTGTTGTGGGTTGTGGGTGTTGTGGGATGTGGGTGTTGATCTTAGTTTATGGGGATTTTGGTGGTGTTTTGAGTGTATTCAGTGGTGTTTAGTATTCAGTGGTGTATTTGGGATACTCAAATGGTGTTTTTGGAAGTGTTTCAGTGTTGTTTGGAAATGTTTTAAAGGTGTTCAAAAGTGTTTTGAGTGTGTTCAAATGTTGTTTTTTGAAGGTGAAACAAGGTGTCAAGGGTGTTTTGAAGGTGTTCAAAGGTGTTTTGAGGTTATTCAAAGGTGTTTTGATGTGTTCAAAGGTGTTTTGAAGGTGTTGAAGGGTGTTTTGATTGAATTCAGCGGTTTTTTTAGTAGAATTCAATTTGGTTTTAATTGGGAGTAAATCAAATTGTGTTTTTTGGGAAATGTTTCAGTGTTGATTGGAAATGTTCGAAGGTGTTTTTTTAGGTGTTCAAGAGTGTTTTTTAAGGGGTCAAAGTGTGTTTTGAAGGTGTTCAAAGGTG
This sequence comes from Cherax quadricarinatus, assembly GCF_026875155.1. Classification (NCBI taxonomy): domain Eukaryota; kingdom Metazoa; phylum Arthropoda; class Malacostraca; order Decapoda; family Parastacidae; genus Cherax; species Cherax quadricarinatus. The sequence continues at coordinate 44,892,307 of NC_069428.1, read as the reverse complement.
TTTTGAAGGTGTTGAAGGGTGTTTTGATTGAATTCAGGGGGTGTTTTTAGTAGTATTCAGTGGTGTAATTGGGAAGTACTCAAATTGTGTTTTTTGGAAGTGTTTCAGTGTTGATTGGAAATGTTCAAAGGTGTTTTTGAAGGTGTCAAAGGTTTTTTTGAAGGTGTTCAAAGGTGTTTTGAAGGTGTTGAAGGGTGTTTTGATTGAATTCCCGCGGTTTTTTTTAGTAGATTCAGTGGTGTAATTGGGAGTACTCAAATTGTGTTTTTTGGGAAATGTTTTCAGTGTTGATTGGAATGTTCAAAAGGGGTTTTTGAAGGTGTTCAAAGAGTGTTTTGAAGGTGTTCAAGGGTGTTTTGAAGGTGTTGAAGGGTGTTTTGATTGAATTCAGTGGTGTTTTAGTAGTAATCAGTGGTGTAATTGGGAGTACTCAAATAGTGTTTTGGAAATGTTCATGGGTGTTGTGGGATGTGGGTGTTTTGTCGAACTAGAGATACCGAAAAGACGTTTTTAAGTGGGTTGTTTTTGTGACTTTCTGATGTATTTGTTTCCCCCTTTTTAACTTTAATGAACTAAAAGGGTTAAAACGAGAAAAAATTGTGGGTTGTGGATGTTGTTGTTGTTTACTTTCTGTGTACTGTGTCCCCTTATTAACTTTAAATGAACAAAAGGGTTAAAAAAGAGAAAAATTGTGGGTGTTGTGGGGTGTGGTGTGCGTGTGTGTTAGGTGTCATAGAGTTTTTTTTTTTTTTTGGGGAAAATCTTGGTTACAGTGATGCATTAGTTAAAAAAAGATAAAAATTTGTTGGTAATTGATGAGGTAGTGTAGTCGAATTAGAGTTACCGAAAAAAAGATGATATAAAGTGGGTTGTGATGAAAATTAAATTTAAAAACGATATTCAAAGGTTTTTGAAGGTGTTCAAGGGTGTTTATGTGAGTATTCAAATGATTATGAGAGTACTTTGGGGGGGGTTCAAAGTAAAGTGTTTGGGGTTAGTTTTTGTGACTTTTTTTGATGTATTGTGTCCCCTTAATAACTTAATGAACTAAAAGGGTAAAAACGAGAAAAGCCTAGTCTGGAGAAATGAGGGATGAGTTGTAATTTAATGAAATGTGTAAGTGCAGATAAATTAGAGATGTCAAATCTTATTTTGGGAGTACTCAAATTTGTGTTTTGGAAATGTTCAAAGGTGTTCAAAGGTGTTTTTGGGAGTATTCAGAGGTGATTTGGGGGTGTTCGAATGATGTTTTTGGAGTGTTTCAGTGTTGTTTTTGGGAAAAGTATAAAGGTAATTTTGAAGGTGTTCAAAGTGTTTTTTAAGATGTTCAAAGTAAAAGTGCGTATTTAAATTCGTAATAAAGTAAAATTGTGAGGTAGTGAATTTAACGAAAGTGGATGTAAGCGATGTGGTGACTTTCTGATGCATGTGTCCCCTTATTAACTTTAATGAAATAAAAGGGTTAAAACGAGAAAAATTGGGGGTTTGAGTGAAAAAATTTTGAGGTGGTTGGTTGGAGTGTGAGGGTTTGGGAGGGGGGGTAAAAAAGGGTTAGACAAGATTCAACCTGTGTGCTGGGTCAACACCCTGACGTCACTGACCGCCGAGTAAAAACCCCTTCATTAGACCTGTGGTAAGCATTTCCCCCATTTGGAGGAGTTCATTTGAATGCTTAACCCAGAGGGGGATTCCAAAAAATTTGATCCGAGGAATTGGAGAATTTCGAAAACCCCATAGGGTGGGATCCAAAAAACTTGATCCGAGGAGATGGAGTCATGGTATTGTCGAGAAAAAATTTTTCCGAGGAGATGGAGAATTTCGAAAACCCCATGGGGGGAAACCAAAAAAAACTTGATCCGAGGAGATGGAGTCATGGTATTGTCGAGAAATTTTTTGGGGTGGGGGATCCGAGGAAGTGGAGACTTTGATATTGAGAAATTTTGGGGGGATGGGGGGTGAAAGGAGGGTACCCAAAAAAACTTGATCCAAGGAGAAAGGAGACTTTCGAAACCCCCATAGGGGGAAACCAAAAATTTGATCTGAGGAGATGGAGACTTTGATTTCGAGAAATTTTGGGGGTGGGTTGAAAGTGGGAGGGGTAATCCCAAAACCCTTGATCCGAGGGGATGGAGAATTTCGAAAACCCCAAAGGGGGGAATCCAAAAAAAAACTTGATCCAAGGAGATGGAAATTTCGAAAACCCTAAGGGGGGATTCAAAAAAATTGATCCGAGGAAATTTTGAAAACCCCATAGGGGGAATGCAAAAACCTGATCCAAGAGATGGAGAATTTCGAAAACCCATAGGGGATCCAAAAACCTTGATCCATGGAGATCATAAGAAAAAAAATTCGAGGCGCGGGGGGGCGATCCGGATGACGCTGCAAGAAGGCGCAGCAGAAGGCGCGGGCGGGGTCGCGAAGGGCGCGCGGGGGGCGGGCGGGGCGCGCGCGGGGGCGCGCGGGGGGGGCGCGGCTGGGCGCGGGCGCGGGGCGGGCGCGCGGCGCGATGGTGGGGTCGCGAGGGGGGGGCGTGGGGGGTGGGGGTATTGGTTGGGGGGGGTCAAGGGTGAGGTAGTCTCGAGGGGGAGGTCATGGTCAAAACCGGAAGTAAACACCTAGGTTTTGAAAAGGTGAACCCTCCAGTGCTGGTCCTAAGACCGGATACCTCGCTCAGTGGGAAAGGCCCAAACGGATTACACCGCCCAGAGGAAGGCCCCTAAACCGGAGTTCCTCGCGCAGCCGCAAGCCTTTACCGGAAGATCCTCCCCAGCCGCTTTTTTGACTACTTATATATATATATATATATTATATATATATATATATATATATTATATATATATATATATATATAATATATTATATATATATATATTTTATATATTATATATATATATATATATAAAATATATATATTGTCCCTGCCGAATATGTAAAACTGGTCAATTAGCAAGAACTCATTTAAAATTAAGTCAAATTTCCGAATTTTCTTTATTCGTTTAAAGATATATTTTTCATAATGTTAAAGTAAAAAAATTTAATTTTGCACCAAAAGAATCTTACAAACTAACCTAACCTTATTATAACAAGAACAATTTATTTTTGCCTAACCCAACTAAATATAATTTTTGATTTTTTACAGTAATTTAATACTAAAACAAAACACAGCTAAATATATTTTTTTTTCATTTAGGTTCAGAATGATTTTGGCGAAATTATTTCACATACAAATTTTCAAATTGTCCTATATGGCAAGATGAGCGTTGCTATTTAAGCCAAGTTTCGCAAGTTCTTTGCCTATTCGGCACGACCACACACACACACACACACACACAACACACACACATTATATATATAATATATATATAAAAATATATATTTTATTATTATTATAAATTTTATTTTTATTTAAAAACGCAAGGAATTCGCAAGAGCAGGCGAAATATACACAAAACACTGATCTCTGGGTGAAGGGGATGAGATGAAAAGCTGTACGCCTTCTCCCTAAAAGCTGGCTGCCTTGCATCAAGTCTAGCGCAAGCTGGACTCTAAGGTATTGGTCCAGTTTGGGTAATTGGTAAAGTACTGCATACCCTGTTCCAAGGTTCGTAGGTTCGAGTCTCCTTCAGCCAGAGATCAGTGTTTATATATATATATTATATTATTAATATATATATATATATAATACTATATATATATATTATATATTTTATATATATATAATATAAAAGTATATATATTTTCGTATGTTTCATACAGACATACGCACAAATAGATTTTTACAGGAACATCTGGTACATTTAAATTTTAAATTGCATTTGACAATAGAGGGAACCTCCAAACCATTAGGTGTCTTCGTTCTCGCCTCTTGTTAGGAAGCACCAATCAACTTCCACCTCATGTTGGTTAATACCAATCACCTGCCGCTAAGGTGATCTTAGACTCACGAGAGCAGCCAATAGGCTGGCAGCGTGCTGCTTAGCTCTCCCTTAAAAGAAGTGACGGGACCCAGCTTGACTCATTCTTCTACTTCTCGCTCAGTTGGCAGTGATCGATTCTCAGCTCTGTGTCACTGTGAGAAGCTCCTACAAAATCACAAACATATACAAGTTTCTCCTTCAAGCTTGAGCAGCAAGGTAAAATTCCCACATATTTTATAACATTTTATATAACACTATATAAGTATAGGTCTTCCTCTTAATAGTTTATATCCCTCATATATGGTTGTCCTTGTTACTTACATTGATATCAGTTATCTAATTTCTAATTAATATTGTGGATATTTTCTGATCCTTGCTTAGTTACTGGAAGATACGTTGTGGTTTGCATCTTTTGTCACTTCTCCACGATTTGTTGCACACTATATTAAGTGATAACAATTCAGAAATTTTCAGTGATATTTCTATAAAAAGAACAACACTGCGTAAAGTTTACTAAATTATGAGGCTCTTAACAATGAATTTACAAGTGTATGAAAATTATATCAATAATTCAGCGCTTCCCCTAACTATGTACGGGTATAAAGACAATATATAGAACAAGCTGTTATAGGGACTACGTCTCCCTGTGTAGTCTTATTATATCTTGATTAACTCTACTCAGAGAGAGTTTTCCCTGTACTGTAAATGCTGTGTCTGCATATTATCGTTGTGCTCATATAGACTGTTTAACTGCTTCCCAGCATATCTGAGGGGAATTACCAACAGATCTCTGGATCTCTGTATTCAAGAGGGAGCTGGACCTGGTACCTAAAGTCAGGACCTGACCAGCCGGGCTGTGATTCGTACGTCGGTTTGAGTGCGGCCAGCAGTAACAGCCTGGTTTATCAAGTTCTGATCCACTACGAAGCCTAGTCATGGGCCAGGCCGTGGGGGCGTTGACCCCCGAAACACCCTCCAGATATATCTGTTGGATTACACCTGAATAGCATAGCATTATCAGTTACGTTTACCGTTTAACTGATGTATATAAATTATTTAAATTATATTTTATTATTTACAACCGGTTGAATATTATAATTGTCCGCGTGACCCACTGCCACTGACAGTTTTGTCTGCTCAGATACAGTCACGAACGTTTAAGACATCTTATGTTGTTTGTAGTTGTAGGCTACGATTCTGCCACCAGAAAAAAAAACTTGGGTCTTGAGGATCGAGAAGTTCTAGAAAAAAAGACTTGAACAAGAACAAGTAATCTTACTAATTAAAGCGTGTTAAGGTAATTGATGTATCATACCTTTGGTAATTCCATAAAATGCTGAAAACTGTCAACAAGTAGCTGGTATTGCTGAACACTATATCCTTCCCTATGGTTTTACTCATACACAATATTCTCTGGAAACACAGGAATAAATATACTATATTAATTTTTTTTGTTTAACTCATTGTCTCCTGCCGAGGTAAGGTGACCCAAAAATAAAATTCTTGCCAGAAGTGTGTTGATATCACCGCTCAGATGACCCTCTGAATAATATCTTCGTTTCCCCTACTGCCTGCATTTCACCTTCAGTACTCAGGTCCGACTAACTGGCTTCCCTTATTACTAACTTCTATTTAAAGAAAACTATGCAAAAATTTTAAGCTTGGACACTCTTGAACGTTACCACCGGGTAGACCAAACTCGTTGACCTGCATTATTACATTATTTGATATGAACAATCACTGTTTAATCAAGTATTGAGAGAAAACAGTTAAATTCGCGAGTGCTCTACAAACTGATAAGAAATTACTGTCCGCATCTGTTCTTGAGACGTGCAACTTTGCTCTGTGGGAACACCTCCTGAGGAGTTCTTCACTAGCATCTGTTGCCACTTTCTTCACTGACGTCCACTAACATTCATCTTACATTGCTGCGGCTAGATTTTACTGAGATATTGTTAAGTTATTGCATTACACACGATATGAATGACTTTATAGAGTGAAGCTTACAACACCATGATACATAACATGCAGAAGGGCACTTTGTGTACACTTCTGGACACTTATTAAAGGAAATATTTTGCCACGAGTGGATTCATCACTGTGGCAAAAAGTGTCCATTAAAAAACATCCACAAGCGAACACATGTGAACTTTTCCAGTTTGTCGGCATCACTTTACAAGTCTTGGAGATTTTGTCTCCATTAAAATGACTTCAGTGACTGCAAGATAACTGTTGTACCGCGGGGTCTTACTCTTATAATTTAAATTACAGAAAGAACACAAATCTTTCTTATTATAAGTGCCTTTGAAATGTACATTTTTTGCTTAGTTTACATTAATTATTTTTAACAAACCATATGTCATGAATTAAGGTTTTAAGAGACAATATAAGCAACATCTTCATATGAAATGTGAAAACAGAAATGATTTAGTATTTTGGGATATGTTTATACATTGTAATGTTGTCTATCTTTAAAGAAAAATCAGTTGGTTCCATAACGCCATGAAATTCAAGGCTTTAGATTTGTTATGTAATATAATATCATGGGTTCTCATGGCGGACATCAGAATCTCATTCTCTCTTTTATTCTATTTAACGAAACCTGTGCAAAATACCTATTTTCTTTTTCTTGTTTTAACCCCAGCTCGTACCTTAGTGGTAGCAACATTCTGTCACAATACAATAACCCGGGTTCAGTCCTATGACGAGCGGAAATGAGAACAGATTTTTTTAAATCTGCCTCTCCTGTTCATTTAGCCTTAAAGAGGTGCCTGGATGTAGGCTCACTGAAATGGGCAGCATCCTGGGGAAGAGTGGAGGGGATAACTACAAACATTAGATACTGCTGACCCTGGAATTGAACTGCGAGAGGATAACAGCTCTCAGTCTGTAAATTCAGCTTAGTAAAAGTGTATACATATATTCCAATGGTAAATAGAGACTACCCATCATAAAATGACGTCGAAAAAAGGCTACACGATCAATTCATGAAATTGTAGCAAAAATATAGCATAATTAGTATACTTACTTAAAACTACCAGTTATTATTCCAATCTTATTTTCGCAGAGTATTATAATGAGACGCCGACGCAAGTTTCAAGTAACGAGTGCAAGTGAGCGAGCAAGTTTTGTGCTTATGCGAGCTTGTGGTATGTCTTTCAGTGCCATTGCTCGAGTGACTAACTTCAGTGTGTCCACCGTCGCTAGGTGGATACAACGCTGGCTACAGGAAGGCCAAGAACATATTCCACGTGAAGCAAATGCTGTATTTTACGAAGTGGACGTTAGTGCCGGGACTTCGCCACTTTCACCGACTTGGATGGAGTACATACATCCTTACCCATTCACTTATGAGCACCAACATCCTCTTCATTACACCCACGGGAACAAATTCAGAGCCCAACCACTTTCGAGCGTTTACAGCGTCTGGAAGTGGCATACAAAACTGAATCAGCGTTTAATATATTTCTGGATAAATCATTACCAACGATCACTTCATATGAGGGAAACTGAATATCTTCCTCGAATTCTGGAACACATGCACTGGAGGCTACACCACACAGCCTTTCTCTTCGAAAAGCTGAAAGGTAATAATAACGAGAAACATCAAATATCTTTAAACAGAGACAAAAAAAAAACTAAATGATGATTACCAAGTTTCTAATCATTATTAAGAATATTCCTCACAAAGAATATTTTCTGGCTAAGTGATGCCTGCCGCTGTTTCTTTGTAAACCGACTAATATTGTATATAAGTGATGTATTGCTGACAACGAGAGCAGAGAGACACAAATGCATTTATAAAGAACTTTTGTTAATGAAATTTAGCCCCCGAAGTGGGCTTCATTTAGTCATGAACAGATAAACTGTGTAATGAAGGGTGAGTAATGGTAGGAAAGGAGCTAGTGCGATGCGCCTCAGTTCGCAGTGAATCGCTAACGTCTAATACTTTAGAAACCGTTGCTCTGGTTGAAGTTGTTGGGGATACGGATGGGTGTATCTCTCTTCCCAATTAATAGGTGCCGTCCGATTATCAAGTGGTTGTGAGAATTAATTTGCATTACACAGGCAATTAGTGTATCTATTCTGCTAGTATACTTGTGTTTTGAAATGAATCTGTGGAAATGTTTGGATGCTTAACCTAGTTTTAATGCTGGCAGCTATGTTAACATCGCTGTCATGAGCGCTGCAGCCCACATTCACTTAAGCAATATACCTTAAATAGCCTTGTAAATATTTGGTTGGTTAGTATAATTAATCAGTTTAAAACTTACTGTCGGCTGCTCGAGGGTCATTACTGCTGTAGTAACGACCCAGTAACATACTGGTTCACCGCCAATCAAGGATATTTTGATTTCTAAAGCACACATTATAGGAGACTCTCAGCATATATACACTGAGAGATATACATCTTTGTGTGTATATTCTTGATATATGGGTATTGTGGAAAATTGAATTTATCTGAATGTAACTAATTATGTACATAACAGTAAATGATAACAAAGATAATTATTATTTATCAATGTTACATAGACAAGTAGGAATTTGGGACACCTAGGTCGCACAAAATGTCCCCCTTCGATACCTATCACTGTCATAACCACAAGTTGCTCTGGACCTATTAATTAAATGAATTATACATCAGGAATTCTGGTAAATATATAAATTTGTGGACTGTATATTAAAAAAATTATTATATATAAACACAATTACATAACAGAAGGAAAATATATCTTAATATCACTCACCAATTTGACTGGATATTAAGTTGTATCATACTCAGAAAAATCTCACTAACTAAATTTATGAAAACACTGGACAGAATTATACACAAATCTAGAGAGCTTATCTGAGGTTCCTGGAGCTGCCTTGTCCAGTCGTCTGATATCTCAAGTTATGCAGGAATGCATGTCAAACAATTTCGCCTGCTATTTGAGAGGTGTCAGCCCAATTTCAACCTCTACAGCTCGAAAATTCCTTCCCATCACACCAACGTTGTACACAATTCAAAACCAATATGGCGAGTCTCGTCTGCACAGACGCAGGCTTTCCGTTTTCTATGATATAAATATTATTAAATACAGTATGGCCATCTATTTACATATAAATACTGAATTTCTGGAAAATATATACAGTATTTTCCACACTGCAGCCGGCCTGAGTTCGGTGCTAAACGACTCAAATTGCTCATTTGACAATGGTGGAGGACCTGGGTACAGATAGGATCTGGCATCCACACGGCGACATATTACACAAGATTTAATCACCCTTTTTACACTTTGCCGTCCTTGTGGAATCAAGAAAGTTTCCCTAATACAATTTAAGGTATCTTGTACCCCACCATGCATTACATTTTTATGGGCATTTAGAACAATTAAATTTGTTAGATGATGAGTTTTGGACAGTAAGATAGGGTGTTTAGCATAATCACCGAATTCAGCATTTTGTAACCTACCTCTGCACCTAATTACATTGTTCTCTAAATACAGCCCCAATTGCTCTATTATGGAACCTTTCACAATTTTTCTTTCCATCATCAATTTAATCTCACTTCCAACGATTTCCTCCTGTACCCTCTTTATCCAAAATTCAAGAGGATGTGAAAACTTATATGAAATATTCATCTTGTTTAGAAATTTAAACACCAACTTAGTTGCATTGATTAGTTTGGGTAAAGAAGAATACCTATTTATATCAATGGCTAAGGAAGGACAAACTATTGGAGTGGTGGTCACAGTAATTTCAACAGGAAATATACGCCTTTTGTACAGGCCAATTAGCTTTATTTACCAACCAGCTCGGTCCTTTAAACCATGATACAGCATTTACAAATTTAGCATCAGATAAACCTCGAGAGAAGAAATCAGCTGGATTCTCCTCACCATGTATATGATTAAATGTTAACATATGCTGACCCAAACTATTATACTTCTCTTGCAGCTGATTAATTTCAGCGACTCTGTTTTGTACGTACACAATTTTACTGTTTCCATTACGAATCCATTGTAAGGATACCTCATTATCAGACAAAATTACAGTTTCGCTAATATTTATCTCCTGCAACTTATTTCTTATATAATTAGCTAATTTGACACCTACATAAATGGCTGTTAATTCCAACTGAGGCAAGGTACGTGATTTAATTGGAGACACTTTAACCTTAGACATAAGAAGAGAAATAACACTATTACATTGAAGGTAAGCAACTGCTCCATATGCCAATTTTGAAGCATCACAAAAAATGTGGAGTACATTTTTCCCATCTGGATTGGCCACCTGGCGTGGGAACTCCAACATTGGAATTTTCTCATAATCACCAATTAATTCATCCCACCTGTTAATGAATTCCTCAGGTAGAATTTCATCCCAAGCACATTTAAGATTCCATGCTTCCTGAATTAATAATTTCCCTTTTATAGTAAGGGGTGACACTAAACCTAGTGGATCAAAACATTTGGAAACTTCAGCAAGCAAGACTCTCTTAGTTAATTTGTTGGGCATACTGTAATTATTAGGTTTTAACATTAACAAATCTCTCTCAGTATCCCAAGTTAAACCCAATACATTACTATATTTTGGCACTTCATCTCCAGGGTAATCTTTACTTATTTTGTCCTTTAATTTGGACGAATTACTATTCCATTACCTCAGAGGCATATCTGCACTTTGCATTATTTTATTAGCCTCTCCATAAGTCATTAACAGTTCCTCATCAGTTGACGTCACACCCAGGAAATTGTCCACATAAAATTGTTTGCTCATTACTTTACTCAACGGACTTCCCGTACGTTTAATGTGTGCATTTATCGTCGCTTGAAGTAGGAATGGACTGGATGTAGCACCAAATAATACGCTCCTAAAGTGAAAGGTTTTCAGAGGACTAAGTAGGTCACTAGGATTCTCAGGCCATAAGAAGCGGGTACAATCCCGGTCAACCTTTTGTAAACCCACTCTTAGGAAAGCTTTTCTTATGTCAGCCGTAAAGGCATAATTCTTTACTTTGAAATTTAATAAGATATCTCCTAATTTTTCCATCAACGACGGACCTGTCATCAAACAGTCATTTAAACTAGGTACATTTTTATTACTCCTGGCACTATAATTAAACACAATCCTCAAAGGAGTGGTCTTAGAATCCTTCTTCACTCCGTGATGTGGCAAATGGTGACCATAAATTTTGGCTTGTTCAGGAGGTACCTCTTCTATAAATTTACTAATTAACTGCTCAGCAATTATATCATTATATGCAGTTAACAATTCTGGTGTCTTACTCAGTTCGCGGAGCTGAGCCTTTAATTGTCCATATGCCATTCTGTAATTAGTGGGCAATTCTTGATAGTTCAGTCTCCACTGAAGTCGTACCTAGTATTGTCCAGATTCAAATTTTACATCTCTCAGGTATTGTTCTTGAGTAAAAGAATCGTCTGGACTTTCTTCTTTTACATTTATTCCAATGCTGTCTAATTCCCACAATTTATGCACTGGCTCAACACCATCCTCTATGGAAGAATTATACTGGGGCACGACTTCATGGGTAAGACACACAGTTATGGTATTTGTAGTTTCCTCTAGTCATGAATTATTATTACGAGGAATCCTACCATACATTACATGGCCTCCTGCAGTCTTTAAAAGGGTGACACCACATTTCTTTACCATACCCTTTACAAAGGAGGCATAATAGTCACTACCTATCAAATATTTATTGGGCCTACAGAATCATCACTTACACCAGAAGGTGCTAAATTTACATTATGTGAAAGTCTTTCTGTAGCTTTACTAAGTCCTACTGTAAATATTTTCTCTGGAAGTCTGTCTACAATTACTACATTAACACGTTTTTTCTCATTGCCTAACCTGACAGTTACATAAACATTGTCATACAATTGAGCCCTTTTATCCCAGAGAAAACCAGATAATTTTAAAGTTGTGGGATCTCCCATCTGTACTTTCATACCATCAAGACATTTACGTTTAATGAAAGTACGTTGGGATCCCTGGTCCAATAATGCAGTTACATTTTTTGATTTACGCCTTTTATCATCAACTTTTACCTGTAACACAGGTAAGGCTACTTCAGCAAAACCATCATTATTAATATTAGCAGCAATTTTCACATTAGCCATTGTTGTGTCAGGATTGTCAACATTATCATTATTATCAACATTATCATATAGACCTTTACACATGACTATATGGTGTCTTCCTTTGTGACATTGATAACAGAAGTTTAATTTGGCATAACAATCCTTTACATTGTGATTACCCAAACACCTGATACATCTGTCAAGTTCCTCCAATCTTTCAACTTTATCATTCCATGAATTGTATGCATTGCAATTCTTAGAAAAATGAGTACCCTTACAGAAGAGACAATCTCTCCTTTCTTTGACTGGTTTCTTATTAACTGGGCTACTCATAGAAGGATACTTATTCTTCTTACCTTGTTGAGAATCATTATTTCTGATCCTTGCTACTTGATATGCACCTATGCAACTATTTTTAGGAAATGAATTTTGATTATTACAATTGGGATAATTTTTCCCTTTGTGAAACTTGACAGATACCTCAGAGTTATTATGTGTTGCATCTTTAAAATGAGTTAGTTGGCTGGTCTGCAACTGCACAATTAATTCTTGTAGACCTAGTCTTATTTCCTCCAGACCAAAATAACTCTTGTGATTCTTGTTCGATAGCTATTCAAGTGTTTTACAGCTGAATTTATTCTGTACTATGGCACTCAATAACCAGTCTGATTCCTTCAGATTATATTTATTACTTAAAGTTTTGAGAGTGCTCTCCAGTTTAACTCTAAACTGCTGTAAACCTTTGTAAGTGTGATCTGGAGATTTTAAATTGACAATGATATTCACTAGATCCAACCTACTTTGTTCTATATTACCATAAGTGACTTTCAACAAGCCAACTGCTTCCTTGTAAGAGTCATCTACATTGGGAAAGGCTTGTATGAGTATGTGAGCATCTCCTCTTACCTGTCCTTTGAGGTAACATAATTTAGTTACACAGGCTATGTCACTCCTGTCATGCACAGCTGCTTTAAAAATTGACCAAAATTCCTCCCAATTTTCACCAGGATTAAATACAGGTAAACATAGTTCTGGGAGTTTTGGCAAAGACATATTATTTGTCGGAGCAGACTGATTAACTGCCTGGTTTACACATTTTAATTTATTCAAGGCCTGACTCTTACAAGAAAGAATCTTTTCCTCTAATTCATAATACTGATTAATTATGAGATCTACTTCAGTCTCATCTACACAGTTTACTAATAAATCTCCTTCATATTTGTTGTAATATAATTTGTATGAATCATATCTATTATCTAAAGCATCTAAATACAATTTTAAATCATCAGTATTCACAGTTTCTTGATTCATTAATTCCAAACATTTATTGTATGCTTTTGTTACATGCCCCTTCCTAGCTTGCAGTGAAGCTTTTTTTGCTCTATATTCCATATGTTTGTCTTCTACATTAATTTCCTCATTTTCAGCCATGATGCAATGTATTAAATTAAACTTAATAACACTGATTATGTACTAAAT
>NC_069428.1:44868824-44873824 GCF_026875155.1 Cherax quadricarinatus | reverse complement strand
GTAAGGAAACTAGAGAAAGTGCAAAGGTTTGCAACAAGACTTGTCCCGGAGCTAAGGGGTATGCCCTACGAGGAGAGGTTAAAGGAAAATCGACCTGACGACACTGGAAGACAGGAGAGATAGGGGGATATGATAACATATATAAAATACTAAGAGGAATCGACAGGGTGGACAGAGGCAGGATGTTCCAGAGATGAGGACACAGCAACAAGGGGTCACAGTTGGAAGTTGAGACTCAGTGAATCACGGGATGTCAGGAAGTATTTCTTCAGTCACAAGGTTGTTAGAAAGTGGAATAGTCTGGGAAGTGATGTAGTGGAGGCAGGTTCCATGCATAGCTTTAAGAAGAGGTATAATAAAGCTCATGGAGCGGGAAGAGTGACCTAGTAGGGGCCCAGTGAAGAGGCGGGGCCAGGAGCTGTGACTTGATCCCTGCAACACAACTGGGTGAGTACAACTAGGCGAGTACACACACGCACACACGCTCTTTACTCCACATGCACAAACACTGGGAAAACACAAGGAGATTGACTGGGAAAACCTGGAGCCTCATGGGGGACCAGAAACGTGGAGGGCCATAATGATGGAAGTGATATTGGAAAAACATGTTAAGGACACCACCAGAGAGTGGAGAGGATGAACCAGCATGAATGTACATCATATTCACCCTTTAGTAATTCAGACATTGTGAACATTATATTGAAAGGCCCCTCTAAGCTAGTATCACGTTGTTCTGAGCTTCGAATACACTGGAGAGTTAAAGTAGAGAGGGAAGCAGCACAAGTAGGATGGGAGAGAAGCCAAAGTATCAAAAAGGGGACTACACAGGTATGATGAATTTCCTTCATGAAGTACAGTGGGAATCAGAACTGGAAAGAAAAACACTGAATGAAATGATGGAATACGTGACCACAAAATGCAGAGATGGAGATGTTCATGCCTAAGGGCAACATACTCAATGGGAAAACTAGAACGAGCCCTTGGTTCACCTAAAAGTGTAGAGAGATCAAAATTAATTATGCTAGAGAATGGAAAAATTATAGAAGACAAAGAGCGGAGGAAAACAAGGTAATTAGCCGCATAGCCAGAAATGAATATGCACAGATTAGGAGGGAGGCCCAGCGGCAATACAAGAATGACATAGCATCGAGAGCCATATCTGACCCGAAGCTGTTGTACAGCCACATCAGGAGGCAAACAACAGTCAAGGACCAGGTAATCAGGCTGAAGAAGGAAGGAGGGAGATCACAAGAAACGACCAGGAAGTTTATAAAGTACTTTTAGTGGAGACAGATTGGACCGCAATAGATCGGAATGGTAGGGTACCCAAACAAGTGCTGGACAGACACATAACCGAAAGGAGGTGAAGAGACTGGTAAGTGAGCTAGATATCTCAAAGGTGGTGGGACCGGACATCTATCCGTGGGTCCTGAGAGAAGGAGCAGAGGTGCTGTGTGTGCCATTAACAGCTCTCTTTAATACGTCTATCGAAAAGGGCAACTGCATTGTGTGGCATAAAGCAAATGAAGTCCCAGTCTTAAAGAAATGAGACAGGTAGGCAGCACTGACCTATAGACCTATAGAGTATAACCCCACCAAGTACAAAGTCATGAAGCTTGGGGAAGGTGAAAGAAGACTGCATACAGAGTAAGGTTTGCAGCTTCGGCTACAAACCTCACTCAAGGAAATGGATCTTGCAGTGAGTGTAATAACAAGCACATCTCTTTGGGCGCATATCAGCCAAATAACTGCTGTAGCATATGGGCGCCTGGCAAACCTGAAAATAGTGTTTCGACACCTTAGCAAGGAATCGTTAAAGATACACAAATAACCCGCACATAAAAGAGAGAAGCTTACGACGACGTTTCGGTCAGACTTGGACCATTGACAAAGTCACTTTGTCAATGGTCCAAGTCGGACCGAAACGTCGTCGTAAGCTTCTCTCTTTTATGTGCGGATTATTTGTGTATCGTTCCAGTCACGGTATTGTGCCTTTTTTGTTAATCATTAAAGACTCTGTATACCATGTACGTCATTCCTATTTTGAAGTATGCAGCAACAGTATGAAACCCATACCTGGCTAAAAACGTCATGAAATTAGAGAAAGGGCAAACGTTTGCAGCACGACTGGTTCCAGAGCTATGGTGCATGTCCTACAAGCAGAGGTTAAGTGAAATCGTCTTGACGATACTGGAGGACAGGAGAGATAAGAGGGACATGATGACATAAAATACTGAGAGGACTTGACAAGATGGATAGGGACAGAATGTTTCAGAGATGGGACACAGCAACAAGGGGTCACAACAGGAAGCTGAAAACTCAGAGGAGTCAGATGGATGTTAAGAAATATTTTTCAGTCATAGATTTGTCAGGAAGTGGAACAATCTGGAGAGTGAAGTAGTGGAGGCAGGATTCATGCATAGCTTTAAGAAAAGATAGGATAAAGCTCGAGGAGCAAGGAATGTGGACCTAGTAGCGACCAGCGAATAGGCCGGACCAGGACCTGTGACTCGACCCCTGTAATCACAAACAGGTTAGTATAAATAGGTAAGTATGAACACATACACTCAGTTTCATGCGTCAAATATTTCAGAGTTATTCGACGTGTCAAGTACCATTGCAGCACGCCCTCTAGACCAGTGAACTAGCAGTTCCAGAGGTACCCTAGCTATACGTATTACTGGTTCGCGTGAAAACCCACAAATTCTGCAAAGTAACGTTTTCAACGTCCCGTAGCTCAGTAGGCAATGCTCTCGCCTTACACACTAAGTGTCCGTGGTTCAGTCCCCGGTTTAGGTAGTAACGTTGGGAATGTTTCCCCTCATCTGCCGTCGCTTTTCACCTAGCAGTAAGTAGGTACCTGGGTGTTAGTCGACTAGTGTGGGTCGCATTCTGGGGAACAAGGCTGAAGGACCCAATTGAAATATGACAGTCCTCGATAATGCAATGACTTTCTTAGGTTACCCTGGAAGGATAACCCTTCCCCGGGTTAAAAATCTGAAAAGACTTTATCACACCTTATCTTAAGCAGAATTAGTAGACTTCCACCATTTCTGGTAGTGGTGGCGTCCACCCAACCCATGTGCCTTACCAGTCCTCGCCACACCAGTCTCCGACCCACGATGGCCTTAGCTACTTGGTTAAGCCCTGGTACTGTCATTTCTACTCATAACCTTCCTGTCACCAACCTGCTCTTCCACTATCCCCTACTTCCCCGCTCGCCCCACAAGGGTCTTACCTATACTCTCCTATCTTATCTTAGGTGGTAGTGAGCGCTGTGCTTACACTGGATCTTACTTGTGTCATACTCTCTTTACTTAGTGCACATATTTATACATATTGTGGTGAAGAAATACTCTGGTAAAAAATATCAATTTCTAAAAAAAGAAAAAAAATACCATGGGTGGGATTTAAACCCGCGGTCAGAGTCTCAAAACTTCAGACCGTGAGTCAAGAGACATTTATTTCTGTTTGCTTGCTTTGTCCTTTGCTTTGAATTGTGAGTTTGCTGACTTACAATCAGGTGTAACAGACAATAAAACTAACACATGTGTCCGAAATAAACACACACAAGAGGTATTGGGATGGGGGTTAATGACGAAGGGAGTTAGAAAGGGATCAGTATTAGGACCGTTATTAGGACCGGTATTAGACAGGTACTACATTATTCCTTGTATATGTGACCGACATGAAGGAGGAAAATAGAAGGCGGAACCTTCACATAGATGAGTTTGGGAGCGAGTGTGAGAAGGATTTAGCTGGTAAGAAGGAAATGGTCACCAGCAGTGATAGTGGCAGCCGCTTTAAGTGGCAAGTGGTTCACAGTTCAGGAAGAAGGAAGATGAGGAGAGTTAATAGACAAGATGTGAAGGTAGGAAATCGATTCTCTGTTCTCCAAGACGAGTGTACTTCAGTGGTTAGTGAGGTTGAAGGTACCACTGATTCCCCTGCTAATCAAGGTAAGAATATTTTAATAGGCGATTCTCAGGTAAGATACATGAACCGTGCATTTTGTAACAGACAGAAAGGTCCGACAGAGAGTGTGCATTCCTGGAGCTGGTGTTGGTGACATAGTCAACAGGTTGGATAATATTATGGCAGGTAATGGGAACAAGCCCATTATCTGTCTTAGTGCTGGGGATAATGACATTGGGAAGGGCAGGAGAGAGAAGCTGCTGGATAAGCACAGGTTAGCTATAGAAGTAGTTAGGTCTAAGGGAGGGATCCCAGTCATATGTAGCATCTTGCCTAGAAAGGGAGTGGGCAATGAATCGATGTCTAGAGCAATTGGTATAAATTGCTGGCTAGACAGGTACTGCAAGGAACTTGCAATCCCATTCATTGATAACTGGGACCTATTCTTTGGCAAACGTGATATGCATGCAAGGGATGGGGTTCATCTCTCTGGGGATGGAGTGGTTGCATTAGCCAATTCAATTGAGAGGGTAATTGATGACTTGTCTAGGAATTTAAACTGATAGATTATAGAGGTATGGGTGTTTGTGGGAAACAATCAGGCTGCAGCATTAGGGTTAAAAACAGCAGTTATTACCGGGATACCTCAGGGATATGTTTAAAAGACAATATTCAGAATAAAGTTGCTAATAATTTCAAATTAATTGATCAGCAAACAAAGAAAGATGGTAGAGGGCAACGAGTGACTAGCTCCCTTAAGGTTTACTATACAAATAGTAGGAGTCTAAGAAATAAGATAGATGAGCTAAGATTACTTGCAAGTGCAGGTAATATAGATATTATTGGTATAACAGAGACCTGGTTCAACCTGAAAAATAGAGAAATGCCTTCTGAATGCAACATACAGGGTTATAAAATATTCCACACTGATAGGGTCAACAGGAAGGGTGGTGGTGTGGCGATGTATGTCAGAGAAAATTTAAATTGCTGTCTTAGACATGATATAAGATTAGAAACATCGAACACAGAATCTGTTTGGCTACAGTTTCTCGAGGGACGCGACAAATTAATTTTGGGTGTGATTT
>NC_069428.1:44810253-44862753 GCF_026875155.1 Cherax quadricarinatus | reverse complement strand
CATGGAACTCTTCTATCCTCTGCCTTCCCTACATTTCCGGTCTTTCTAATCTCAACAATTCTCTCCGTCCCTTAGACATCAAGCTTACCTTCCGCCAGACTAACACTCTTCGCACTAATCTCGTTCATACCTCTCCTCCCTCTACAGATGTTCCTGGTGTCTACTCTATTTCTTGCTCCTCCTGTCCTCTTCAATACTTTGGAGAAACTGGTCGATCTCTTTCTGACAGACTTAGGGAGCACAAAAATAGTGTTAGGCTTGCCGACACTAACAATGCTCTGTTCTGTCACGTCAGAGATCATAGCCATCCTATTGACTGGTCTTCTGCTAAAACTGTCTTCCCTACTTCCAACTCGAACAGTCGCCGTTTAGTTGAATCCTCTCTTATACACAACTTTCCTTGTATGAACCTTAGCCCTGGCTTCGTCTCTGTAGATGCCTTCCTCTCCCACTACATTGTAAAATGCTCCAAACTTCTGAACAACCGTGACTTAACCTGAATCCTCATTTTTTCTTCTTCTTTTTCTTCTTCCTCTTCCCCTTTCCTCTCTCCTTTTCTCCTCTGGGTTGTCTTTCTCTCTCCTGTCTCGTGTTTCTGTTCCTTCTTTATTTTATTTCACCACTTCCCCTTTCACGCACCTCGGTGCGCTTGCTCTCCCTCTGTGGGTTTCTAGCTCTCTTGCAGTGCTCCCCTTCCTTTGTATTTGACTGGCTCGTCTTCCTTATTTCCCACTTCTACCACTACCACTACTACTACCTCTTCTTCTTCTACTACATCTACTGATGAAATTAGACACATGTGCGGCGTCTGGTTGTCTTTGTTGTGGACGTTTCGCCATCCAGTGGCTGGCTGGATGGCGAAACGTCTACGGTGGGGATGCCCGGGTGTTGTGCATGTGTCATTTCATCCTGTCGGTATTATATACAATTCTTGTACTACTACTACTACTACTACTACCACTACTACTACCTCCACCTCTTCCTGCCTATATATAGCCGTCCTGCTCCTCCTCTGTTAGTGTGACTTTGTCAATGGTCCAAGTCGGACCGAAACGTCGTCGTAAGCTTCTGTCTTTTATGTGCGGGTTATTTGTGTACTCATATATTATCATTGTCTTTGCAGAAGGGCTCAGATATGACAGTTTAGATGTCCCTCCAAACTGCCAATATCCCATATCCCTCCTTTAAAGTGCATGCGCTGTACTTCTCACTTCCAAAACTCAAATCCGGCTAACCGGTTTCCCTGAATCCTTTCACGAAATATTACCCGCCTCACACTCCAAGAGCTCATCAAGTCCCAAAAACCATTCGTCTCCATTCAATCTTATCTAACACGCTCACGCACGCTTCCTGGAAGTCCAAGTCCCTCGCCCACAAAACCTCCTGCACCCCTCCCTCCAACCTTTTCGAGCACGACTCCTACCCCGCCTTCCTTTCCTTACAGATTTATATGCTCTCAAAGTCATTATACTTTGTTCCAATCTCTCCAACTGACCAAGCCACCTCAACAACCCGTCGTCAGCCCTCTTACTAATACTTTTAGTAACTCCACACCTTCTAATTTCCACACTATGAATTCTGAGCATAATATCTACATCACACATTGCCCTTAGACAGGACATCTCCACTGACTCCAACCGCCTCCTCGCTGCAGCATTTACAACCCAAGCTTCACACCCATGTAAGAGTGTTTGTATCATTATACTTTCGTACATTCCCTTCTTTGCCTCCATGGATATCGTTTCTTGTCTCCACAGATACCTCAACGAACCACTCACATTTCATTCTTCATCAATTCAATGGTTAACCTCATCCTTCATAAATCCATCCTCTGACGCGTCAACTCCCAAATATCTGAACACATTCACTTCTTCCATACTCCTCCTTCCAATGTGATTTCCAAGTTTTTTTTTATCTAAATCGTTTGATACCCTCATCACCTTTCTCTTATCTATGTTCACTTTCAACTCTTTACCTTTAATTTATTTTTTTTAAATAATTGAAATAATTAATGAAATCGTTCTTCTGTGTTCCAGGGAATGTTTGTTATCCTCCTGGTGGGTCATCTTACCAGTCTGTCTGTACTCTGCCTCGAGCTTCTCATTCTTCACATTCAAAAACTCTAGATGTTAATTTCACTTACAAAGAATAAATAATTGCTGCAAAGAATCTATCATTAATTAACAAGACCAATATTTTCTAATATTACATATCAGTTTTCACGTTTCCTTCCCTTTCTCCTCCATTCCATCTTAATCATGCTTTCACTATATTCACTTGTGCCTCTGCCATCACCTCTAATATATATTCTGTTCATTTATCATCCCGTCTCATTTTATTTTAGTGCTTCATGAATACTTAATCAACCGCGAATCACTTCAGCAATCAAGGACAAATTCCTTTTTTGTATTTAGCTGATAAGATATATACGTATATGTCGTGCCGAATAGGTAAAATTGGTCAATTAGCTAAAACTCGTTTAAAATTAAGCACTTTCTAAAATTTTCTCTTATACGTCTAAAGATATATTTTTTAATTAATGTTAATGTAAAAACTAATAGAAAACTTACCTAACCTTATTATAACAGACTTAATTTAGTATAGCTTAATCGAGCTAAATATATTTTAGATAAGTTTCCAATAATTTAATAATAAACAAACACAATGAAATATATTTTTTTCGTTAGGTTCAGAATGATTTTTGCGAAATTACTGCATACACAAATTATCGCTTGCCTTATTCGCCAAAAAGAGTGTTGCTATTTATGCCAAAATCTCAAGTTTTACCTATTCGCCACGACATATAATATATATATATATATATATATATATATATATATATATATATATGTCGTGCCGAATATGTAAAACTGGTCAATTAGCAAGAACTCATTTAAAATTAAGTCAATTCCGAAATTTTCTCTTATACGTTTAAAGATATATTTTTCATTAATGTTAATGTAAAAAAAATTCATTTTGCACCAAAAGAATCTTACAAAACTTACCTAACCTTATTATAACAAGAACAATTTATTTTAGCCTAACCCAACTAAATATATTTTAGATTTATTTACAGTAAATTAATACTAAACAAACACAGCTAAATATATTTTTTTCATTAGGTTCAGAATGATTTTGGCGAAATTATTGCACACACAAATTTTCACTTGTCCTATATGGCAAGATGAGCGTTGCTATTTAAGCCAAGATCGCAAGTTCTGCCTATTCGGCACGACACACACACACACACAAAACACACACACACACCCCAACACACACACACACACACAACATATATTTTTATATTATATATTATATATATAAAATATTTTATATATATATATATATATATATATATATATATATATATATATATATATATATATATAATATATATTTTTATATACGCAAGGAATTCGCAAGAGCAGGCGAAATATACACAAACACTGATCTCTGGCTGAAGGGGATGAGATGAAAAGCTGTACGCCTTCTCCCTAAAGCTGGCTGCCTTGCATCAAAGTCTAGCGCAAGCCTGGACTCTAAGGTATTGGTCCAGTTTGGGTAGTTTGGGTAAAGTACTGCATACCTTGTTCTAAGGTTCGTAGGTTCGAGTCTCCTTCAGCCAGAGATCAGTGTTTATATATATATATATATAAAATATATATATATATATATATATATATATATTATATATATATATATATATATATAATGTATATAATATTTGCGTATGTTGCATACAGACATACGCACAAATGATTTTTACAGGAACATCTGGTACATTTAAATTTTTAAAAAGCATTTGACAATAGAGGGAACCTCCAAACCATTAGGTGTCTTCGTTCTCGCCTCTTGTTAGGAACCCACCAATCAACTGCCACCTCATGTTGGTTAATACCAATCACCTGCCGCTAAGGTGATCTTAGACTCACGAGAGCAGCCAATAGGCTGGCAGCGTGCTGCTTAGCTCTCCCTTAAAAGAAGTGACGGGCCCAGCTTGACTCATTCTTCTACTTCTCGCTCATTGGCAGTGATCGATTATCAGCTCTGTGTCACTGTGAGAAGCTCCTACAAAATCACAAACATATACAAGTTTCTCCTTCAAGCTTGAGCAGCAAGGTAAAATTCCCACATATTTTATAACATTTTATATAACACTATATAAGTATAGGTCTTCCTCTTAATAGTTTATATCCCTCATATATGGTTGCCCTTGTTTACTTACATTGATATCAGTTTATCTAATTTTCTAATTAATATTGTGGATATTTTCTGATCCTTGCTTAGTTACGGGAAGATACGTTGTGGTTTGCATCTTTTGTCACTTCTCCACGATTTGTTGCACACTATAATTAAGTGATAACAATTCAGAAATTTTCAGTGATATTTCTATAAAAAGAACAACACTGCGTGAAGTTTACTAAATTATGAGGCTCTTAACAATGAATTTACAAGTGTATGAAAATTATATCAATAATTCAGCGCTTCCCCTAACTATGTACGGGTATAAAGACAATATACAGAACAAGCTGTTATAGGGACTACGTCTCCCTGTGTAGTCTTATTATATCTTGATTAACTCTACACAGAGTTTTCCCTGTACTGTAAATGCTGTTTCTGCATATTATCTTTGTGCTCATATAGACTGTTTAACTGCTTCCCAGCATATCTGAGGGGCATTACCAACAGATCTCTGGATCTCTGTATTCAAGAGGGAGCTGGACCTGGTTCCTAAAGTCAGGACCTGACCAGCAGAGCTGTGATTCGTACGTCGGTTTGAGTGCGGCCAGCAGTAACAGCCTGGTTTATCAGGTCCTGATCCACCACGAAGCCTAGTCATGGGCCAGGCCGTGGGGGCGTTGACCCCCGAAACACCCTCCAGATATATCTGTTGGATTACACCTGAATAGCATAGCATTATCAGTTACGTTTACCGTTTACCTGATGTATATAAATTATTTAAATTATATTTTATTATTTACAACCGGTTGAATATTATAATTGTCCTCGTGACCCACTGCCACTGAGAGTTTTGTCTGCTCAGATACAGTCACGAACGTTTAAGACATCTTATGTTGTTTGTAGTTGTAGGCTACGATTCTGCCACCAGAAAAAAAACTTGGGTCTTGAGGATCGAGAAGTTCTAGAAAAAAAGACTTGAACAAGAACAACTAATCTTACTAATTAAAGCGTGTTAAGGTAATTGACGTATCATACCTTTGGTAATTCCATAAAATACTGAAAACTGTCAACAAGTAGCTGGTATTGCTGAACACTATATCCTTCCCTATGGTTTTACTCAAACACAATATTCTCTGGAAACACAGGAATAAATATACTATATTAATTTTTTTTTGTTTAACTCATTGTCTCCTGCCGAGGTAAGGTGACCCAAAAATAAAATTCTTGCCAGAAGTGTGTTGATATCACCGCTCAGATGACCCTCTGAATAATATCTTCGTTTCCCCTACTGCCTGCATTTCACCTTCAGTACTCAGGTCCGACTAACTGGCTTCCCTTATTACTAACTTCTATTTAAAGAAAACTATGCAAAAATTTTAAGCTTGGACACTCTTGAACGTTACCACCGGGTAGACCAAACTCGTTGACCTGCATTATTACATTATTTGATATGAACAATCACTGTTTAATCAAGTATTGAGAGAAAACAGTTAAATTCGCGAGTGCTCTACAAACTGATAAGAAATTACTGTCCGCATCTGTTCTTGAGACGTGCAACTTTGCTCTGTGGGAACACCTCCTGAGGAGTTCTTCACTAGCATCTGTTGCCACTTTCTTCACTGACGTCCACTAACATTCATCTTACATTGCTGCGGCTAGATTTTACTGAGATATTGTTAAGTTATTGCATTACACACGATATGAATGACTTTATAGAGTGAAGCTTACAACACCATGATACATAACATGTAGAAGGGCACTTTGTGTACACTTCTGGACACTTATTAAAGGAAATATTTTGCCACGAGTGGATTCATCACTGTGGCAAAAAGTGTCCATTAAAAAACATCCACAGACGGAAAACATGTAAACTTTTCCAGTTTGTCGGCATCACTTTACAAGTCTTGGAGATTTTGTCTCCATTAAAATGACTTCAGTGACTGCAAGATAACTGTTGTACCGCGGGGTCTTACTCTTATAATTTAAATTACAGAAAGAACACAAATCTTTCTTATTATAAGTGCCTTTGAAATGTACATTTTTTGCTTAGTTTACAATAATTATTTTTTTAACAAACCATATGTCATGAATTAAGGTTTTAAGAGACAATATAAGCAACATCTTCATATGAAATGTGAAAACAGAAATGATTTAATATTTTGGGATATGTTTATACATTGTAATGTTGGTTATCTTAAAGAAAAATCAGATGGTTCCATAAAGCCATGAAATTCAAGGCTTTAGATTTGTTATGTAATATAATATCAAGGGTTCTCATGGCGGACATCAGAATCTCATTCTCTCTTTTATTCTATTTAACGAAACCTGTGCAAAAATACCTATTTTCTTTTTCTTGTTTAACCCCAGCTCGTACCTCAGTGGTAGCAACATTCTGTCACAATACAATAACCCGGGTTCAGTCCTATGACGACCGGAAATGAGAACAGATTCTTTTAAATCTGCCTCTCCTGTTCATTTAGCCTTAAAGAGGTGCCTGGATGTAGGCTCACTGAAATGGGCAGCATCCTGGGGAAGAGTGGAGGGTATAACTACAAACATTAGATACTGCTGACCCTGGAATTGAACTGCGAGAGGATAACAGCTCTCAGTCTGTAAATTCAGCTTAGTAAAAGTGTATACATATATTCCAATGGTAAATAGAGACTACCCATCATAAAATGACGTCGAAAAAAGGCTACACGATCAATTCATGAAATTGTAGCAAAAATATAGCATAATTAGTATACTTACTTAAAACTACCAGTTATTATTCCAATCTTATTTTCGCAGAGTATTATAATGAGACGCCGACGCAAGTTTCAAGTAACGAGTGCAAGTGAGCGAGCCAGTTTTGTGCTTATGCGAGCTTGTGGTATGTCTTTCAGTGCCATTGCTCGAGCGACTAACTTCAGCGTGTCCACCGTCGCTAGGTGGATACAACGCTGGCTACAGGAAGGCCAAGAACATATTCCACGTGAAGCAAATGCTGTATTTTACGAAGTGGACGGTAGTGCCGGGACTTCGCCACTTTCACCGACTTGGATGGAGTACATACATCCTTACCCATTCACTTTTGAGCACCAACATCCTCTTCATTACACCCGCGGGAACAAATTCAGAGTCCAACCACTTTCGAGCGTTTACAGCGTCTGGAAGTGGCATACAAAACTGAATCAGCGTTTAATATATTTCTGGATAAATCATTACCAACGATCACTTCATATGAGGGAAACTGAATATCTTCCTCGAATTCTGGAACACATGCACTGGAGGCTACACCACACAGCCTTTCTCTTCGAAAAGCTGAAAGGTAATAATAACGAGAAACATCAAATATCTTTAAACAGAGACAAAAAAAAAAACTAAATGATGATTACCAAGTTTCTAATCATTATTAAGAATATTCCTCACAAAGAATATTTTCTGGCTAAGTGATGCCTGTCGCTGTTTCTTTGTAAACCGACTAATATTGTATATAAGTGATGTATTGCTGACAACGATAGCAGAGAGACACAAATGCATTTATAAAGAACTTTTGTTAATGAAATTTAGCCCCCGTAGTGGGCTTCATTTAGTCATGAACAGATAAACTGTGTAATGAAGGGTGAGTAATGGTAGGAAAGGAGCTAGTGCGATGCGCCTCAGTTCGCAGTGAATCGCTAACGTCTAATACTTTAGAAACCGTTGCTCTGGTTGAAGTTGTTGGAGATACGGATGTGTGTATCTCTCTTCCCAATTAATAGGTGCCGTCCGATTATCAAGTGGTTGTGAGAATTAATTTGCATTATACAGGCAATTAGTGTATCTATTCTGCTAGTATACATGTGTTTTGAAATGAATCTGTGGAAATGTTTGGATGCTTAACCTAGTTTTAATGCTGGCAGCTATGTTGACTTCGCTGTCATGAGCGCTGCAGCCCACATTCACTTAAGCAATATACCTTAAATAGCCTTGTAAATATTTGGTTGGTTAGTATAATTAATCAGTTTAAAACTTACTTACTGTCGGCTGCTCGAGGGTCATTACTGCTGTAGTAACGACCCAGTAACATACTGGTTCACCGCCAATCAAGCATATTTTGATTTCTAAAGCACATATTATAGGAGACTCTCAGCATATATACACTGAGAGATATACATCTTTGTGTGTATATTCTTGATATATGGGTATTGTGAAAAATTGCATTTATCTGAATGTAACTAATTATGTACATAACAGTAAATGATAACAAAGATAATTATTATTTATCAATGTTACATAGACAAGTAGGAATTTGGGACACCTAGGTCGCAAAAAATGTCCCCCTTCGATACCTACCACTGTCATAACCAAAAGTTGCTCTGGACTTATTAATTAAATGAATTATACATCAGGAATTCTGGTAAATATTTAAATCTGTGGACTGTATATTAAAAAAATTATTATATATAAACACAATTACATAACAGAAGGAAAATATATCTTAATATCACTCACCAATTTGACTGGATATTAAGTTGTATCATACTCAGAAAAACCTCACTAACTAAATTTATGAAAACACTGGCCAGAATTATACACAAATCTAGAGAGCTTATCTATGGTTCCTGGAGCTGTCTTGTCCAGTCGTCTGATATCTCAAGTTATGCAGGAATGCATGTCCAACAATTTCGCCCTATTTGAGAGGTGTCAGCCCAATTTCAACCTCTAGAGCACGAAAATTCCTTCCCATCACACCAACGTTGTACACAATTCAAAACCAAGATGGCGAGTCCCGTCTGCGCAGACGCAGGCTTTCCGTTTTCTATGACATAAATATTATTAAATACAGTATGACCATCTATTTACATATAAATACTGAATTTCTGGAAAATATATACAGTATTTTCCACAGGTATATTTATGTGTAAAGTAATGACCTTAAATTGCAACTACATTTACTTTCCCAAGAAAAAATGAAATATTCGATATTTTGTTATTACACAAATTCTAGGTTAATATATATATATATATATATATATATATATATATATATATATATATATAAAATATAAAATTATATATATATATAATATATATATATATATATATATATATATATATATATATATATATGTGTGTGTGTGTGTGTGTTGTGTGTGTGTGTGTGTGTGTGTGTGTGTGGGTGTGTCGTGCTGAATATGTAAAACTGGTCATTTAGGAAGAACTCATTTAAAATTGAGTCCTTTCCGAAATTTCTCTTATACGTTTAAAGATATATTTTTTTTTCATTAATGTTAATGTAAACATTTTTAATTTTTGCTCCAAAAGAATCTTAGAAAACTTACCTAACCTTATTACAACAAGCGCAATTTATTTTAGCCTAACCCAACTAAATATATTTTAGATTTGTTTACAATAATTTAATACTAAACAAACACAATGAAATATTTTTTTTTCGTTAGGTTCAGAATGATTTGGCGAAATTATTGCATACACAAATTTTCACTTGTCCTATATGGCAAGATGAGCGTTGCTATTTAAGCCAAGATCGCAAGTTCTGCCTATTCGGCAAGACATATATAAATATATATATATATATAATATATATATATATATATATATAATATATATATATATATATATATAATATATGTATATATATATATATATATATATATTTTATATATATATATATATATATATATATATATATTATATATATATGTATATATATATGTAAAATATATATATATATATATATATATATATATATATATATATATATAAATATATATGCAAAACAACCACTCTGAAAGAATAGAGAAATTCCAAGCGCATTCGTGACTACTCACATTATCCTTGAAAATGTGAGTAGTCACGAAAGCGCTTGGAATTTCTCTATTCTTTCAGAGTGGTTGTTTTGCATATTCTGAAATCACCTGTTTACTGTGATCTTATTGCATATATATATATTATAATATATATAATATATATATATATATATATATATATAATATATATATATATATATATATATATATATATATATATATATATATATATATATATAATATGCAATAAGATCACAGTAAACAGGTGATTTCAGAATATGCAAAACAACCACTCTGAAAGAAATAGAGAAATTCCAGCGCTTTCGTGACACTCACATTATCAAGGAACTATGAAAGTAAAGCATCCAAGGAAGCTATTTAGGGGGGCTGGTCGGGACCTCACTATCGATCCCCCAAAAGGTTTAAACACTTGACGCGCGGCGAGCCAACCCTTTGGAATGGTCCTTGGCACAACTCACCCCACAAACTATTCTACCGCCAAGAAATAGAAATTTTAAAGATTATTTGTCCAGTGTATTATTAAATTCTTCCTCCAAATTCTATTAATTATAAAATGGATCTAAATGTGTTTATTTAACCAAAGGAAATATTTCATATTATTGTCATAGAACTGCTTTTTATGAAAACAAGATTCAATTATATTCCTGTCGACCATGGACTTGCCTTAAGATACTACTTTTCTAACTTTTTGAAATCAATTGGGATTGGTTAAAAGCTCTTTACATGAATAAATGAGCATTGGAATCTGTCCAGTTCTAATGCTAGATTATGTTGATTTTAATCTTAGTTCGAGATTTTTACCAGTTCGACCGTAATAAACTTTAGATCGCAAATTTTACAAGCGAATCATATAGACAACATCCAACAGCATTTTTGGGGGAAATTCTTTATCAAAAGTTTTTTTACTGTATAGAGATTTTTGAATACAACTTATATTAAATGTCTTAAGAAGAGAAGGATATCACCAAGTTTTCCATGGTAAGGAGAAACCAACATATTTTTATTTGAATAAGGCTGGTTGTCCCTTTTTGGATTGTAAAAAGTATTTCTGGCAACTTTAATCAAGATTTATCAATTACATTTTCTTGGGTTTTTTAAAATTCATTACCTATTTCATAAATTTTGGTTATTTCCACTCATCTTATGAAAACTCAGGACTACAAATCGTAAAGCAGTCTCAGAAACATTGATGAGAAAACAGGACAGTTTGGACTCTATCTTGATGCGAGGAATAATGTGAGACATAGGAACAGTTATTAGTAGGTTTTCTGTATATTGTAAATTTGAAATTCATTAATTCCCATTAATAATTAAAAACAATCTAGAAAAGCTAAATGAGTTTTTATCTTCAAACTCAACAGTAAAGTTTATATGAATGGGTCTAAGCTATTTAATTTTCCAAGGAAATGGTGGAATTAAATAGCTTTGCCCTTGTCAATAAACTTTACTGTTGTGTTTGCATAGAAAATAACTCATTGCCATCTTTCTAGAATGTTTTAATTATTAAGGGTATAATGAATATTCAAATTTAAAATTTAACAGGAAAACCTACTAATAACTGTTCCTATTGTCCTCTATTATTCTCGCATCAAGATAGAGTCAAACTGTCTGTTTTTCATCAATGTTTCTGAGAGCTTTACGATTGTAGTCTACGTTCATAGATGAGGAAATATCCAAAATTTATGAGAAAATAGGTACTAATGATTTAAAATACCTCCAAGAATGTAATTGATAAATCTTTTAAAGTTGCCAGAATTACTTTTACAATCCCAAAAGGGACAACCTAGACCTGATTCAAAATAAAAATATGTTGGTTCCTCCCTATACCATGAAAACTTGGTTTGATATGCCTTCTCTTCTTAAGACTTTAATATTAAAGTTGTTATTCAAAAAATCTCTATACAGTAAAAAAGACTCTTTGATAAAGAATTCCCCCAAAATGCTGATGGATGTGTCTATAAGTTCCTTTGTAAAATTTGCTGATTAAAGTTTTATAACGGTCAAACTGGTAAAATCTCAGACTAAGATTTGTAAAATACAAAAATATAGCTTAGAACTGGACAAGATTCCAATGTCTATTTATTCATGTAAAGAGATTTTAACCATCAAATTGATTTCAAAAGTTGAGAAAGTAGTATCAAGCAAGTCCCATGGTCGACAGGAATATAATTGAATCTTGTTCTTAAAAAGCAGTTTTGACAATATTATGAATATTATCCTTTGGTTTTACTCCACTAAATTAGATCCATTTATAATGAATGAATTTGGGGAAGAATATTTACATAATACACTGGTACAAATAATCTTTTAAAATTTCTTTTTTTTTTTTCTTGGGTAGTAGAATAGTTTGTGGACGTGTGAGTTATGAGTGTGCCAAGGTCCTTTCCAAGTTGGCTCGCGCGCGTCACGTGTTTAAACCGTCTGTGGGATCTGATAGTGAAATAACAAAACCGGTGCCGACAGACCCTTAAATTGCTCTTCCTTGGAGCTTGACTTTCATAGTTCCTTGATAATGTGAGTAGTCACGAAAGCGCTTGGAAATTTCTTATTCTTGCAGACGTGGTTGTTTTGCATATATATTATACTATTATATATATACTTTATCTCTATTTATTTTATTATATATATAATATATATATATATACTATATTATAGAATATATATATATATATTAATATAATATACTATATATATTCTAAATATATATATATAATTTATAGAATACTATTATATATATTATAATATATATATATATATATATATATATTTTTTATTATCACACTGGCCGATCCACCATGGCAGGGTGGCCCGAAAAAAGACAAGCTTTCACTCCATCATTCACTCTATCATGTCTTGCAGAAGGGTGCTATTACACTACAGTTTTAAACTTGCAACATTTAACACCCCTCCTTCAGAGTGCAGGACAGTACTCGCCTATCTCCATGACTCAAGTCAGACCCTGCCGCTTTCCCTGTGAACCCTCATAAATGTTACTTTGCTCACACTGCTCACAGCACGTCCAAGCTATTAAAAACCATTTTTCTCCATTCTCATCCTATCAAACACGCCATCATGCCTGATGGAAAGTCCAAGCCCTCGCACACAAAAGAACCTCCTATACCCCCTCCTCAACCTTTTCCTAGGCCGAACCCTACCAACCGCCTTCCTTCCACTACAGATGATCTCTCTTGAAGTTATTTCTGTTTCGCCTCCATTCTTCTCCACATGTCCGAACCCCTCAAAAACCCTTCCTCAGCCCTCTGGACAACAGTTTGTAATCCCGCAATTCCTCCCTAACTTCCAAAAACGACACTTTTGCAATTATATTCAACACCCACCAATGCTCTTCAGAACATGACATCTCCACTGCCTCAGCCTTCTCCTCGCCTCGCATGTCATTCAATCACCCATGCTTCACCCAATATAAGAGCGTTGGTAAAACTATTTCTCATACATTCCCCTCTTTGCCTCCAAGGACAAAGTTCTTCGTCTCCACAGAACTACTAAGTGCACAACTCACCCTTTTCCCCACGCCATGTCTAATTCTATGATTTCACACTCATCTTCCATAGACCCATCCGCTGACACGCTGTCCACTCCAAATAGTCGAATACATTCACCTCATGCATACTCTTCCCTCCAATCTGATATCCAATCTTTCATCACCTACTCGTTTTGTTATATCCTCATTACCTTACTCTTTCCTGTATTCACTTTCAATTTTCTTCCTTTGTCACACCCTACCAAATTAATCCACCAATCTCTGCAACTTGTTCTTCAGAATCTCCCAAGAGCACAGTGTCATCAGCAAAGAGCACGGTGACAACTCCCACTTTATGTGTGATTCTTTATCTTTTACGCCACGCCTCTTTGCCAGGAC
Organism: Cherax quadricarinatus; assembly: GCF_026875155.1. Classification (NCBI taxonomy): domain Eukaryota; kingdom Metazoa; phylum Arthropoda; class Malacostraca; order Decapoda; family Parastacidae; genus Cherax; species Cherax quadricarinatus. The sequence goes on along the minus strand of NC_069428.1, from coordinate 44,848,878 downwards.
CCTGCATTTTACTTCTCTTACATAACCCCATCTATAATATATTAAACAACGCACGGTGACATCACACATCCTTGTCATAAGGCCTACTTTTACTGGCAAATAATTTCCCCTCTTTCCTACATACTCTAATTTTGGAGCCTCACTATCTCGTAAAAACTCTTCCACTGCTTTCAGTAACACTACTCCTAAAACCATACACTTGCAACATCTGCCACATTGCCCACCTATCCTCCTGTGATAACGCCTTTTCCAAATCCATTAATGCCACAAAGACTCTTTAGCCTTATCTAAATACTGTTGCACTTATATGTTTCACTGTTAACACATGGTCCACACCACCCCTACCCTTTTCCTAAAGCTCTTGTTCATCTTGCTAAATCCTTATTCTCCGTCTTACTCAATTCTTCAATAATAACTCTACCATAACACTTTGCCAGGTATACATGAACAGACATTATACCCCTATACATTTTGCATTCTCTTTTATCCCTTTGCCCTTCTATACAAAGGAACTATGCATGCTCTCTGACATTCCTAGGTACCTTACCCTCTTCTCCATACATTTATTAAATATTTGCACCCAACCACTCCAAAAAACTATACCCCACCTGCTTTTAACATTTCTATCTTTATCCCATCAATCCGGCTCCTTACCCCTCCTTACCATTTCACCTACTGCTTACGAACTTCCACCACACCTCACAACTGGCTATTCTCACTCCGACAAGATGTTGTTCCTCCCTTATACACGGATCACACTTCCTCTATCTGCCCATCAACATTTAACAATTCCTCAAAGAATATTCCCTCCATTTCAATACCTCTAAAACTCACCATTAATAACTCAATCCTCTCCTATTTTAACTGACGAATCCATTTGTTCTCTAGCTTTCTTAACTTGTTAATTCATTCCAAAAACTTTTTCTTATTTTCAACTAAAATTTGTTGATTACATCTCACCACTCTCTCTTTGCTCTCTGTTACATTGCATTCACCACTCTCTAGCTCTCTCTTTTTGTCCATATTATCTTCCCTCACTACCATCACTTCTATTTTGTAAAAACTTCTTTATGCTAACTTTTTCTCCCTATACTGAACTCTCGGCACATACATACATTCCCACCAATTCGCTCCTCTTCCTCACCGCACCCATTTCCTGTAACCACAAACTTCTGCTGAACACTCTAACATACATTCTTAAAAGACTACACTCAAACCTCTTCGACCCCATTGCCTATGCTCTATTAGCCCATCTATACTCCTTTAGCTGCTTTGTATCTTACCACTAACTGTCTACACTCTTTTAGTTTATAAACCTTCCACCTCTCTCTTCCCTGATGCTTCTATTCTCCTTGTATCCATTCGACCTTTTACTCTCAGTGTAGCTAGCAACTGTAGAAAGTGATCTGAAGTACTACCCGTCCTGACAGATGACTGTGAAACAGAAACCTGTAACTGTTTTGCATGATGGTAGGATGGCTGGTTTCTTTTTCTGTAATCATAAACACCGCTAGATAACAGGGATATCTTGCGTACTCCTACTTACACTTTGGTCACCTTCACAGACAACACATGCATATATATATATACATATCATCTAGGTTTTTCTGTCCTATTTCTAAATAGTCTTGTTCTCTTTATTTCTTCTATTGTCCATGGGGAAGTGAAAAGAATCTTTCTCCGTAAGCCCATGTGTGTCGTATGAGGCGACTAAAATGCCGGGGAGCAAAGGGGCTATGTAACCCACTTCTCTGTAGACATTTACTAATAAAAAGAGAAGAAGAAAAACTTTATAATACTGGGAAGCTTAAAATGTGCCGTGGATGTTGTGCTGATGACAAGAAACAGATGATGCTGTGTTATGAATGAAAAGAAGTTGATGTCCTGGCCTACGCGAAACAAAGCTGAAGCGGGGGTAGGGGAGTTTCGGTGGGGGGAAATAAATGGGATTAAATCTGGAGTATCTGAGAGGTTTAGAGCAAAGGAAGGGGTAGCAGTAATGTTGAAATGATCAGTTAGGGAGGAGACAAGGAGAATATTGATGTTAAATTCAAGAATTATGTGGATTAAAGTAAAGTTGATGCGAGAAGTGGTTCATAATAAGCGTGTATGCACTGCAAAAGAGAGGAATGAGAGGAGAGAGATTAGATTTTGGGAGTTGTTAGTGAATGCTATTGGAGCCTTTGAACCACAGTGAGAGAGTACTTGTGGTCAGGGACCTGAATGCTAAAGTAGGAGAAACTTTAGAGAGGGTGTGGTATGGTAAGTTTCGGGGTGCCAGGTGTAATGATAATGGGAGCCTTTGATTGAACTTTGTATAGAAAGGGGTTTAGTTATAGGTAATACTATTTTAGAAAAAGAGGATAAATAGTTTACAAGATATGATGTAGGGCGAAATGACAGTTATTTGTCTTTATTATGTATTGTTGAGATAAAAGGCACTGTTGAATAGACTTCAGGATAGATTTAGTATATATATATATGATATATTTATATATATATATATTTACTATATATTTTATATATATATATATAATTTTATATATATATATATTTATATATTATATATATCTATTTGAGATTATATATATAAAATATATATTTATCCTTGCTGCGGTAATTTCCTTAAATAAAATGTTCTTTAAATATTCTGTTAAATAAATTCAAGAACAATTATTTGAGCGATATTCTTACCAGATTTCTTTCTCGACTACGTTATTTATGATCCTTTATATAGAATTACGATTGGTAATATAAAAACTCACGAAAACACACACACGCAAACACACCGCACAGTGTAGCGACAGTGAATGAGGCGGGGCTGGAGCTATGATTCGACCCCTGCAACCACAATTACGTAAGTAACACACACAACACACAGAACACACACTCACACAAAACACTACACACACACATCACAACACAACACACACCACACACAACACCACACACACACACACACCACACACAACACTAAAAACTACAGACCAGTGTCAATGATCGATGTATAATATGCAAAGCCATGGAGATTATCAGGCAGGAGAGTGGTGGAGCATCTGGAACGTAGCAAGATTTTAAACGACAACCAGCACGGAATCATGAAGGACATTTCCATGTGCCACAAACTGTGGTTCGAGTTTTATGACAGTTACAGAAGAAAGACTCGAGAGAGAGGGGGCGTCTATTGCCCATTCTTAGACTGCCAAGAAGCCTTCGACACAGTATCTCACAAGAGACTAGAGCAGAAATCTAGAAGGTCAGCGGTATAACGGGAAGAGCACTGCTCAATGAATCAGAGAAGACCTGACAGGGAAGCAACAGACAAGCCATGGTAAGTGATGAGGTAAATTGCAGCTGGGCCCCTGTGACGAGCGGGGGTCCACCACAGGGTCAGTCCTAGGACCAGTGCTATTTTTGGTATTTTGGATGACATTGTGAAGGGAGACTCAAGGTGTCCCTGAGTTCGCATGATGATTTGAAGTTAATGAAGAGAATTAAAATCAGATGAGGAGCAGGCAGACTTCAAAAAGAACCGGGACGGCTTCTTGAATTCTAACCCTGCCAAATGCAAAGTCATGAAGATCGGAGAAGCGCTCAAAAGATGACCACAAGCCAAAGTATAAGCTGGGTGGCCAAAGACTCATAAAACCATCGCTTCAAGGAGAAAGACTTGGTGTGAGTAAAACACCGAGCACGTTTCCGGAAGCACACTCAGCCAGATTAACTGCTGCGCATATGGGCGCCTGGCAAACCTGAGATTAGCGTTCCGATACTTCAAGTAAGGAATCTTTCAATACACTGTAGAGCGGGTACGTCAGGCCCATGCTGGAGTATGCAGCAAACAAGTTTGGAACCCGGACCGTGTTAAGGCACGTTAAGAAATAAGAGAAAGAGCAAATGTTTGCGACAAGGTTAGCTCCAGAGCTAAGGGGAATGTCTACGAATTAAAGGTTGAAAGGGAAATCGGCCTGACGGACACTGGAGGACAGTATGGTTTAGGGGAGACATGATAACGACTTTACAAAATAATAACAATGCCACGAATAGACAAGGTGGGGGGGGGGGGGGGGGGGGGTACAGAAACAAGATTGTTCCAGAGAGGGGACACAGATACGCGGGGTCACCCATGGAAGTGTAAGAATCAAATGAGTCACATGTATGTTAGGAAGTATTTCTTCAGTCATATAGTGGGCGACTAGCAAACCTAATGAACAGAATTCCGACATCTTAAATAAGGAATCGTTCAGAACCCTGTACACTGTGTACGTATTGGCCCATATTGGAGTATGCAGACACCAGTTTGAAACCACACTAGCCAAGTACGTAAGGAAACTGAGAGAAAGTGCAAAGGTTTGCTACAAGACTTGTCCGTGAGCTAAGGGGTATGTCCTACGAGGAGAGGTTAAAGGAAATCGACCTGACGATCATGGAAGACAGGAGAGATAGGGGGGGATATGATAACAATATATAAAATACTTTGAGAATCGACAGGGTGGACAGAGGCAGGATGTTCCACAGATGGAACACTGCCAACAAAGGGGTCACAGATGTTGGTAGTTGATGACTCATGATGAATCACAGGGATGTCAGGAAGTCATTTCTTCAGTCACAAGTTGTTGAATAGTGGAATAGTCTGGGAAGTGATGTAGTGGAGGCAGTTCCATGCATAGCTTTAAGAAGAGGTATAAATAAAGCTCATGGAGCAGGAAGAGTGACCTTAGTAGCGGCCCTCCCCCCCCCCCTGTGAGAGGCGGGGCCAAGGAGCTGATGACTTGATCCCTCCTGCAAACACAACTGGGTGGTCCAACTAGGCGAGTACACACGCCCACACACGCTCTCTCACTCGCACATGCCTAAACACTGGGATAACACAAGGAGATTGACTGGGAAAAACCTGGAGCCTCATGGGGGTCCAGAAACGTGGAGGGCCTCATAATGATGGAAGTGATATTGGATAAACATGTTAAGACACCACCAGAGAGAAGAGAGGATTTGAACAGCATGAATTACATCATATTCCCTTGAGTAATTCAGACATTGTGAACATTATATTACGAAAGGCCCTCTAGCTAGTATCACGTTGTTCTGAGCTTCGAATACACTGGAGAGTTAAAGTAGAGAGGGAAGCAGCACAAGTAGGATGAGGAGAAGCAAAGATATCAAAAAGGGGACTACACAGGTATGCTGAAATTCCTTCCATGAAGTACAGTGGGAATCAGAACAGGAAAGAAAAACACTGAATGAAATGATGGAATACGTGGTCCACAAAATGCAAAGAGAGGAAGATGTTACATGCCTAAGGGCAAACATATCCTCAATGGGAAAACTAGATCGACCCTTGGTTCACCTAAAAGTGTAGAGAGATCAAAATTAATTATGCTAGAGAATGGGAAAAATTTATAGAAGACAAAAGAGCGGAGAGAAAACAAGGTAATTAGCCGCTATAGCCAGAAATCGAATATGCCAGATTATGTGGAGGCCAGCTGCAATACAAGTCACCTACCAACCTCATCCTCTCTATTTATAACATTCCATATAATCGATGCTAATGCAAATCCATGTTAGACTGTACTCTGAGAGATCTCTGACGCTCGCCTACTCGCCCTCATGACAACACTTCGCAGTTAGTTCCATGTATTATCTCGGACGCATACTATTCACTATTACGTAGGTAGATATATATAAGACAACCTATATAGCGCAAACTATCAAGCAGCTCATATTCATATAGCGTTGAGTACATAAGACGCCGTGTGCTACTGCGTAGTGTCATACTGTATGTGCGGATCATGAACGACGCTATAATCCACTCAACTCAGCCCTCATTAGCGTATTCCTCTATCGACAGAAGTCAGTAGCACATGCATGCCACACATATCAGCCATGCTCTACGCTGTCTAGAGTGACCGCCTTCGTGGTTGTCAAACTCTACCGAAAGTCGGACGCTCGCAAATGTGAGAGCCTCGGAGACATGGAAAGTCGCGAGTATACCCATATAGAAGTGTAAGGGATATATGAGATATCTCTCACTCACACCCCATCTCTGAAACCTCAGTGTCACGGTGTGTGTCTGTGTGTCATGCCACAGCGGTACTGGAAGAAGCTAGTGTCGAATTAAGTCTGTCACGTGAAAAGGTACGCGCATGCGAGAGCGACTATCCACCGGTCTCATGCTCTGCTTGACGGAGGTGCATAGAGATGATGAGAGAAAAGGCAAGAGAGTGTTGAATCGCTACGCGCGCTCTGGCGCTCTATGTGTCTATCATCTCAGAGACTCACATGCTCCATTTGTTATAAGATATCACGATCACCTATCGATCTCTAGCTTCTACAAGGCAAGAGCCTTAATATATGCCAGTGCCTGCGCGCCGCATTAAAAACGCCTCTTCCTGCCGACCCACAGTCCCCACAGCTCACTTCAAGCATACCATCTGAAAGACGAGCTACGGCCCATCGCAAACACTGACCCACCCCCTCATAGACATCTTCTCGCGTCTACTCAAACAACCCCACACCCACAATAGATACACATCCGCCTCATGAACCGCACATCTGGCGGCCCTCAGGCTCACTAACTAGCACCTGAGCATATGCCCATATACTGAGTACAGGTTGCCAGCTTTCGGCATTATCAAACTCACTCAAGAGATCTCTAGCGCAGATCTTGCAGTGAGAACTGTATTACGAGCACATCCTCTTTGGGCGCCATATCTGCCAGAATATCTGCTGTAGCTCTATTGGGCGCCTGGCAAACTGAAAATAGTGTTTCGACACCTTAGCAAGTGAATAATTAAGATACACATATTAATCCCCGCAATAAAAAGAGAGAAGAGTTAGGACGACGTTTCGTCCGGACTTAGGGACCATTGTCAAAGTGACTTTGGTCAATGGTTCATGTTCGGACCGAATCGTCGTCGTAAGCTTCTCTCCTTTTTATGTGCGGATTACTTGTGTATCGTTAGTCCGGTATTGTGCCTTTTTTGTTAACATTAAAGACTCTGTATACCATGATAGACATTCCTATTTTGAAGTATGCAGCAACAGTATGAAACCCACTCTATACATGAGCTAAGAAAACGTCATGAAATTAGAGGAAAGGGTAAACGTTTGCAGCACGACTCGGTTCCGGGCACTCATGGTGGATTCGCATGCTAGCAAATGACTTATGTTGTCCCCCGCAGTCAGAACCGACAGAAATACGCTAGGAAATAGTGAATGCCATGCGTTGTGACTTGGCTATTCGCTCACCCGAAACTACCTATCGACGACAGAATACCCTCCCCGTGACACAGGAGTCGCTTAACGAGAGCGATATTCATGCTGACTCACTACAAATCCATCATCGTGAGGACCCCGCTGGACAAGATGGCACTAGGGACTCAGGAATGTTTCAGATGAATGGGACACAGCTACAATGGCGGTCTCAACAGGCAAGCTGAAAACTCAGAGGAAGTCAGAGGGTGTTAAGAAATATTTTTCATGGCTATAGATTTGTCAGGAAGTGAAGACAGTCTGGAGAGTGAAGTAGTGGAGCAGGATTCCATGCTTAGCTTTAGAAATGTCAGGATTAAAGCTCGAGCGAGCAAGCGAATGTGGACCTCAGTAGTGACCAGCGAAATAGCCGGTCCAGGGACTGTGACTCAACCCTCGTAATCACAAATAGGATAGTATAAATAGGTAAGTATGAACACATACACTTCAGTTTCGCATGCGTCAACATTTCACAGAGTTATTCGACGTATATGTTCCAAATTACCATTGCAGCACGTACTCTTGACCAGTGATACTAGCAAGTTCCAGAGGTTATCCGTTGTATACGTATTACTGGTTCGCGTGAAAACCCACAAATTCTGCCAAAGTAACGTTTGTTTTCAACGTTCCCGTGTCTCAGTAGGCACTATGCTCTCGCCTGTTAAACACTAAGTGTCCGTGGTTCAGTCCCGGTTTAGAGTAAGGAACGTGGGAATGTTTTCCCCTCTTCTGCCGTCGATTTTCCACCTAGCAGTAAGTAGGTACGGAGTTGAAGATGAGTCAAACTTATGAAGCTTATGGGAATCTTTATTCAGGAAACGTTTCGCCACACAGGGCTTCAGCAGTCCAATTCACAAAGAGGAAGGCCTGTATCGTAGCGTAAGGAGAGGAGGAGTATGAGGTAATCAGTACCCTCAGCTGGGTCGATGTGTTCTAGGTCCATTCATATCTTGATAGAAGTACAGCATTAGGGCCGTTCAGACGTGGCTTATATTACTGTAGTGAGGTGACTTGAAGCAGACGGAGGCGGGATTCATAGTGGGTACCATCCACTAGTCGAAGTAGGTCTTATGTCCAAATGGTTGAACAAGCGTTGAAAGAATTATTTGTGAAGATCCAGGATGCTTGCAGTGTCTCTGACAGTTGTGATATGAATGGATGAAAAACGACAAGTGAAGATTGAGACACTTATGCAGCATATGGGAATCTTTTTTATTAAGAAAAGTTTCGCCACACAGTGGCTTCATCAGTCCAATACAAATGAGGAAGGGTAAGATTCCCATATGCCGCCGCATAAGTGTCTCAATCTTCAATCTGGTCGGTTTTTCAAACCTGTAATCTACAACTGGTCAGACACTCCAGCTTTCATGGGTTCTTCCTTACAAGAATTCTTCAACGCTTTGTTCATACTTTGGACAAAGACTCTACTTCGACGCTAGTGGATGGTCCACTATTGATCCCGCCTCCGTCTGCTTCTAAAGTCCCTCACTAAATGTATATAAGCCACGTCTACCGGCCCTATGCTGTAAATTCTACATAGATTTGATGGAACCAATGAACACTATCGACTCCAGGCTGAGGGACTGATTACTCATACTCCTCCTCTCCCTAGCCATCCTCTTTGATATTGTGACTGATGAAGCAACACTGTGTTGGCGAAACGTTGTTCCTGACTCATAAATGATTCCCTATGCTGCATAAGTGTCTCAGATCTTCAACTTGTCGTTTTTCAAAACCATTCATAACACAGGGACCTGGGTTGTTAGTCGATCTAGTGTGGGTCGCTTCTGGGGAAAAAGCTGAAGGGACCCAATTGAAATATGACAGTCACTCGATTAATGCCAAGGACTTTCTTAGGTTACCCTGGAAGGATACACCGCCTCCCCCAGGTTAAAATCTGAACAAGACTTTATCAGAAACCTCTTATCTTAAGCTGAATTTGTATAGAATTCCACATGTCTGGTAGTGGTGGTCGTCACCCATACCCATGTGCCTTACAATCCTGCTACCACACAGTCTCCTGCCCACGATGGCCTAGGCTATTGGTTAAGCCCTGTACTAGTCATTTCTACTCTATAAACCTTCTCTTATCCTACCTGCTCTTTCCACTACGCCCCCATCTTCCCCGCTCGCCCCACAAGGGTCTTACCTCTACTATCCTATCTCTACATTCTTGAGTGGTAGTGAGAGCCTGTGTTACACTGGATCCTACTTTTGTGTACATATCTGTCTTCTTTACTTAGTGCACATAATTTATACATATTGTGGTGAAGGAATATACTCTGGTATAAATATTCAATTTCTTCTATAAAAAGGAAAAGAAAATACCATGGGTGGGATTTGACACCCGCGGTCATGAGAGGTCTCAAAACTTCCAGAAGTGAGTCAAGAGACATATATTTCTGTTTGCTTGACTTTGTCCTTTGCTCTGTGAATTGTGAGTTTGCATACTTACATAGGTGTAACAGACAATAAGACTATAGCACCATTGTTATCAGTAAATTAAACAGACACAATGAGGTATTGGGATGGGGGTTAATGACGAAGCGGAGTTTGATAAAGGGATCGTTATTAAGGTCCGTTATTAGGCCCCGGTTATTAGACAGGTGACGTACATTAATTCCTTTATACGTGACCGATTCATGAAAGGGAGGAAAATAGAGAGGCGGAACCACTTCACATAGATGAGTTTGGGATGCGAGGCTGTGAGATGGATTTAGCTGGTAAGAAGGATAATGGTCAACAGCTGTGATGTGGCACCGATTTAAGTGGCAAGTGGTTCAAGATTCATGGAGAAGCGGAAGATGAGGGAGAGTTAATAGACAAGATGTGAGGTAGGAAATCGATTCTCGGTTTATGTCCAAGTACGAGCTGTACTTCAGTGGTTAGTGACGTTGAAAGGTACCACACTGTTCCCCTGCATAATCATAGGTAAGAATATTTTAATAGGCGATTCTCAGGTAAGATATATGGTACGTGATTTTGTAACACTGAGACAGACAAGGTCAGACGCAGAGAGTTGCCTTCCTGGAGCTGGGGTTGGTGACATACTCCGAGGTTGGATAATTTTATGGCAGTAATGGGAACAAGCCCATTATCCTGTCTTGTGCTAATGGCACGGTAATGACATTGGGAAGGGCAGGAGAGAGAGAAGCTGCTGGTTAAGCACAGGTTTACGCCTAATAGAAGTATTTGGCTAAGGGAGGGATCCCTAAGTCTTATGTAGCAGACTTGCCTAGAAAGGGACGTGAGGCATATGATTGGATGTCTAGAGGCAATACGGTATAAATCTGCTGGCTAGGACAGGTACTGCAAGAACTTGCTAATCCATTCATTGATACTGGGACCATATTCTTTGGGAAAGTGATATGTATGCAAGGGATGGGGTTCATCTTTGGGGATGGAGTGGTTGCATTTCCAATCAATTTAGAGGGTAACTGATGACTTGTTAGGAATTTAAACTGAAGTTATAGAGGATGGGGGTTTTTTTTGGGGAAAAAATCAGGGTGCAGCTTAGGGTTAGAACAGCAGTTATTACGGGATACCTCGGGGTTTTGTTTAAAAGACAATTTCAAAAAAAAGTTGCTAAAAATTTCAAATTAATTGATCAGAAAAAAAAGAAAGATGGTAGAGGGGGAAAGATGACTAGCTCCCTTTAGGCTTACTATCAAATGTAGGAGTCTAAAAAATAAGTAGATGACTAAGATTACTTGAAGGCAGGTAAAATAGATATTTTAGGTTTTTAAACAGGACTGGAAAAAGAAAAATAAGAAAAAGCCTTCTGAATCCCAAAATACAGGGTTATAAAAATATTCCACACTATAGGGTAACAGGGAAGGGTGGGGGTGTGGGGATGTATTCAGAGAAAATTTAAATTTTTGTCTTGACGTGATATAAGATTAGAACTCGAAAACGAATCTTTTTGGCTACATTTCGGGGACGCGACAAATTATTTTGGGTGTGATTTATAGGGTCCAAACCTTTATGAGAGTGCAGTAAAAGGGTTTTGGGGAGAAATTCATAATCATCTTGAAAGAAAATGTTGAATAATAGGAAATTTTACTTTAGACAAAAAGACTGGAACAATATGACAGGAAATCTTGAGTCTAAAAAAACTTTCTTGATACGGTTCAGGATTGCTTTTTAGAACAGTTTGTGAGAGAACCAACTAAAAGGAAACAATCTGTTGACTTGGTTCTTGCCAACAAAGATTCGCTAATTAATAATCTTGAGGTTAATGATGAGCTTGGGGAAAGTGATCCCCAAATCACTTAGTTTCAATATATAAATGGAATTACCCAGATAACTGCAATCAAATCTCTGTCCCAGATTTTCGCTTGGCCGAATTCATGGGGACTGAAAATTCCCGGGTGGGTTAAATTGGGATGTCCTGACTATGGGTCAGGTAGGTGATCTTGGTTGCCAATATGACGTTTTTCAGAGCATAGTTCCAGCTCCCCCAGACAACTTTTGTCCGAGTAGGGAAATAAGATCTAACAAAAATTATCCCAAATGGAATGAACAATGGTTTAAAAAACATCTCATTGGTAAAAAAGAGAGGCATATATAGGCGTATCAAAAGAGGGATGGGCAGTTAAGGAATCAACACATTCAGTTAAAAGAGAGAAATAAGGAAAGGAATAAGAAAGGCAAAAAGGGATTATGAGGCTAAGGTCGCAAGGGATTCAAAGACTAATCCAAAGGGTTCTTTAGGTATACAGAAGTAAGTTAGGGACAAGTTTGGGCCCACTTAAGAGAAACCCTCTGGTCGGACACTGACAGTGATAAGGATATGTGTGAAATTCTCAATACCTACTTCCTCTCAGTTTTCACCCAAGAAAATACTAGCGAAATTCCTGAAATAATAGATTATGTAAAACAGGATAATAAACTATGTACGATTGCGGTAACTAGTGATATGGTCCTCAGACAAATAGAGAAACTAAAACCTAACAAATCCCCAGGCCCTGATGAACTGTTTGCAAGGGTGTTAAAGGAATGTAAAGAGGAACTTAGCATACCTTTGGCTAATCTTTTTAACATATCACTACAAACTGGCATAATACCTGATAAGTGGAAAATGGCAACTGTAATACCTATTTTCAAGGCAGGTGACAGGTCCTTGGCTTTGAACTATAGACCAATAAGCCTTTCCTCCATAGTGGGAAAATTTATGGAATCAATAATTGCAGAAGCAATTCGTAGCCATCTTGATAGGCACGGTTTGATTAATGAATCTCAACACGGTTTTACAAAGGGGCATTCCTGTCTTACGAATTTATTAACTTTTTTCACTAAGGTGTTTGAGGAAGTTGATCATGGTAAAGAGTATGATATTGTGTATATGGACTTCAGTAAGGCTTTCGATAATAGAGTTCCACATCAGAGGCTACTGAGGAAACTTAAGGCACACGGAATAGGAGAATTTTTTTCCTGGGTAGAGGCATGGCTGACAAATACACAGTAGAGAGTTTGCATCAATGGGGAGAAATCAGAATGGGGGCACGTCACAAGCGGTGTTCCTCAGGTGTCAGTGTTAGGCCTAGTTATCCAACCTATCATTTTCCTTGCAATCGTGATAATGATATTACTGTGCTCATTAAATGTGAGATCTTCTGACATTATCACTTCTAGGTCTCTCAAACCTCAGATTTTTTAACACAGTAATTGTAATATTTGTCCTCACGGAACACCATTTGTAGTAAAAACAGTACTTCACCTGACACACAGTAACAACAGTACTTCACCTGACACACAGCAACAACAGTACTTAACCTGACACACAGCAACAACAATACTTCACCTGACACACAGTAACAACAGTACTTCACCTGACACACAGTAACAACAATACTTCACCTGACACACAGTAACAACAGTACTTCACCTGACACACAGTAACAACAGTACTTCACCTGACACAGTAACAACAGTACTTCACCGCCCGTTGTTGTTCACAATTTACATAAACGACATGGAAGAGGGAATAAATAGCGACATAGGAAAATTTGCTGTTGACACAAAAATAGTCCATCCAATTCATTCTAATGAGGACAGAGCACTCCAGGATAATTTGAATAGACTGATGCAATGGTCGGAGAAGTGGCAGATGCAGTTTAATATTGACAAATACAAAGTTCTAAATGTTGGACAGGAAAATAACCATGCCACATATAAACTAAATAATGTAGATCTTAATACTACTGATTGCGAAAAGGATTTAGGAGTTCTGGTTAGCAGTAATCTAAACCCAAGACAACAGTGCATTAGTGTTCGCAATAAAGCTGACAGAATTCTTGGCTTCATATCTAGAAGTATAAATAATAGAAGTCCTCAGGTTGTTTCTTCAACTCTAAAATATCCTTGGTTAGGCCTCATTTAGACTATGTGCTCACTTCTGGTCACCGTATTACAGAATGGATATAAATTTCTCTGGAAAACGTACAGAAAAGGATGACAAAGATGATCCCATGTATCAGAAATCTTCCCTATGAGGTAGACTGAGGCCCTGAATCTGCACTCTCTGGAAAGGCGTAGAATTAGGGGGGATATGATCGAGGTGTATAAATGGAAAACAGGAATAAATAAAGGGGATGTAAATAGCGTGCTGAAAATTTCCAGCCAAGACAGGACTCGCAGCAATGGTTTCAAGTTGGAAAAATTCAGATTCAGGAAGGATATAGGAAAGCACTGGTTTGGTAATAGAGTTGTGGATGAGTGGAACAAACTCCCAAGTACAGTTATTGAGGCTAAAACGTTGTGTAGTTTTAAAAATAGGTTAGATATGTACATGAGTGGGTGTGGGTGGATGTGAGTTTGACCTGACTAGCTTGTGCTGCTGGGTCTGGTGCCGTGCTCCATCCTTGAGTGGAGATGACCAGACTGGGTGGGTCATTTTACTAATCCGGGGGAATGGACCTGCTTCGAATGGGTCAGTAGGCCTGTTGCAGTGTTCCTTCTTTCTTCTGTTCTTATGTTCTTAAACAATAGTCCGAGATATTCTATTCACGATAATTCGAATCAGTTGAGAAAAATTTCCGAACAGGTGGGGACCAAGAACGGCTACAAATGGATGTACACAGACCGAAAGTCTTGCCTGAGAAGTGGTTACTAGACTTTAATGCCAGTAAATGTAAAATTATGAGGTTTATGGATGGGCAAAGAAGACCGTAGATGGAGTACAGGCTCGAGGGGCAAAAACGGCAAACTTCGCACTAGTAGAAAGACCTGGGGGTGAACTTTGTTCCGAGCATATCGCCTGAGGGGCCAATCGGATGAAATATTTCTACAGCAAACTAACATTTAGCAAACCTAATATTAGGTTTAAGGAACCCATGAAAGGAATTATTCACAACATTATATGTGGTATATATCTGGCCCAAATTGGAGTATGGAACCCACACCTGATCAAGTATGTCAAGAATCTAGAAAGTGTAGAGGTTCGCGACGAGACCAATCCCGGAGCCAAAGGGCATGTGCATGAGCAGAGATTAAGGGAGCTAAACATGATGACAGTAAAAGAAAGACGGACTAGGAGTCATATGATAACAAAAATACTGAGAGGATTTGATTACGTGGACAGGGACAGATTGGTCGAGAACACGAAGGCGCAGATGAAAGTTAGGAAAAACAGAAAAGCCACCGGGACTTTAGGAAGAATTTCCCCCAACCATAAGAGGGTCGGAAGGGAAAAACCGACATGGACAGTGGAGCAGTTGAGTTAGCCCAAAAGAGTCCAGCTAAAAGGCGGAGCCAGAAGCCAAGACTCTACTCTTTCAACCCCATATAGATAAGTACACATTGTTGAGCACCCACACATTTACTCACATAAACACTCACACACATATACATATACACAAATACTCACACTCACACGTATACATAATGATTTCCTGTACATAAATAATCTATATTCACTAATTATCTCTCCCTTGCAGTATTTCAGTAAATAGGATGAAGAGTATATGGTGGATGGTGTTTCCATTGTCTGCTGTTGTGTGTTGGGGAGACGTGCCGATACCAGCACCTGTTGGTAGGTCATACAATGTACTTGTATATGTAAGTTGTGTAGATACCAGCACCTGTTGGTAGGTCATACAATGTACTTGTGTATGTAAGTTGTGTAGATACCAGCACCTGTTGGTAGGTCATACAATGTACTTGTATATGTAAGTTGTGTAGATACCAGCACCTGTTGGTAGGTCATACAATGTACTTGTATATGTAAGTTGTGTAGATACCTTCACCTGTTGGTAGGTCATACAATGTACTTGTATATGTAAGTTGTGTAAATACCAGCACCTGTTGGTAGGTCATACAATGCACTTGTATATGTAAGTTGTGTAGATACCAGCACCTGTTGGTAGGTCATACAATGTACTTGTATATGTACGTTATGTAGGTACCAGCACTTGTTGGCAGGTCATACAATGTACTTGTATATGTAAGTTGCGTAGATACCAGCACCTGCTGATATGTCATACAGTGTACTTGCACATGTAAGTTGCGTGGATACCAGCACCTGTTGGTTGGTAATACTTGTATATGTAAGTTGTAAAGAAACCATCACCTTATGGCAGAGACTTTTCGTCCGCCAGGTACTTTGGTAACTCTCGTTTAAGGCTTTCTAACTTCTCTCCTTGATTTAAACATTGGTAAACCGACATATGTAGATCTTCGCACTCACACCCTTTCCAGTATAGATCTCACTAAAGCCTTGAACTTCGACTGGTTTGTTGCATCTAATCTTCATGACACCGATCATTTCCTTCTTCATTACTTCTCATTCTTACATCCGTTTCCCCCTCGTCGCTCTCTTCAGCGGCTTGAGTGAGCAGACTGGGTGCTTTACGCAAGCCCTGCCTGTTTTCTTGATGTTCCTCTTGCTTCATCAACTTCTGTTCTTGCTGCACCATCGATTGTAATCTCCCAAACCTCAGGTCTCCTGACTGTCCATTATAACAGAACTACTGTCTATTTCCTAGTTGTAAAACAGGCGAGAGAGCTTTCCCGTAGCGACACGTCCTTGTTGGCAAGTTGACTCACAAGAACCTGCTCTTGTTCTTACTGTTGCTGGCGATAGCATTGTAGATCTACTGAGGTTTCCACAGCGCTGGAGCATCACTTTTACGTGCATCCCAGGGGCTAAATTACCCTTAATTCTTTCCTCCATACCCGAGAGAAAAGAGTCGATACGTCTCGATTTTACTTCTTACAAAGATTAAAAAGGCACTGTACCATGACTAGAACAATACATAAATAACTTGGACCGATACGTAGTCGTCATTAGATTCTTTCTCCTAAGTGCGGGTTATCTGTGTATTTTACTTCCCACACTGAGAACCCTTACGTCAACATTATCCACGTGCCAACTGACAGCAGCTGTGCCAGATGACATCTATGGTTATTTACTCCAATGCTAATACTCTACGGTGCTCGTCGTCCTAGACTAACATCATAGTCAGATAACTCGGACAATGACACCTCTCATTATAGATCCATCTTTTTTACTAGTGCAAGATGGAACGCTTGGTTAAAGAAACGTTTAGAATGATACTTGGATACCCGATATTCTCTCTCCCATCATGAATTTGGTTTATGTAAGAGTTGCTCAAACATTGACCCGTTAATCCCTTGATACATAAGTTTACAAAGCCTTGGCTAATGTTTGTACAGAGAAGATTTCAATAACACATTCAATGATACATTATACAAACTGGTATTTTATAAACGAGGTACATATGCATCAAAGACAATGTAAATTTAAAAAAATAGGCTTCATAGCATATCATTTATCATCAAAGGCAGTCAGTCCCAGCTTTTTTATGAGCATTATCCATATAAATATTCTTACACCTTATACAGTATTAATATAATGTTAAATTATGTAATTGCTGTTGTTATTCTGAGGTACTGTGAGTGTTATTGTGAGGTACTGTGTTATTGTGAGGTATTGTGGGTGTTATTGTGAGGTACTGTGGGTGTTATTGTGAGGTACTGTGTTATTGTGAGGTACTGTGTTATTGTGAGGTATTGTGGGTGTTATTGTGAGGTACTGTGGGTGTTATTCTGAGGTACTGCGGGTGTTATTCTGAGGTACTGTGGGTGTTATTCTGAGGTATGTGGGTGTTATTCTGAGGTACTGCGGGTGTTATTCTGAGGTACTGTGGGTGTTATTCTGAGGTACTGTGGGTGATATTCTGAGGTACTGTGGGTGTTATTCTGAGGTACTGTGGGTGTTGTTCTGAGGTACTGTGGTGTTATTCTGAGGTACTGTGGTTGTTATTCTGAGGTACTGTGGGTGTTATTCTGAGGTACTGTGGGTGTTATTCTGAGTACTGTGGGTGTTTATTCTGAGGTACTGTGGGTGTTATTCTGAGGTACTGTGGGTGTTATTCTGAGGTACTGTGGGTGTTGTTCTGAGGTACTGTGGGTGTTATTCTGAGGTACTGTGGGTGTTATTCTGAGGTACTGTGGGTGTTGTTCTGAGGTACTGTCGGTGTTATTCTGAGGTACTGTGGGTGTTATTCTGAGGTACTGTGGGTGTTATTCTGAGGTACTGTGGGTGTTGTTCTGAGGTACTGTCGGTGTTATTCTGAGGTACTGTGGGTGTTATTCTGAGGTACTGGGGTGTTATTCTGAGGTACTGTGGGTGTTGTTCTGAGGTACTGTGGGTGTTATTCTGAGGTACTGTGGGTGTTATTCTGAGGTACTGTGGGTGTTATTCTGAGGTACTGTGGGTGTTGTTCTGAGGTACTGTCGGTGTTATTCTGAGGTACTGTGGGTGTTATTCTGAGGTACTGTGGGTGTTATTCTGAGGTACTGTGGGTGTTGTTCTGAGGTACTGTGGGTGTTATGCTGAGGAACTGTGGGTGAAGTGTGTATAAATGAGAGGGGTTCTTGTGCACGAGTTAGCAGTATACTACTGCTTAAAATATTCACTCTGTTAGAGACAGTCAGTGTGGTAATCCGTTACAGTTACTCTGAGAGAAGTGTGGATGTTATATATGCATAAGTATGTGTGGTAAATGTGGAATGTGGCAAATGTATAATTCCTTACTATGCCCTGTTTATCATTTTGGAACCAGGAGCTACACTTGTGGAAGTTTGCAATATATACCACTGCTTCTTGTAGCTGCCGTTAAAAGATTGTAAAATATGGATTTTACTGACCACGGTAAAGCTTACCAGTATTGAATCTGCTTACCTCAGTATGAGAATATCTAAATATTATTCATATGGTCAAACCTCACCCTTTAAAATGGAACCAGCAGCTGCGCCTTATGATCCACACCTGCACCTGTAGTCAAGTCTTGTAATGTGAATGTTATACACCTTAGGAACTTATCATGGCACCATTTATGTGATTATGTATACAAAGAAGTAAGATTTTACACTTGTGTTCATTGAATATACCTTTGGTACAATATGTGTTAATTTACACCATGGGAGATACACTAGTGAGAAATTATTACTAAAAATATTTACCTTCTCTTAAATAAGTTACAATTCACTGAATACCATTTCCTATACCCAACCGGAATAAGATAAAAAAAAAGAGTATTCCTTATGTATAAATGAGACCATGAGTGTATGACACTAAGGATAAAACTGCCTACATTTCCTTGACATGTATATGTCGTGCCGGATATGTAAAACTGGTCAATTAGCAAGAACTCATTTAAAATTAAGTCCTTTCTAAAAAAAATTCTTATACGTTTAAAGATATATTTTTTCAATAACGTTAATATAAAAATTTATAATTTTGCACTAAAAGAATCTTAGAAAACTTACCTAACCTTATTATAACAAGAGTAATTTATTTTAGCCTAACCCAACTAAATATATTTTAGATTTGTTTACAATAATTTAATACTAAACAAACACAGTGAAATATATTTTTTCGTTAGGTTAAGAATGATTTTGGCGAAATTATTGCATACACAAATTTTCACTTGTCCTATATGGCAAGATGAGCGTTGCTATTTAAGCCAAGATCGCAAGTTCTGCCTATTCGGCACGACATATATATCGTGCTGGATAGGTAAACTTTTGATATTGGCTTAAATAGCAACTCTCCTTGCCGAATAAGGCAAGCGAAAATTTGTGTATTTGTACATGAATGGTTCACAGAACCGACACGTTGATAAATTAGACACATGTGCAACTCTTGGGTATCTTTATTGAGGAAACGTTTCGCCACAAAGTGGCTTCATCAGTCCATACACAGGAGAAGCTAGAAATTTGTGTATGCAATAATTTCGCAAAAATTATTCTGAACTTAACGAGAAAAATATATTTCATTGTGTTTGTTTATTATTACATTTTATTATTACATTATTATCAACTTGTCTAAAATATATTTAGTTGGATTAGGTTAAATTAAATTGCGCTTGTTATAGTAACGTTAGGTAAGTTTTCTAAGGTTCTTTTGGTACGAAATTATTAATTTTTACATTAATATAAATGAAAAAAATATATATATCTCTAAACGTATAAGAAATTTTTTTTTAGAAAGTACTTAGTTTTAAATGAGTTCTTGCTAATTGACCAGTTTTACCTATTCGGCACCACATAAGTACATACATAACATACAAATTAAAACTCGAATTTTATATTTATGAAAAAGAGGAAGTATTGGGGAAAATCTTGATACGAGGAAATGGAGTGAAGATAAAGTTTTTATCCGATGAATCTGACTTAGCCTCTGTCATTAGCAGTGTGCCATAGCTAGTCGCTCTGTCACTAGCCATACTGCCTAAAAGTCTACTACTGCCATTATCAAGACATCTCGTTTAGGTCTTGGCTAGATTTTGGATGGTGGTGGTATTGGTTGCTGTTTCTCTGAAGTTACAAGTATAGTAGGCCTTCGAAACGTTCTCAGCGACGCAGTTGATAGGGTAAAATGATTCAAGAGCTGTTACTAGTTTCAGTTCTGGGTGTGTTTAGTACACAAAAGAATTTAAATTTCATTTTCTCAACAGGTGAATACGAGATCAAATCATCCATGATGCGCCTGCAGCAGACTGGTCTCTCAACACAGGTGGTGGAGACTTGGCTGGTCACACAGGTGGTGGAGGCTGTGTTGACCTCAACACAACATGGCAGCTACTCTGTAGTTTTCATTACGGACGGCACTACCTCACCCTCCACTTTTTTCATGGCAAGTGTCGCTGCTTTTTCATTATACATTACGAGTGAAAAAAAAATATTGCCAGCTAAAGTTATGCATTTAATCACTTAGTCGACAGTAGTAGTTGAAATAATATATTATCTCATTTGTAAGGTGAAAAAGAGAATAATTAGTGGTTATTTATAATAACGAATTCACTAAATTGTAATAAACTAATGTAATAAACTTATTTGATAAACTAATAATACTAAGAGAAATAATTTGAAGTATGAAAATACCTTGAATAAAACAAAATGGTTATTAATAAAACGAGGAGCGAATTTTGTTAAGCATATAAAAATATTTATCTGTGTTTAACTCATTATTGGTGCTTGCATGTGCCTATCTATTAACTCTGGAGTCGGTTAAACCTTCCAATGCTGGTCTGAGTGGTGACTGGGAGAAATGAAGAGTTGGATGTGTTTATTAATGCTTCATGCATATGGTCTGGTTTTGGGGCATCTCTTTGTTGCCCTACCCCGGTACCAGTGTTCACTTTTATCCATTCGATACCTTTGATTATGCTCCCAGTTTCTTGCACAATGCTGCATCGATTTTCAGATCGTCCATCCCAAGACTGACTAGCTCGAAGCCATTCTCTGAATGACCTCGGCACATACTAGACTATCCCAACACTGTTCTTCAAGTTTCTCCTACGTATGGACTGATGAAGCCACTGTGTGGCGAAACGTTTCCTCAATAAAGATACCCAAGAGTTGCACATGTGTCTAATTTATCAATATCCCAACACTACAACTGAAATTTCTCATTTCTCTCCTAAAAAAAACATGCAATCTGTAAACCTCTTCCTTTACACTATGTATTTCAAAGACAGTCATAGGCGAAAGTCTTTTTCCTTTAACGGACGACACATGGAGATTACACTGCTGTCCATGGTGTTAGTAAAGCACGAAGACCCTGAAGAGTAGGATGGGTATTGCCGCTGTGTAGGATGCTGAACAGGCTGACATACTTCCCCTCCTCAGGTCTATCGACGGTACCCCAGTAACAATACACAGACATCAGTTTCTCATTTCAAGGTGTGATACTGTCCTCACCCCTCACACTAGTCAAACAAAAATTTACGCTAGGTCGCCCGCACATTCAGGAACGACATTAGCTCCAAAATCTCATCAATAACTAAAAGCCTAGTCTACTTTGTAGCTGATCATTATCCATATTGTGGTCAACATTCCTCCTCCTCTTTTCTGAACTATGGGAACACTCACCCTGAGCATTCCCGCCATTGCTTAGTTGTCCTATGGAAGAGCAAAACCATTACACATACATTTCAGTACCCTGAAAACCATTACAGGTTCATCTCTTTACTATGACTTCACCATCACTAACACCCACCATCTCAGTCATCATCACTATCACCATCAGCACTGTTCACCACACCTTCACAAACACCACCACTATCACCACCTGCCTCTATTACCACTATCAAGACAACACTATCACCACCACCTCAACCATCAACATGATCACCATCACAAACACTATCAACACCATCACTTTCACCACCAGCACTACGATACTTATACACCCACAATCGAGTAAGTTCGTTACCCCACCTGTGTGTAAGTCCATGATAACACCTATAGAAGTTTATTGACGAATCATCCCAGGCGGATGACATCACCACTGGAGAGATTTATCAGGGAAGTGACATCACAGACGTCATTGTCTGTGATGTCACCTGATGGGAAATGTCATTATGAGAAACGGGGGCTGAAATATGTAATTTGTGTTAGCGTAATATTTTTTTAGTGAAAATGTGAGCCAATAGAGAGAAAACGGAAATAAATGTATATTTTTATGGTGGTCGAGATTCACTATGTATAGTTTCATGGTATAGAATTATTATTAAATATTCGCCGGTATTCTCCCGGCCCGGGCCTTTTCCAAGTGGTGGCCCGACCTTGGCTCCCTCTTTAGGGAGTGTCTGAGACCTAAGTCTCCCATGGGAGGAGGCACAAGTACCTCCTCATCTTTGGGACCAACTGTCCCCAGACCTAGCCACAAGCTAGGCCTCTCTGGTCTGCCATCCCCGCCCCAAGGGGGCTAATGGGAATGACAGTCTTATGAGCTAAAGGCTCGGACTCAGGCACCTACCCTACCCTAGAAGGGTTAGGCATGGTGTCGATGCATGGTATAGAAATGAACGTATAATTTCTATCGAGACTGAAAATTATTTTTCATAGTAAAGAAAATGAGTGTGTAATGATTTTTTTCAGGGTAGAGAAATAAATGTGCAATGAATTTTCTGGTGGGGAATGAATATGTAATGTTTTTTTCAGAATATTGAAGCGAATGTTTAATGATTTTTTTAGGGTAGAGAAATGAATGTGTAGTGATTTTCATGGTAATATTTACTTCACAAAATACAATGTCAATATAACTATACTTGCAATGTTTTAGTTATGTTTACCACAATCATAAAAACATACCAGTGTTTGAATATTATCAGCCTTTAAAAATATCTTGTAATACCATGGCAGTGGTCAAGTTTCCCAACGGAGTGATCAGTCTCTGTATGGGGCCCAGGAGCTGCAGTTATGCTTCACTTTGAATTTACTTTAAAATCCACTAGAGTGATTAGGTCTTGGAATATGTACCCTATACATCTAATACCACTATGTCAATATTTACACTTTTCAACTGGAGTGAAATTGGTCAATTTACCTTTAGTATACAAACCTTGTGACTCAGTAACACTACTCACCTTATATACAAATAAGGTTGAGACCAAGAGAGTTGTCATGCGTGTCTAAGGACAAAACTGTCTACATTTCATCCACCGAAACTTGTAAATACGAAAATCGAATTTCATTTCTATGATAATTGCAAATAAAAGTTTGGGTTAAGTCGGGAAAATGGAGTGAAGATAAGCTCGTGGTAAGAATCACAACCATGGTTTCAGTCTTTGTAATAAAAGTCGAGAAAACAGTAAGAGACCGCTCAAGAAAAAGCAGGCCCTGATCCACCGCGAGGCCAGGTCATAGACCGGGCAATGGGGAGGGGAGAGGATGTGTTGACCAGAGAGAAGCCAAAATCAGTGGGTCAAAACTGGCCAATATTTCGCTCAGGTATCTACATTAAGTGGACTAAGCAACCTCGCAAGAGATGGATTAGACAACACATGGCACATATTCTACATTGCCTCACCGATAGCGTATGATAGCCACATATGAATACGTCGTTTTGTCTACGGTAATTTTCATCCTCTTTCTCCCTAATCGTCGAGCCATTTAATTAATGATAGTGAATTTAACTTATTAGAAAGCACTGTGTATTGGGGAGTTTTCCTGGTAATCAAGATCTACGTATTAGTGGGAGTGTCACGATCATCAAAGTAGTGCCTTGTCTGAAGACTCAAGATGCCACAGATTCGGGGAACGATCGTGTCAGAAAAACAAATTACCCATGTGATGTATTGAGTAATAATTTAAATAAACCTTAAAGTAGCATTTCCCACAAGCAGTGAGTTATATTTCAAAATGACATTCAGAGTGATTTAAATAAAAATGAAATCATCAGTAAATTCATTCTTGCCTCCTCCTTTCCATATGCTCTTCTGTTCCAAATTTTCATGGCATGTATTTAGGTACTGAATCAATAATTTTATTTTCACGTCTATTTATTCACTTTGTGTTTGGAGGCACATGTCATATTTATATTACATATTTATATCATTTATATTACATATTTATAACACTTGTCAATGTTGTCTTGGGTGACGTTGTTTTGAGGACGTACGTCTCAAGCGAGATTTACAGATTAAATTCACGTAATACAATTTTTTCTTTTCAGATGAGAAGTCATTTACGGCTTCCAGGAGGAGCTGGATTTTTTGAAGCAGTAATTAATGGATCTGATTTCAACCAAATGGACAAGAACTTCTCTCTACTGATTGATAATGTTAAGCTGGTAAGCTGTATACCCACTTTTGCTAGGGACTAAATTATGTTCACAGCGATTGCTGCATTGGATAGGGCAATTTTTTATTATGCCTCATTGCAATGTTATGGGAATTTCGTCATTCACACTAATATGAAAGCTATCTTTATTACTGTTGAGGTTGGTGAACTTCCTATCTCTAGCAGAATATAGAAATTACTGACCGAAGTTTCTACACAAACAGCTGCGAAAATTGTCATCATACACAACAATTGTGGTGATAAGTGACGAGGCAACCTTCCTCGCCGCCTTCGTCAAGTGGTCCGTCAAGGGGCGCCTCATGGTGTGGTCGACGAGGCTCCTCATCCTCACTCACTCTCGCCTCATGGAGCTGCAGGATCTCCACACAACCTTGTCCAACTTCAACTCTATGTTGGTTATTATCAACAACGACACAACAAACATCAGGTGATGTGTGTTTTGTAACATATTCTTAAAAATTTGATATAATAATCCCTGATACCACACACTATTTTGTGATAATATAGTGATGAAAACAAAACGGTACTTTACACGAGTGTTGCAAGCGCACGTGCACAAACATACACACACAACCTCAACTAGGCGAGTACACACACATAAACACACATACAAATATACATACATATACAGTTCAGCGACCACATTATTAGGTACACACTTCTTGTACTGGGCAGGACCCCATATTGCCTTCAGAACAGCCTGAATTCTTCGAGGTCTGTATTGACATGATAGCATCATGCAGTTTCGGCAGATTTCGTACCTGCACATTCATGCTGCGAATCTCCCATTTCAACCCATCCCAAAGGATTACAATGAATTTTGACCACACCGTTGAATGTCGCAGCAAAAATCAATATTCGTCAGACCAAGCGACGTCTTCCCAATTTTCAGCAGTTCAATTTTAGTAAGGTGGTTCCCACTATGCCCTCAGTTTCCTTTTTTTTTTTTTACGTGACAGGAGTCCTACTCGGAGTGGTCTTCCGCTGCTGAAACATCCACTTCAAGGATCGAAGTGATGAGATCGTTCAGAGGTGCTCTTAGGCATACCACTGTTGTAGCACGTGGTTGTTTGAGTTACTGTCGCCTTCCTATGAGTTTAAACCAATCTGGATATTCTCCCTTAACTTCTCTCATTAACAAAGCGTTTTCTCCCACAGAACTGCCACTCACTGGATACTAACGGCAGTAAATTCTATAAATTCTAGATAGTTGTGCTTGAAAATCCCAGGAGATCAGCAGTTTCTGAGGAATTCAATCCACCCCGTCTGGCACCAACAATCATTCCAATCACTCCATGATCGAAGTCATTTAAATCACATTTCATAGCCATTCTGATGTTTAGAATGGGGAAGTGGAAACGAATTCTTCCTCCGTAAGCCATGCGTATCGTAAGAGGCGACTAAAATGCCGGGAGTAAGGGGATAGTAACCTCTTCTCCTGTATATATTGCTAAATGTATATATTGTCAGTGGAACGCCTTCCAACTGAACAAAAGAAACTAATGGAAAAATAAATAAATAAAGAAATGAGTTAGGAAAAACAAGAAAAATGATTTTTGAGAATTTTACTTAAAATTTAAATATAATAAAAAAAAATGGCCTTCAGTTCTTGTAGTTGGGTAGGAGTAGGTATGGCCCTGGATAGTTCCTCTGATGTTATTTATGTAGGTTATCCTGGGCAGATGGTAATCCGATGTTCTGGAATCTCCTACCACTTGGATGGAGCACAAGTAGAATAGGTAAGGGCCGGTAGTTGTAGAATAATGTTAATAAGTATTATTAACACACGTCTTGCCCCTTTATCTGGCGTCTATCCTGGAAGACCACGCCAGGAACAGAGCTGACAAATAAGAGAAAATAAAACTGGTTACCCATAGTCATGATAATATAACATTTAAGAAAGAAAAAGAATGATAAATGCCAAAATCATTACTGGTAACCAGCAAACAAAGAAAAGAACAAACAGTAATACTCCTGGTAGATCACCCACCTGATTAGGAGAAGAGTGGAGGTGAAGTGACTCTCCAAACTTTTAAAATAAAGTATTTTAGATTTTTACTAATTTTAAATTTTTTTTATTTTTATATTTAAAAATTTATTTCCCAAATTTTTTTAAAAAGTTTTTAAAAATAATAAAAAAAAAATTTTAAAAATTTAATTTGTTAAAAAATCCCAAATAATTTTAAATTAATTTTTTAAACAATTTTTAAATTTAAATATTTAAAAAATTTTAAATTTATTTTAAAAGGGGGGGAATAAAAATTTTTTAAAAATTATTAAAATAAAAATATAAAAAATTTTTTTTTAAAATATTTTTTTTTATATTATAATTAAAAAAAGAAAATAAAAAAATTTAATAAATAAAAAAAATTAAAAAAAAAAAAATTTTTAATTTTTTAAAATTTAAAAATAAAAAAAAATTTATTTTTATTTAATATATTGGATATTTTTTTTTTTAAATTTTAAAAAATTAACCCTTTTAATTAATATAAAAAAAAAAAAAAAATTTTAAAAAAATTTAATAATATATTAAAACTTTTTTATTTTATCCTAAAAAGAAAAAACAAATAAAAAAAAAAATTTTAAAAAATTTTAAATATAAATTTTAAAAAAGAAAAAAATATAAATGAAAAAATTTTATGGCCCCCAAAAAAAAAAAAAAAAATAATATTTAAAACCCCCCATATTAAAAAAATATATATTAAAATTAAAATAAAAAATAAAAATTAAAAAAAATTTTAAAAAATCAAAAATTTTTTTTAAAAAAAAAATTTTTTTAAATAATTAATTTTTTTAAAACCCTAAATTAAAAAATTCCCCCCAAAAATAATAAAAAAAAAATTTTTTATTTTGGGAAATTTTTTAAACCTTTTTTAAAAAAAATATAATATATTTTATATTTTATAAAAAATTTTTAAAATAAAAAAAAAAATTTAAATAAAAATTTAATTATAAAAAATTATAATAAAAAATTATTTTTTATTATATTTAATTTTTTTTTTTATTTTTTTTTTAATTTTTAAAAAATTTTTTAAAAAAAAAAATAAAAAAAATTTTTTTATTATATAAAAATTTTTTAAAATTTTTTTTTTAAAAAAAATTTTATATAAATATATTATTATATATATTATAAAAAAAATTTATTTAAAAATTTTAATTAAAAAATTTTTAAAAAAATTTTTTTTTAAATTTTTTAAAAATAAAAAAATTTTTTTAAAAATTAAAAAAAAATTTTTTTAAAAAAATTTTTAAAAATTTTTTTTAAAATTTTTTTTTTTTTATAATTTTTTTTAAAAAAATTATTTTTTTTTTTTTAAAAAAATTTTATAAAAAAATTTTAAAATTTAAAAAATAATTAGAAAAAAAAAATTTTTAATAAATTTTTTTTTTTTTTTTTAAAAATTTAAAAAAAAAAAAAATTTTTTAAATTATTTAAATTTTTTAAAAAAAATTTTAAATTAATTTTTAAAATTTAATTTTAATAAATTATTTTTAAAAATTTTTTTTTAAAAAAAGGTTTTTTTAAAAAAAATTTTTTTTTTTTTATTAAAAAAAAAAAAAAAAGAGCCCCCCAAAAGGGGGCCCAAAAATAAAAATTTTTTTTTAATATCCCTTTTTTTTTAAATTTAAAAAAAATTTTAATTTTTAAAAAAAAATAAAAAAATTTTTAAAAAAGTAAAAATATATAATAAAAAATTTTAAATTATAATTTTTAAAAAAAATTAAAAAAAAAAAATATATTTTTAATAAAATTTATTTTTTAAAGCGCTCTCAATGGCAAAAAAATTTTGCTTTTTAAATTTCCCAAAATTTTAATAACAAAAAAAATTTTCACTTGTTTTTTAAAAAAATTAGAAAAAATTTAAAAATATTTTTTTGGGGGTTAGGTAAAAAAAAAATTTTTTTAAAATGGTTGGTAAGAAAAAAAATTTTTTGGGGAAAATTAAAAATTTTTTCCTAAATTAATGAAAAAAAAATTTTAAAATAAAAAAATTTTTAAAAACTTAATTAAAAATTTTGAAAGGACATTTTAAATTTTGGCCGCAATTTTTTTAAAATTTAAAATATATAAAAATTTATATAAATATATATAAATAATATAAATAATATATAATTTTTTTTAAAATGAAAAATAATTTTTAATAGGAGGAGGTTGATTTGGGGAAAGAAAATCAAAAATTTTATGGGGAAAAAAAGGGGGGTTTGAGGAAAAGTGGGGAAAAAAAAATTTATTTGGGGGCAAAAAAATTGTTGAAAGATAGAGAAAATTTTAATTTTAAAGGGGTGGGGGGTTTGAGCACGAAGGAGACTTTGGGGAGTGGATGTTTTTCAAAGGGGCAATGTGGTGTGAAAAAAGCAAAAATTTCGAGGGGGAAATTAGGAAAAGGGTGTGGATTAATAAAGTTTTGGGGGTTGGGGGGTTGTTTAGATGGTTTGGCATTTAGAGAAATGGATCAAATAAATGACAGGAAGGGTTTAAATGGGGAAAAAAAGACGGGGTTTGGGGGGGGGCCTCCCCAAAAAGGGTTGGGGGAAGGGAAGGGGGGAAAAGGGGGTTTTTTGGGGGGGGTTGGGTTCCAAGGGTGCAGAGCGTGTAATGGAAATGGGAAAGAATGTTTGGGACCGAATTTTAGGGGAAGGAAAATTAGGGAAACAGGGAAATTATTTTATTAGCCGGATGGGGAAAAGGAATAAAGGTTTGGGGGTTTGGGGGTTTTTGGGGGGGGGGATTTTTTGTAAATTTTTAAAATTTTTTGCCTAAATTTTTATTTTTAGCCCTTGAAAAAAAGGTTAATGGGGTGATGAAAGTTTTTTTGGGTGAAAAATTTTCTTTTTTTTGGGTTTTCCCCTTTTTTTTTTAACCCGGCCCGGGTGGGAGGGAGGGAAAAAAAAAAAAAATATTTTTTGGTGGTTGTTTTGTTGTTTTTGTTTCCCCCTGTGGTTCTGGGGCGCCTAGTTGGGGTGTATTGGTGTGTGTGTGTTGATGTGTGTTGTGGTGGGTTGTTGTGGTGTGTTTTGTGGTGTGTGTTTGTGGGTGTGTGGTGTTGTTGTGTGTTGTTGTGGGGTTTTTGTTGTGTGTTTTTTTGTGTGGTGTTGTGTGGGGTTGGTGTGTGTTGTTTTTGGGGTTTTGTGGTTGTGTTGTTTGTTGTGTGTGTGTGGTGGTGTGTGTGTGTGGTTGTGGTGGGGGTGTTTTTGGTTTTTTTGTTTTTTTGGTGTTGGTGTGGGTGTGTTGTATGTGGGGGGTGTGTGTGTGTGTATTGTGTGGGTGTGTGTTTTTGTGGGTGTGTGGTGTTGGGGGGTGTGTGGTGTTTTTGGGGGGGGGGTGTGTGTGGGGTTGTTTTTGTTGTGTTGTGTGTGTTTGGGGGTTTTGTGTGGTTGGGTTGGTGGGTATGTAAACCCGCCAAATTTTAAAAAACCATTTTAAAAAAATCCTTTCTAAAATTTTCTTTTCGTTTGTTTAGTTTTTTTTATGGTAATGTAAAAAATAAAATTTTGACCAAAAATCTTAAAAACTTACCTAACCTTTTAAAACAAGCACAATTTTATTTGGCAAAAACCCAAATAAATTATTTTAGATAAGTTCCAATATTCGATGCGACATTAAAATAAAATGACAAGACCGGGCGAAAGGGTGGAGAAACTTCATATTTGCTTCATGATAGCGCTACATTTCAGAGGCAAAAAACAGTAGAAATTGTTGAAAAAGCCTCTCATGAAAACTCTCGACAACCGCGTCCTAACAATCTCCACACAATTTGAGTAAAAAGGGAGTCACTTACTCATACCCCAAATTTTTGCACTTTAAAAATATTTTTTAACAAAAAAAGTGTAATTGTGAACGGGAGTTTACGCCTTTCCAAATCCCGGGCCCCGGGTTTTCTGGCCTTTTGGCCTCCTCCCCCACCTCCACCCCCCATTTTCCCAAAGTTTCCTAAGGGGGAAAAAATTTAAAAGAAATTTTGTAATTTAATTAAATGTTAAACCATTTTTAAAAATTATTTTACAAAAGTTTAAACAATTTAATTTTTTACAAACGATTTCCCCTAAGAATAGTCAATAAAACCCCTTTAAATTTCCCCCAAAAAAAATTGTCAGAAAAAATAAATTTAAAGTTTTTCTTTAAAAATGTACAAGGGTTTTTTTTAAAATTTTTTTTTAAAAAAAATGTAACATTAAAAATTGATAAATACCAAAAACCCATGAAAATAAAAAAGGACAACAGGAAACTTCAAATCCCCGCATGTTAAAAAAACCAAAATTAAAAATGTCCCTAAACCAAAACCCGAACATGAAAATTGATTGATAAAAAACCCAAAACAACAAAATCAAATATATAATAATATATATATATAATAATAAAAATAATATTTTTTATAAATTAATAAAAAAATTATAAAAAATAATATATTTATTATTAAATTTCAAAAAAAATTTTAAAATACCCAAATAATAAAAAATTAATTTAAATAAAATTTATAAAAAAATAAATATATTAAAAAAAAAAAAAACCAAAGGTTTCCCCAAAAATACAATTTTCCCACATTTTTAAAACCCTAATCAAGGTTTAAACCAACATAACCCCCCCTTAAGAACTTAAAAACCCCTTTTTAAAAATTTTTTCCTAAAAAAAAAAAATTTTTTAAAAATTTTTAAAAACAAACATTATTTTAAAAAAAAGTAAAACCCTCCCACCAAAACCCCTTTTTCCCCAAAAAAAAAAACAAAATTTTCCACAAGACAAAAAAAGATTTTCCCCTTACTTCCCCGAAAACCCCTACATAAAGTTTTCCTCACCAGGTGGCGTGCAAGAGAACCAGTAGAAGCGTCCTCTCTCCCCGCAGGTCGAGAGACGAATGAGCAGAGGGATTATAAATATATTAGAATGCTGTTAGACACTACTCCATGAATGCTACAATAGGTTCCATGACACAAGATACAATCTAACATTAGAAATGTTAGCATGCGACTGCTGATTTTAACTCACACTTGGATTTTCACTTCAATGAAACTCTACGTATGCGACCGCACAGAGATTCTTGCGAGTATTCCCCAGTTCATGTGAACAATTACAAGATGTAGATAGTATCCGTTCTAAGTCATTTTCAATGATTCGAGGAAATCGTACCGAACTATTGTGAAGAAAAGGAATTGAGTAGGATGAAAGGCCAGCACACACACACACAAGTCACAGAGTATATATATATATATATATATATATATATATATATATATATATATATATATATATATATATATATATATATATATATATATATATATATATATATATTATATATATGTATATATATATATATATATATATATAATATATATATATATATATATATATATATATATATATATATATATATATATATATATATATATATATATTTATTTATTTATTTATTTATTTATTTATTTATTTTATTTTATTAGCACACTGGCCGATTCCCACCAAGGCAGGGTGGCCCGAAAAAGAAAAACTTTCACCATCATTCACTCCATCACTGTCTTGCCAGAAGGGTGCTTTACACTACAGTTTTTAAACTGCAACATTAACACCCCTCCTTCAGAGTGCAGGCACTGTACTTCCCATCTCCAGGACTTAAGTCCGGCCTGCCGGTTTCCCTGAATTCCTTCATAAATGTTACTTTGCTCACACTCCAACAGCACGTCAAGTATTAAAAACCATTTGTCTCCATTCATTCCTATCAAACACGCTCACGCATGCCTGCTGGAAGTCCAAGCCCCTCGCACACAAAACCTCCTTTACTCCCTCCCTCCAACCTTTCCTAGGCCGACCCCTACCCCGCCTTCCTTCCACTACAGACTGATACACTTTTGAAGTCATTCTCTTTCACTCCATTCTCTCTACATGTCCGAACCACCTCAACAACCCTTCCTCAGTCCTCTGGACAACAGTTTTGGCAATCCCGCACCTCCTCCTAACTTCCAAACTACGAATTCTCTGTATTATATTCACACCACACATTGCCCTCAGACATGACATCTCCACTGCCTCCAGCCTTTTCCTCGCTACAACATTCATCACCCATGCTCCACACCCATATAAGAGCGTTGGTAAAACTATACTCTCATACATTCCCCTCTTTGCCTCCAAGGACAAAGTTCTTCGTCTCCACAGACTCCTAAGTGCACCACTCACCCTTTTCCCCTCATCAATTCTATGATTCACCTCATCTTTCATAGACCCATCCGCTGACACGTCCACTCCCAAATATCTGAATACATTCACCTCCTCCATACTCTCTCCCTCCAATCTGATATCCAATCTTTCATCACCTAATCTTTTTGTTATCTTCATAACCTTATTCTTTCCTGTATTAACTTTTAATTTTCTTCTTTTGCACACCCTACCAAATTTAGCCACCGACCTCTGCAACTTCTTTTCAGAATCTCCCAAGAGCACAGTGTCATCAGCAAAGAGCTACTGTGACAACTCACACAATATGTGTGATTCTTTATCTTTTAAATCCACGCCTCTTGCCAAGACCCTCGCATTTACTTCTCTTAAAACCCCCAATCTAAAAAATATATTAAACAACCAAGGTGACATCACCATCCTTGTCTAAGGCCTACTTTTCCTGGGAAATAATCTCCTTTTTCCCTACATACTCTTACTTGAGCCTAAACTATCCTCGTAAAAACTCTTCATGCTTTCAGTAACCTACCTCCTACACCATACACCTGCAACATCTGCCACAGTGCTTCCCAAATCCCCTGTCATACGCCTTTTCCAAATCATAAATGCCACAAAAAAAATCTTTAGCCTTATCTAAATACGTTCACTTATATTTTTCACTGTGAACACCTGGTCCACACGCCCCTACCTTTCCTAAAGCCTCCTTGTTCATCTGCTATCCTATTCTCCGTCTTACTCTTAATTCTTTCAATAATAACTCTACCATTCACTTTACCAGGTATACTCAACAGGCTTATCCCCCTATAATTTTTGCACTTTCTTTTGTCCCCTTTGCATTTATACAAAGGAACTATGCATGCTCTCTGCTAATCCCTAGGTAGCTTACCCTCTTCCATACATTTATTAAATAATAGCACCAACCACTCCAAAACTATATCCCCACTTGCTTTTAACATTTCTATCTTTATCCCATGAATCCCAGCTGCCTTACCGTAACCCTTTCATTTTACCTACTGCCTCACAAACTTCCCCCACACTCACAACTGACTCTTCCTCACTCCTACAAGATGTTATTTTTTTTTTTTATATTTTATTGAAAACTTACATGGTACCAAAATATAGACATAAAAACTGTTTTTGTCAAAAGACAAGAAAACAAAACTTACACAATTTATAATCTCACCACAAAATATACCTAATCCATTGAACTAAACCCTTACACTATAGTATCTCTCTCTCAATCCCTTTCAATGTGCAGGATGATAAACCCTTGCAGCCACATAATAGTGGTAACCCCCCTTTTCATGTACTTAGCCTGAAACAATGTGCATATATACACATGACATGACAAAAGTGTATAACCTAAATCAAAAAGAATCATGTTATTTTTTGACAGTTAGTACATACAAACTAACAGATCTTAGCATTTACTAACTTACATTTTATAAAAGTTATATATAAAAAAAAACTAACAAACAACTAACAAAATATGAAAAAATTGTTCAAATAAATTGACCAACAATAACTTTTACACAATACAAAACGTCAAAAAACATCTTATGCTAAATATAAAAGTTTTATACAATGTTAGATTCAGTACTAAGTCTAATATACACACTTCATGCAAACTTATAGATGTATTATGCCTTTAAATCTAAAGCCATTTAAACAATGTTCCAGAGCAATATCAGACTTACTCTGTCATGCACTAAGTTACACAATATAACTTATGGCTCCTAATAAAACATGTACCGGGCAGTACTACCTCAATCATGAACAAAACCAACCTGGCAAAAGACACTTCAGAAAGCCACCCCCTGCCATCCCCTGACCCCATGCTATCTGTATTAAAAAAAACACAAACTCACGTTCCCTTCCATGCTCAAGTTCGTACCTGACGTCGAAAGTCATAAAACCCCTGTCTCAACCAAATGTCACCAGTTCACCCCCCCCACGCCCCCCCCTTTCCTAACGACTTTACACCCATATGCTCCACTACCACACACTTTTATTCCACCTTCCATCCTCCACTAATCTCAAAAAAGAACGATAACCCAAGGGAAAACTATTTACCCACAACCTCCCATATAGTTTTTTTTTATATTTTATTGAAAACTTACATGGTACCAAAATATAGACATAAAAACTGTTTTTGTCAAAAGACAAGAAAACAAAACTTACACGATTTATAATCTCACCACAAAATATACCTAATCCATTGAACTAAACCCTTACACTATAGTATCTCTCTCTCAATCCCTTTCAATGTGCAGGATGATAAACCCTTGCAGCCACATAATAGTGGTAACCCCCCTTTTCATGTACTTAGCCTGAAACAATGTACATATATACACATGACATGACAAAAGTGTATAACCTAAATCAAAAAGAATCATGTTATTTTTTTGACAGTTAGTACATACAAAACTAAACAGATTTATAGCATTTACTAATTAACATTTTATAAAAGTTATAAAATAACTAAAAACTAACAAACAACTAACAAAATATGAAAAATTGTTCAAATAAAGGACAACAATAACTTGTACACAATACAAAAACGTCAAAACATCTTATGCTAAATATAAAAGTTTTATACAATTGTTAGATTCGTACTAAAGTCTAGTATTAACTTCATGCAAACTTATAGACTGTAATTATGCCTTTAAATCTAAAGCCATTTAACATGTTCAGAGCAATATCAGACTTACTCTGTCATGCATAAGTTACACAATATAAATTATGGTCCTAATAAAAACATGTACGGGCAGTACTACCTAATCATGACAAAACAACTGGCAAAAGGACACCTTCAGAAAGCCACCCCTGACCATCCCCTGACCCCATGCTACTGTATTAAAAAAAAAAAACACAAACTCTCGTTCCCTTCCATGCTCAGTTCGTACCTGAAGTCGAAAAGTCATAAAACCCCTGTCTCAACAAATGTCACCTGTCCCCTCCCTACGCCCCCCCTTTCTAACGACTTTTACACCCATATGCACCACTACACACATTTTATCTCCACCATTCATCCTCCATAATTCAAAAAAGAACAAAAAATCCAGTTTAGGGAGAACCAGCCCAATCCAGCTCCTAAACTACACCAACTCCTAAACATACACCTACCGTTTAGTTACGATAACCAAGAGAAAACCTATTAAACCACAACCTCCCATATAGTAGCATATTTTCTGCATTCTGTACGATACACACTCGCCGCAAGCTCGCCCGCAACCCTGCTTTTCACCCCCCACTCCCGCATGCACCAAGACACATACAAAAATCTGCCATATATTACATCACTGCTCCGAATGTCGCCTGAAACCCCTCATTCGAAATGCAAGCCCTCAAAGTCGAATGTTTTTCCCCTCCCGCCATGACTTTACCCAGAACTCTCGCTTACGCCTATGCCTTACAAACCAGGTTTTTCACAATATAAATGGCATGAAAAGTCCGTTCCTCTTCCTCACAATGCAAACAAGTGCCAGCTCCTACATAACCCATTCTATATAACATGACCTTGTAGCTAGAAATTCCATAAAGAATCTTAAACCACTTCACGTAACCTTGGCTTTAATCTGATCAGTCCGAGAAAGTCTTCCCTAATGCCCCTTCCAATCATACATTGGGTATGTAGCTATCCCTTCACTGTACCTGCATACCAATCCTCCAAGCCTACTTACCCATATTTTTTTGCTTACCTTAGCTGCCAACAATTTGCCCTTATCTTCACAATCTCAGTAGTTCTTTCCCTTCACCATTTTCGCACTTCGATTCATTGAACTCTCCACCCTTCACCCTCTCCCCTCCCCCCTAGTATCGTGCTTCACATACACTGCCTTCACTTCGTGTGTCCAAGGTATAAGACCCAGCCACCATGCGCACGCGCCAGCGTCACCACCTCCTTGTCCGTAAGCATGGCTTCCCATAACCCCACAATACCTCAAACACCCTCTCCAGTTCCTGAATATCACACGACCAACAGGGGATATATTTCTGCCACGCCCCCACAACTTTACTGTCACAAGGTGTATTTCTACCACCACCTCTGCTGCACATGTTATTTCCCGCAGACCTCCACCGGCATCCTACCCAATCGCTTACTCATACTATTCTTTGGATTTATTCTCTGTGCTCCCCAGCGTCGTCCATTAACATAACCCCTCCCATATCTTAATTCTATCCACTACGTTTCCACCATACTGTTCCCAAACCCCCACACCCACGTGCCTACTTCTATAACTTTGACTTTGCTCCATTAACCCTATCCTGTCGCCCACCAAACATCTTATTTACGTCCCACTTCCCCATCCTATTTCCCTCCAACCAAAACTGTGGTGTCATCCACATACCCACAATACACATCTCCAGGACCCACCTCTCACTGTTCCCCACTCCTTCCTCTATACGCCTATAAAAGGGTCCGGCATGCATGCAAGAGGATTTGAGACTCAAGGGGCAACCCTGTCGAAACCCAATCACGATCTGCAATGGCAACCCTACTTCCATTAACCGGAACCCTGACCTTGCAGGCGTATCAAGTAGTCGACCAGCGCAATCATCATCACCAAAAACCCTGTTTTTCAAAATACACCACCAAATTGTCTATCTACACTGTCATAGCCTGTTCCAATCAAATCCCCAAGATCCCCCCCCGTTGTCTACCTCCACAAAATCCTTAATTCTTTCATGCCCTAAGCTATTCGACCTGGAAGAATCCACACTGTCCACTTATGTAGGATCGCGTTCAAGCACCTTTTTTCATACGGTTACCTAAAACCTTCGCAAAAAACTTTATAATAAAATCTGCACACATGAGGGCGAATCGCTACAATTGCACCCAAGGTTTCCCCCCCCCCTCCCGTTATAGACCAAAACGACTACCCCGTGCCCTGCGATTCCCCAACACTCCCCTTTCCTTCATACTAGTATAAACAACCGGACCAGACATTCCTTCATACAATCCAATGATGTAATATGAGATCATTGGTATTCCATCAATGCCCGGCGCTTTTCCCCTACTCAAAGCCCATTATGTCGCCTCACTCCACCTCTCTCCTCATGATCCTACCCTCTATTTACGCCCATTCCTCTCCCCTAAAAAACCTCGGAATTCCTCTCCAGAATCTCTCCCTCCCTCTCTCCACCACCCTCTGCTTAAAAATCTCCTAAACCAATATTCTGGCATAATTGCTCATTCCTTCGGTGGTACTAAGTACCTGCCCACCCTATATCCCCCACCCCTTTACACACCTCTAATCCATAATCGTGGTCATCTGTTGCATATCCTAATTCTCCCTCAAAAACAATCCTGACGGGATTTGTCACCCCATAGAACCTCCTCTAAACCTTCCCTCAAAAGTATCGCATCACAACGAGAGTTTTGTATGTACCTCATCTTCCCTTACAAACCTCTATTTCTCCATGTCTAGCCCCCCCTCACTTCTCTCATAACAATCATTTAGCTCCCCTCTAAATATTTCTGTAAACATACACCTCCACTTCGCCTCATCCCTTCCTCTATGATGGTAATAGTCCCTAATCTGCAATTTAGCGTGACTTCTCCACCATTCCAAAACATCCTACCTTTCGTGCGAGCCTTCCCATAGTTGTTCCACCATTCCCTAAAAAACAACCCCTCCTCTCTTCCTGGAGTAGCCTCCATTCATTTTCCCAATAACCCACATACAACGAAACCATCACCTTCCATGCCATCTCTGCCAAAACGGCTCGATGGTCCGTAAAAACCTAAATCTTCCGTCATTACACGTTCTACTGTTTTCTCGAGGTTATATATATACGTCAACTGGCAGCATAACCCCTCCCGCAGTAAACGTGTGCTTACTTTCCACCCATCGCCCCTGACTATGTCAAAACCTGATCCATCAAACAATATCCTCAATACCCAAGCAACACCTGCCTTACGCGTGCAATCCTTATTCCTGAATTACACAATTCCATTCCCCACCTATTATAGAAACTTGGTTAAAAACCAGCATGTTAGAAAGCAAAACCTCCATTTACAAAATTCAACTTAAACCACGTATGATTACTATCTGCGGCATATATTCCCCAGAAAAATCTATCTCGCC
>NC_069428.1:44761338-44809753 GCF_026875155.1 Cherax quadricarinatus | reverse complement strand
AAAAAAAAAAAAACCATAAGTTCTAAATCTCAACTTTTGGGTTTTTCAAACCATTCATCACAACTGTCAGACACTGCGGGCATCAGGGCTTTTAAAAAGAATTCTTCAAGTTGTTTCCCTTTTGGGACAAAGACCTACTTCGATAGGGGATGAACCTTTATGACCCGCCCCGTCTGCTTCAAGTCACCCCCTACAGTATATAACCCACGTCTACGGCCCATGCTGTACATTCTACAAGATTGAGGGATGAACACATCGACCCCGGGCTGAGGGACTGATTACCCATACTCCCCCTCCTTACGCCTTCCCTTTGTATTGGACTGATGAACCACTGTGGGCGAAACTTTTTCCTGAAAAGTTCCCCATTGCGCATAAGTGTCTCAATCTTAAATTGTGGGTTTTTCAAAACCTTTCACACAACTGTCAGACACTGCAGCATCATGGGATCTTCTTACAAAAAATTTTCTTCAACGCTTTTTCAACCTTTGGACAAAGACCTTTCGACTGTGTGGTACCATAGATCCCGCCTCCGTCTGCTTCAAGTCACCTCACTATAATTAAGCCACGTCTCGGCCCATGCTGTACTTTAAAATTGATGGACTGAACCATCGACTCCGGGCTGAGGGACGATTACCTCTACCCTCCTCCCCTTACCCTTTCCTCTTTGTATTGGACAAATGAACCCACTGTGTGGCAAAACGTTTCCTAAATAAAGATTCCCATATCGCAAAGTGTCCAATCTTCAACTTGTGGGTTTTTAAAACCCTTTCATCCAACTGTCAGCACTGCAGCATAGGGGATCTCTTACAAAGATTTTTCAACGTTTGTTTCTACCTTTTGGACAAAGACCTACTTCGACAGGGGATGGTACCATTATGATCCCCCCCCTCCGTGTTCAAGTCACCTCCCTCAGTATATAACCCACGTCTAGGGCCCTACTGTACATTCTACAAGATTGATGGACGAACACATCGATCCAGGCTGGGGGACTGATTACCTCATACCCCCCTCTTACCCCTTTTCCTCTTTGTATTGGACGATGAAGCCCGTGGGCGAACGTTTCCAAATAAAGATTCCCATATGCACATAAGTGTCTAAATCTTCAATTTCTTTTTTCAAACCTTCCACAACTGCAGACACTGCGATCAGGGGATTTCTTAAAAGAATTTTTCAACGCTTGTTAAACCCTTTTGGGACAAAACCAAACTTCGATAGGGGATGGACCACTATATCCCCCTCCGCTGTTAAAGTCACCTCATAAGTATTAAGCCCGTCTACGGCCCTTCTGTCATTCTACAAGATTGGGGACAACACTCGCTCCAGGCTGAGGGAGATTACCTCATATCCTCCTCTCCTTACGCCTTCCTCTTTTAGGGACGATGAACCACTGTGTGGCGAAACGTTTCCTGAATAAAGTTTTCCCAAAATTTCTGCATAAGTTCTCAACTTCAATTGTCGGTTTTAAAAACCATTCATCCAACTGCAACACGCAGCATCAGGGGATCTCTTACAAAAATTCTTCAACGCTTGTTCAACTTTGGACAAAACCTACTTGCTAGTGGATGGTACCACTATGACCCGCCCCGTTGCTTCAAGTCACCTCACTACAGTATATAAGCCACTCTACGGCCCTAGCTGTACTTTCTAAAAATTTGAGGGACTAAACACATCGACTCCAGGCTGAGGGACTATTACTCATCTCCCCCTCCTTACCCCTTCCTTTTTTGTTTTGGGACTGTTTAAGCCACTTTGGCAAAACGTTTCCTAAAAAAATTTCCCATAGCTGCTAAGTGCTCAATCTTAAAATTTGTCTTTTTTAAACCATTATCACAACTGTAACATGCAGCATCAGGGAACTTTTAAAAAAGAATTCTTCAACGCTTGTTAAACCCTTTTGGGCAAAGACCTACTTCGCTATGGATGGTACCACTATGACCCCCTCCTCGCTTCAATCACCTCATACGTTTAACCACGTCAGGGCCCTATGCTGTACATTCTAAAAGATTGATGGACTAAACACATGACTCCGGGCTGAGGGACTGATTACCTCATACTCCCCCCCTTCCACGCCTTCCTCTTTGTTTTGGGACTGATGAAGCCACTGTGTGGCGAAACTTTCCTGAAATAAAAAATCCCATATGCGCAAAAAGGGTTCCAATCTTCAACTTGTCGGTTTTTAAAACCCATTCACACAACGCGACACTGCAGCATCATGGGATCTTCTTACAAAGAATTCTCACGCTTGTTCAACCTTTGGAAAGCCCTATTTCGATTGGATGTAAAAAACTATATCCCCCTCCGTCTGCTTCAAGTCACCTACTACATTATAAGCCACGTCTACGGCCCTATGCGCTTTCTACAAATTATGGACTGAACACATCGATCCGGGCTGAGGGACGATTACCTCAACCCTCCTCTCCTTTTACGCCTTCCTTTTTGTTTTGGATGATGAACCACTGTGGCGAAACGTTTCCTGAAAAAAGATTCCCATATGCTGCAAAGGTTCAATCTTAAACTTGTCTTTTTTTCAAACCATATCAAAACCCGACATTTTGATAAATTAACACTTGCAACTCTTGGGTATCTTTATTGAGGAAACTTCGCCCACAGTGGCTTCATCAGTCCATACAAAGGAGAATCTTTAAGAAAAGGGGGAGAATGAGGTAAACGTCCCCAAACCTTTAGTCGATGTGGTCAGTCCATCAATCTTTAATAGAAAACGGATCGTCGAGAAGGGGCTTATAAACCTTGGCAGGAGAGGTGCAGCATCAAGGTGGGGAACATTTGTTCAATGTTAAGTAGGTCGTGCCCAAGAAATTGGCAAGCGAAGAATTCCCCAAATATTAAGATC
The DNA here is from genome assembly GCF_026875155.1 of Cherax quadricarinatus. Classification (NCBI taxonomy): domain Eukaryota; kingdom Metazoa; phylum Arthropoda; class Malacostraca; order Decapoda; family Parastacidae; genus Cherax; species Cherax quadricarinatus. The sequence goes on along the minus strand of NC_069428.1, from coordinate 44,806,902 downwards.
CCCCAAAAAGTTGCAGTGTCTGACAGGTTGTAGATGATTTGGGTTTAGAGAACCGACATGTTGGGAATTCTTCGCTTGCCTAATTCTTGGGCACGACCCACTTCAACATTTAACAAATGTTACACACCTATGCTGTGCACCTCTCCTGCCAACGGTTTATAAGCTCCTTCTCAGCACTATGCCCTATTCATTTTAAGATTTTTGGCTGACCACATCGACTCAAGTTTTAGGGGCTGATTACCTCATTCTCTCCTGTTCTTCAAGATTCTCCTTTTTATGGGCTGATGAACCACTGTGTGGCGAAACGTTTCCTCAATAAAAAAACCCCAAGATTGCACATGGTCTAATTTTTTCAACAGTCGGTTCTCTGAAAACCTTATCTAAAAACCCGTCAGACACTGCAAAATTTTGGGTCTTAATACTTTGGGGAAATTTTTCCTTGGGCCCAATTCTTGGGACGAACCTCTTAACATTACAAATGTTACAACCTTGACTGCTGCACCTCTCCTGCCCAAAGGTTTTAAAACCCTTCTCAGCACGATGCCGTATTTTATTCAAAATTGATGGACTGACCCCATCGACTCAAAGGGTTAGGGGCTGATTACCTCATTCTCCTCCTGTTCTTTTAAGATTTTCCTTTTTAGGCTGAGAACCACTGTTGGGGAAAATTTCCTAAAAAAGAAACCCCAAAAGTTGCACATGTTCTAATTTATAGGGTTTTCAGATTGCCTGTTTTTTTTTTAGGAGAGAAATGAAAAATTTTTAGTTTAGTGTTGGGGGGGGGTTCTGTATGTGCCCAGGGCATTCAGGAAGGCTTCGAGTAGTCAGTCTTTGGGGGGGACGATCGAAAATCGATGAGCATTGGCAAAACTGGGAGCAAATCAAAGGATCGAATGATAAAAGTGAACACTGGGACGGGGTAGGGCAACAAAGAGACCCCAAAACCAACCATATCTGAAGCATTTAAAAAACACATCCAATCTTCATTTCTCCAGTCACCACTCAGACCAGCATTGAAGGTTAACCCACCCAAGTTTAAAAATAGGCAAAATGCAAGCACCCAAAAATGAGTTTTAAAAACAGATAAAAATTTTTTTAGCAACAAAATTCGCTCCTCGTTTTTTTTTAATAACCTTTTTTTTTATTCAAGGGATTTTCATACTTCAAAATTTTTTTTTCCTAGTATTATTGTTTATCAAAAAAGTTTATTACTTTGTTTTTTCCCAAATTTTTGAATTCTTATTAAAATAACCACAAAATTCTCTTTTTTACCTTACAAATGAGATAATATATTATTTCAACTACTACTGTCGACTAAGTGATTAAATGCATAACTTTAGCTGGCAATATTTTTTTTTAACTAGTAATGTATAATGAAAAAGCAGCGACACTTGCCATGAAAAAAGTGGAGGGTGAGGTAGTGCCGTCCGTAATGAAAATTACAGAGTAGCTGCCATGTTGTGTTGAGGTCAACACAGCCTCCACCACCTGTGTGACCAGCCAAGCCTCCATCACCTGTGTTGAGAGACCAGTCTGCTGCAGGCGCATCATGGATGATTTGATCTCGTATTCACCTGTTGAGAAAATGAAATTTAAATTCTTTTGTGTACTAAACACACCCAGAACTGAGAAATCAGAGTGGGGAAGCGTCACGAGCGGTGTTCCACAGGGGTCAGTGTTGGGCCCCCTGCTGTTCACAATCTACATAAACGACATAGATGAGGGCATAAAGAGCGACATCGGCAAGTTTGCCGATGACACCAAAATAGGCCGTCGAATTCATTCTGACGAGGACATTCGAGCACTCCAGGAAGATTTGAATAGACTGATGCAGTGGTCGGAGAAGTGGCAGATGCAGTTTAATATAGACAAATGCAAAGTTCTAAATGTTGGACAGGACAATAACCATGCCACATATAAACTAAATAATGTAGATCTTAATATTACGGATTGCGAAAAAGATTTAGGAGTTCTGGTTAGCAGTAATCTGAAACCAAGACAACAGTGCATAAGTGTTCGCAATAAAGCTAATAGAATCCTTGGCTTCATATCAAGAAGCATAAATAATAGGAGTCCTCAGGTTGTTCTTCAACTCTATACATCCTTGGTTAGGCCTCATTTAGATTATGCTGCACAGTTTTGGTCACCGTATTACAGAATGGATATAAATTCTCTGGAAAATGTACAAAGAAGGATGACAAAGTTGATCCCATGTATCAGAAACCTTCCCTATGAGGATAGACTAAGGGCCCTGAAACTGCACTCTCTAGAAAGACGTAGAATTAGGGGGGATATGATTGAGGTGTATAAATGGAAGACAGGAATAAATAAAGGGGATGTAAATAGTGTGCTGAAAATATCTAGCCTAGACAGGACTCGCAGCAATGGTTTTAAGTTGGAAAAATTCAGATTCAGGAAGGATATAGGAAAGTACTGGTTTGGTAATAGAGTTGTGGATGAGTGGAACAAACTCCCAAATACCGTTATAGAGGCCAGAACGTTGTGTAGCTTTAAAAATAGGTTGGATAAATACATGAGTAGATGTGGGTGGGTGTGAGTTAGACCTGATAGCTCGTGCTACCAGGTCGGTTGCCGTGTTCCTCCCTTAAGTCAATGTGACCTGACCTGACTAGGTTGGGTGCATTGGCTTAAGCCGGTAGGAGACTTGGACCTGCCTTGCATGGGCCAGTAGGCCTTCTGCAGTGTTCCTTCGTTCTTATGTTCTTATGTTCTTATGTTCTTCTTATGTTCTTAGAACTGAAACTAGTAACAGCTCTTGAATCATTTTACCGTATCAACTGCGTCGCTGAGAACGTTACGAAGGCCTACTATACTTGTAACTTCAGAGAAACAGCACCCAATACCACCACCATCCAAAATCTAGCCAAGACCTAAACGAGATGTCTTGATAATGGCAGTAGTAGACTTTTAGGCAGTATGGCTAGTGACAGAGCGACTAGCTATGGCACACTGCTAATGACAGAGGCTAAGTCAGATTCATCGGATAAAAACTTTATCTTCACTCCATTTCCTCGTATCAAGATTTTCCCCAATACTTCCTCTTTTTCATAAATATAAAATTCGAGTTTTAATTTGTATGTTATGTATGTACTTATGTGGTGCCGAATAGGTAAAACTGGTCAATTAGCAAGAACTCATTTAAAACTAAGTACTTTCTAAAAAAAAATTTCTTATATGTTTAGAGATATATATATTTTTTTCATTTATATTAATGTAAAAATTAATAATTTCGTACCAAAAGAACCTTAGAAAACTTACCTAACGTTATTATAGCAAGCGCAATTTAATTTAACCTAATCCAACTAAATATATTTTAGACAAGTTGATAATAATGTAATAATAAACAAACACAATGAAATATATTTTTCTCGTTAAGTTCAGAATAATTTTTGCGAAATTACTGCATACACAAATTTCTAGCTTCTCCTGTGTATGGACTGATGAAGCCACTTTGTGGCGAAACGTTTCCTCAATAAAGATACCCAAGAGTTGCACATGTGTCTAATTTATCAACGTGTCGGTTCTCTGAACCATTCATCTACAAATACACAAATTTTCGCTTGCCTTATTCGGCAAGGAGAGTTGCTATTTAAGCCAATATCAAAAGTTTACCTATCCAGCACGATATATATGTCGTGCCGAATAGGCAGAACTTGCGATCTTGGCTTAAATAGCAACGCTCATCTTGCCATATAGGACAAGCGAAAATTTGTGTATGCAATAATTTCGCCAAAATCATTCTTAACCTAACGAAAAAATATATTTCACTGTGTTTGTTTAGTATTAAATTATTGTAAACAAATCTAAAATATATTTAGTTGGGTTAGGCTAAAATAAATTACTCTTGTTATAATAAGGTTAGGTAAGTTTTCTAAGATTCTTTTAGTGCAAAATTATAAATTTTTATATTAACATTATTGAAAAAATATATCTTTAAACGTATAAGAATTTTTTTTAGAAAGGACTTAATTTTAAATGAGTTCTTGATAATTGACCAGTTTTACATATCCGGCACGACATATACATGTCAAGGAAATGTAGGCAGTTTTATCCTTTGTGTCATACACTCATGGTCTCATTTATACATAAGGAATACTCTTTTTTTTTTTATCTTATTCCGGTTGGGTATAGGAAATGGTATTCAGTGAATTGTAACTTATTTAAGAGAAGGTAAATATTTTAAGTAATAATTTCTCACTAGTGTATCTCCCATGGTGTAAATTAACACATATTGTACCAAAGGTATATTCAGTGAACACAAGTGTAAAATCTTACTTCTTTGTATACATAACCACATAAATGGTGCCATGATAAGTTCCTAAGGTGTATAAGATTCACATTACAAGACCTGACTACAGGTGCAGGTGTGGATCATAAGGCGCAGCTGCTGGTTCCATTTTAAAGGGTGAGGTTTGACCATATAAATAATATTTAGATATTCTCATACTGAGGTAAGCAGATTCAATACTGGTAAGCTTTACCGTGGTCAGTAAAATCCATATTTTACAATCTTTTAACGGCAGCTACAAGAAGCAGTGGTATATATTGCAAACTTCCACAAGTGTAGCTCCTGGTTCCAAGATGATAAACAGGGCACAGTAAGGAATTATAGATTTGCCACATTCCACATTTACCACACATACTCATGCATATATAACATCCACACTTCTCTCAGAGTAACTGTAACGGATTACCACACTGACTGTCTCTAACAGAGTGAATATTTTAAGCAGTAGTATACTGCTAACTCGTGCACAAGAACCCCTCTCCTTTATACACACTTCACCCACAGTACCTCAGAACAACACCCGCAGTACCTCAGAACAACACCCGCAGAACCTCAGAATAACACCCACAGTACCTCAGAATAACACTCACAGTACCTCAGAATAACACCCGCAGTACCTCAGAATAACACCCACAGTACCTCAGAAAAACACCCACAGTATCTCAGAATAACACCCACAGTACCTCAGAATAACACCCACAGTACCTCAGAACAACACCCGCAGTACCTCAGAATAACACCCACAGTACCTCAGAATAACACTCACAGTACCTCAGAATAACACCCGCAGTACCTCAGAATAACACCCACAGTACCTCAGAATAACACCCACAGTATCTCAGAATAACACCCACAGTACCTCAGAATAACACCCACAGTACCTCAGAATAACACCCACAGTACCTCAAAATAACACCCACAGTACCTCAGAATAACACCCACAGTACCTCAGAATAACACCCGCAGTACCTCAGAATAACACCCACAGTACCTCAGAATAACACCCACAGTACCTCAGAATAACACCCGCAGTACCTCAGAATAACACCCGCAGTACCTCAGAATAACACCCACAGTACCTCAGAATAACACCCGCAGTACCTCAGAATAACACCCGCAGTACCTCAGAATAACACCCGCAGTACCTCAGAATAACACCCGCAGTACCTTAGCATAACACCCACAGTACCTCAGAATAACACCCGCAGTACCTCAGAATAACACCCACAGTACCTCAGAATAACACCCACAGTACCTCAGAATAACACCCGCAGTACCTCAGAATAACACCCGCAGTACCTCAGAATAACACCCGCAGTACCTCAGAATAACACCCACAGTACCTCAGAATAACACCCACAGTACCTCAGAATAACACCCACAGTACCTCAGAATAACACCCACAGTACCTCAGAATAACACTCACAGTACTTCAGCATAACACCCACAGTACCTCAGAATAACACCCACAGTACCTCAGAATAACACCCACAGTACCTCAGAATAACACCCACAGTACCTCAGAATAACACTCACAGTACCTCAGAATAACACCCACAGTACCTCAGAATAACACCCACAGTACCTCAGAATAACACCCACAGTACCTCAGAATAACACTTACAGTACCTCAGAATAACACCCACAGTACCTCAGAATAACACCCACAGTACCTCAGAATAACACTCACAGTACTTCAGCATAACACCCACAGTACCTCAGCATAACACCCACAGTACCTCAGAATAACACCCACAGTACCTCAGAATAACACCCGCAGTACCTCAGAATAACACCCACAGTACCCCAGAATAACACCCACAGTACCTCAGAATAACACTCACAGTACCTCAGAATAACACCCACAGCACCTCAGAATAACACTCACAGTACCTCAGAATAACACCCACAGTACCTCAGAATAACACCCACAGTACCTCAGAATAACACCCACAGTACCTCAGAATAACACTCACAGTACTTCAGCATAACACCCACAGTACCTCAGAATAACACCCACAGTACCTCAGAATAACACCCACAGTACCTCAGAATAACACCCACAGTACCTCAGAATAACACCCGCAGTACCTCAGAATAACACCCGCAGTACCTCAGAATAACACCCACAGTACCTCAGAATAACACCCACAGTACCTCAGAATAACACCCGCAGTACCTCAGAATAACACCCGCAGTACCTCAGAATAACACCCGCAGTACCTCAGAATAACACCCGCAGTACCTCAGAATAACACCCGCAGTACCTCAGAATAACACCCACAGTACCTCAGAATAACACCCGCAGTACCTCAGAATAACGCCCACAGTACCTCAGAATAACACCCCCAGTACCTCAGAATAACACCCGCAGTACCTCAGAATAACACCCACAGTACCTCAGAATAATACCCACAGTACCTCAGAATAACACCCACAGTACCTCAGAATAACACCCACAGTACCTCAGAATAACACCCGCAGTACCTCAGAATAACACCCACAGTACCTCAGAATAACACCCACAGTACCTCAGAATAACACCCACAGTACCTCAGAATAACACTCACAGTACCTCAGAATAACACCCACAGTACCTCAGAATAACACCCACAGTACCTCAGATTAACACCCACAGTACCTCAGAATAACACTCACAGTACCTCAGAATAACACCCACAGTACCTCAGAATAACACCCACAGTACCTCAGAATAACACTCACAGTACTTCAGCATAACACCCACAGTACTTCAGCATAACACCCACAGTACCTCAGAATAACACCCACAGTACCTCAGAATAACACCCGCAGTACCTCAGAATAACACCCACAGTACCCCAGAATAACACCCACAGTACCTCAGAATAACACTCACAGTAACTCAGAATAACACCCACAGCACCTCAGAATAACACTCACAGTACCTCAGAATAACACCCACAGTACCTCAGAATAACACCCACAGTACCTCAGAATAACACCCACAGTACCTCAGAATAACACTCACAGTACTTCAGCATAACACCCACAGTACCCCAGAATAACACCCACAGTACCTCAGAATAACACCCACAGTACCTCAGAATAACACCCACAGTACCTCAGAATAACACCCGCAGTACCTCAGAATAACACCCGCAGTACCTCAGAATAACACCCACAGTACCTCAGAATAACACCCACAGTACCTCAGAATAACACCCGCAGTACCTCAGAATAACACCCGCAGTACCTCAGAATAACACCCGCAGTACCTCAGAATAACACCCCATACCTCAAATAACACCCCAGTACTCAAATACACCCACATACCTCAGAATAACACCCACAGTACCTCAGAATAACACCCACAGTACCTCAGAATAACACCCGCAGTACCTCAGAATAACACTCGCAGTACCTCAGAATAACACCCACAGTACCTCAGAATAATACCCACAGTACCTCAGAATACCAAACACACAGTACTCAACAACAATAACCCAGTACCTCAGAATAACACCCACAGTACCTCAGAATAATACCCACAGTACCTCAGAATAACACCCACAGTACCTCAGAATAACACCCACAGTACCTCAGAATAACACCCGCAGTATCTCAGAATAACACCCGCAGTACCTCAGAATAACACCCACAGTACCTCAGAATAACACCCGCAGTACCTCAGAATAACACCCACAGTACCTCAGAATAACACCCACAGTACCTCAGAATAACACCCGCAGTACCTCAGAATAACACCCGCAGTACCTCAGAATAACACCCGCAGTACCTCAGAATAACACCCGCAGTACCTCAGAATAACACCCACAGTACCTCAGAATAACACCCACAGTACCTCAGAATAACACCCACAGTACCTCAGAATAACACCTGCAGTACCTCAGAATAACACCCGCAGTACCTCAGAATAACACCCACAGTACCTCAGAATAACACCCACAGTACCTCAGAATAACACCCACAGTACCTCAGAATAACACCCACAGTACCTCAGAATAACACCCACAGTACCTCAGAATAACACCCACAGTACCTCAGAATAACACCCACAGTAACCTCAGAATAAACCCACAGTACCTCAGAATAACACCCGCAGTACCTCAGAATAACCACTCCGCAGTACCTCAGAATAACACCCACAGTACCTCAGAATAACACTCGCAGTACCTCAGAATAACACCCGCAGTACCTCAGAATAATACCCACAGTACCTCAGAATAACACCCACAGTACCTCAGAATAACACCCCATACCTCACAATAAACACCCAGTACCTCACAATAACACCGCAGTACCTCAGAATAACACCCACAGTACCTCAGCAATAAAACCCACAGTACCTCAAATAACACCCGCATACCTCACAATAACACCCACAATACCTCACAATAACACAGTACCTCACAATAACACCACCCAAGTACCTCACAATAACACCCACAATACCTCACAATAACACAGTACCTCACAATAAACACCCACAATACCTCACAATAACACCCACAATACCTCACAATAACACAGTACCTCACAATAACACCCACAATACCTCACAATAACACCCACAATACCTCACAATAACACAGTACCTCACGATAACACCCACAATACCTCACAATAACACCCCTACCTCACAATAAACCCCCATACTCACAATAACACCCACAATACCTCACAATAACACCACAATACCTCACAATAAACCCCAGTACCTCCAATAACACCCACAATACCTCACAATAACACAGTACCTCACAATAACACCCACAATACCTCACAATAACACCCACAATACCTCACAATAACACAGTACCTCACAATAACACTCACAGTACCTCACAATAACACCCACAATACCTCACAATAACACAGTACCTCACAATAACACCCACAATACCTCACAATAACACCCACAATACCTCACAATACACAGTACCTCACAATAACACTCACAGTACCTCACAATAACACCCACAATACCTCACAATAACACAGTACCTCACAATAACACCCACAATACCTCACAATAACACCCACAATACCTCACAATACACAGTACCTCACAATAACACTCACATACCTCACAATAACACCCACAATACCTCACAATAACACAGTACCTCACAATAACACCCACAATACCTCACAATAACACCCACAATACCTCACAATAACACAGTACCTCACAATAACACCCACAATACCTCACAATAACACCCACAATACCTCACAATAACACAGTACCTCACAATAACACCACAATACCTCACAATAACACCCACAATACCTCACAATAACACAGTACCTCACAATAACACCACAACCCACAATACTCCTCACAATAACACCCACAATACCTCACAATAACACAGTACCTCACAATAACACTCACAGTACCTCACAATAACACCCACAATACCTCACAATAACACAGTACCTCACAATAACACCCACAATACCTCACAATAACACAGTACCTCACAATAACACCCACAATACCTCACAATAAACACAGTACCTCACAATAACACATACCCACATAACGTACCTCACAATAACACCCACAAACTCACAATAACACCTCCACAATAACACAGTACCTCACAATAAACCACAATACCTCACAATAACACCCACAGTACCTCACAATAACACCCACAATACCTCACAATAACACCCCCAGTACCTCACAATAACACAGTAACCTCACAATAACACACAGTACCTCACAATAACAAACCTCAATACAATACCTCACAATAATCACCCACAATACCCCACAATAACACAGTACCTCCAATAAACAGCTACTCCACAATAACACATACTGTACCTCACATAAACCCACAATACCTCACAATACACAGTACCTCACATAACACTCACATACACTAAAAGTATCCAAAACGCAATTTACAAATTTACATTAATATAATCTATATGTAAGATATAATATGGTATCTCAATAAAAAAGCTGGGACTGACTGCCTTTGATGATAAATGATATGCTATGAAGCCTATTTTTTAAAATTTACATTGTCTTTGATGCATATGTACCTCGTTTATAAAATACCAGTTTGTATAATGTATCATTGAATGTGTTATTGAAATCTTCTCTGTACAAACATTAGCCAAGGCTTTGTAAACTTATGTATCAAGGGATTAACGGGTCAATGTTTGAGCAACTCTTACATAAACCAAATTCATGATGGGAGAGAGAATATCGGGTATCCAAGTATCATTGTGGTATAAACCTTGGTAATAAATACCGACAAGTTGGTTTAGAAAGACACGTAAGCAAACACTATAACATATTTATTAGAAAACATTTCGGTCCTGGAACCTTGATCACTTCTAATCAAGGTTCCAGGACCGAAACGTTTTCTAATAAATATGTTATAGTGTTTGCTTACGTGTCTTTCTAAACCAAGTATCATTGTAAACGTTTCTTAACCAAGCGTTCCATCTTGCACTAGTAAAAGAGATGGATCTATAATGAGAGGTGTCATTGTCCGAGTTATCTGACTATGATGTTAGTCTAGGACGACGAGCACCGTAGAGTATTAGCATTGGAGTAAATAACCATAGATGTCATCTGGCACAGCTGCTGTCAGTTGGCACGTGGATAATGTTGACGTAAGGGTTCTCAGTGTGGGAAGTAAAATACACAGATAACCCGCACTTAGGAGAAAGAATCTTATGACGACTACATATCGGTCCAAGTTATTTATGTATTGTTCTAGTCATGGTACAGTGCCTTTTTAATCTTTGTGAGAAGTAAAATCGAGACGTATCGACTCTTTTCTCTCGGGTATGGAGGAAAGAATTAAGGGTAATTTAGCCCCTGGGATGCACGTAAAAGTGATGCTCCAGCGCTGTGGAAACCTCAGTAGATCTACAATGCTATCGCCAGCAACAGTAAGAACAAGAGCAGGTTCTTGTGAGTCAACTTGCCAACAAGGACGTGTCGCTACGGGAAAGCTCTCTCGCCTGTTTTACAACTAGGAAATAGACAGTAGTTCTGTTATAATGGACAGTCAGGAGACCTGAGGTTGGGGAGATTACAATCGATGCTGCAGCAAGAACAGAAGTTGATGAAGCAAGAGGAACATCAAGAAAACAGGCAGGGCTTGCGTAAAGCACCCAGTCTGCTCACTCAAGCCGCTGAAGAGAGCGACGAGGGGGAAACGGATGTAAGAATGAGAAGTAATGAAGAAGGAAATGATCGGTGTCATGAAGATTAGATGCAACAAACCAGTCGAAGTTCAAGGCTTTAGTGAGATCTATACTGGAAAGAGTGTGAGTGCGAAGATCTACATATGTCGGTTTACCAATGTTTAAGTCAAGGAGAGAAGTTAGAAAGCCTTAAACGAGAGTTACCAAAGTACCTGGCGGACGAAAAGTCTCTGCCATAAGGTGATGGTTTCTTTACAACTTACATATACAAGTATTACCAACCAACAGGTGCTGGTATCCACGCAACTTACATGTACAAGTACATTGTATGACTTATCAGCAGGTGCTGGTATCTACGCAACTTACATATACAAGTACATTGTATGACCTGCCAACAAGTGCTGGTACCTACATAACGTACATATACAAGTACATTATATGACCTACCAACAGGTGCTGGTATCTACACAACTTACATATACAAGTACATTGTATGACCTACCAACAGGTGCTGGTATGTACACAACTTACATATACAAGTACATTGTATGACCTACCAACAGGTGATGGTATCTACACAACTTACATATACAAGTACATTGTATGACCTACCAACAGGTGCTGGTATCTATACAACTTACGTATACAAGTATATTGAATGACCTACCAAGAGGTGCTGGTATCTACACAACTTACATATACAAGTACATTGTATGATCTACCAACAGGTGCTGGTATCTACACAACTTACATATACAAGTGCATTGTATGATCTACCAACAGGTGCTGGTATCTACACAACTTACATATACAAGTACATTGTATGACCTACCAACAGATGCTGGTATCTACACAACTTACATATACAAGTACATTGTATGACCTACCAACAGGTGCTGGTATCTACACAACTTACATAACAAGTACATTGTATGACTTATCAACAGGTGCTGTTATCTATACAACTTACGTATACAAGTATATTGAATGACCTACTAAGAGGTGCTGGTATCTACACAACTTACATATACAAGTACATTGTATGACCTACCAACAAGTGCTGGTACCTACATAACTTACATATACAAGTACATTATATGACCTACAAACAGGTGCTGGTATCTACACAACTTACATATACAAGTACATTGTATGACCTACCAACAAGTGCTGGTACCTACATAACTTACATATACAAGTACATTGTATGACCTACAAACAGGTGCTGGTATCTACACAACTTACATATACAAGTACATTGTATGACCTACCAACAAGTGCTGGTACCTACATAACTTACATATACAAGTACATTATATGACCTACAAACAGGTGCTGGTATCTACACAACTTACATATACAAGTACATTGTATGACCTACCAACAAGTGCTGGTACCTACATAACTTACATATACAAGTACATTGTATGACCTACCAACAGGTGCTGGTATCTACACAACTTACATATACAAGTACATTGTATGACCTACCAACAGGTACTGGTATCTACACAACTTACATATACAAGTACATTGTATGGCCTACCAACAGGTGCTGGTATCTACACAACTTACATATACAAGTACATTGTATGACCTACCAACAGGTGCTGGTATCTGCACATCTCCCCAACACACATCAGCAGTCAATGGAAGCACCATCCACCATATACTCGTCATCCTATTTACTGAAACACTGCAAGGGAGAGATAATTAGTAAATACAGATTATTTATGTACAGGAAATCATTATGTATACGTGTGAGTGTGTGTATTTGTGTATATGTATATGTGTGTAAGTGTTTATGTGAGTAAATGTTTGGGTGCTCAACAATGTGTACTTATCTATATGGGGTTGAAAGAGTAGAGTCTTGGCTTCTGGCTCCGCCTCTTCGCAGGCCTCTTCTGGGCTAACTCAACTGCTCCACTGTCCATGTCGTTCTTCTTCCTGACCCCTCTTATGGTTGGAGAAATTCTTCCTAAAGTCCCGGTGGCTTTTCTGTTTGTTCTAACTTTCATCCGCGCCTTCGTGTTCTCGACCAATCTGTCCCTGTCCACGTAATCAAATCTTCTCAGTATTTTTGTTATCATATGACTCCTAGTCCGTCTTTCTTTTAATGTCATCATGTTTAGCTCCCTTAATCTCTGCTCATAGCACATGCCCTTTGGCTCCGGGATTGGTCTCGTCGCGAACCTCTACACTTTCTAGATTCTTGACATACTTGATCAGGTGTGGGTTCCATACTGGTGCTCCATACTCCAATGTGGGCCAGACATATGTCACATATAATGTTGTGAATAATTCCTTTCATGGGTTCCTGAAACCTAATATTAGGTTTACTAAATGTTAGTTTGCTGTACAAATATTTCATCTGATGGGCCCCTCAGGCGATATGCTCGGAACAAAGTTCACCCCCAGGTCTTTCTACTAGTGCGAAGTTTGCCGTTTTTGCCCCTCGAGCCTGTACTCCATCTACGGTCTTCTTTGCCCATCCATAAACCTCATAATTTTTCATTTACTGACATTAAAGTCTAGTAACCACTTCTCAGGCAAGACTTTCGGTCTGTGTACATCCATTTGTAGCCATTCTTGGTCCTCACCTGTTCGGATTTTTCTCAACTGATTCGAATTATCGTGAATAGAGTATCTCGGACTATTGTTTAAGAACATAAGAACAGAAGAAAGAAGGAACACTGCAACAGGCCTACTGACCCATGCGGAGCAGGTCCATCCCCCCGGATTAGTAAAATGACCCCCCCCCGGATTAGCCCAATGACCCACCCAGTCTGGTCACCTCCACTCAAGAATGGAGCACGGCACCAGACCCAGCAGCACAAGCTAGTCAGGCCAAACTCACATCCACCCACACCCACTCATGTACATATCTAACCTATTTTTAAAACTACACAACGTTTTAGCCTGAATAACTGTACTCGGAAGTTTGTTCCACTCATCCACAACTCTATTACCAAATCAGTGCTTTCCTATATCCTTCCTGAATCTGAATTTTTCAAACTTGAAACCATTGCTGCGAGTCTTGTCTTGGCTGGAAATTTTCAGCACGCTATTTACATCCCCTTTATTTATTCCTGTTTTCCATTTATACACCTCGATCATATCCCCCCTAATTCTACGCCTTTCGAGAGAGTGAAGATTCAGGGCCCTCAGTCTATCCTCATAGGGAAGATTTCTGATACATGGGATCATCTTTGTCATCCTCCTTTATACGTTTTCCAGAGCATTTATATCCATTCTGTAATACGGTGACCAGAAGTAGCAGCATAGTCTAAATGAGGCCTAACCAAGGATATATAGAGTTGAAGAACAACCTGAGGACTTCTATTATTTATACTTCTGCATATGAAGCCAAGAATTCTGTTAGCTTTATTGCGAACACTAATGCACTATTGTCTTGGTTTTAGATTACTGCTAACCAGAACTCCTAAATCCTTTTCGCAATCAGTAGTATTAAGATCTACATTATTTAGTTTATATGTGGCATGGTTATTTAACTGTCCAACATTTAGAACTTTGCATTTGTCAATATTAAACTGCATCTGCCACTTCTCCGACCATTGCATCAGTCTATTCAAATCATCCTGGAGTGCTCTAGTGTTTACCTGGAGTTTACCTGGAGAGAGTTCCGGGGGTCAACGCCCCCGCGGCCCGGTCTGTGACCAGGCCTCCTGGTGGATCAGAGCCTGATCAACCAGGCTGTTGCTGCTGGCTGCACGCAAAACTAACGTACGAGCTACAGCCCGGCTGATCAGGAACTGACTTTAGGTGCTTGTCCAGTGCCAGCTTGAAGAATGCCAGGGTCTGTTGGTAATCCCCCTTATGTGTCTGGGAGGCAGTTGAACAGTCTCGGGCCCCTGACACTTATTGTATGGTCTCTTAACGTGCTAGTGACACCCCTGCTTTTCATTGGGGGGATGGTGCATCGTCTGCCAAGTCTTTTGCTTTCGTAGTGAGTGATTTTCGTGTGCAAGTTCGGTACTAGTCCCTCTAGGATTTTCCAGGTGTATATAATCATGTATCTCTCCCTCCTGCGTTCCAGGGAATACAGGTTTAGGAACCTCAAGCGCTCCCTGTAATTGAGGTGTTTTATCTCCATTATGCGCGCCTTGAAAGTTCTCTGTACATTTTCTAGGTCGGCAATTTCACCTGCCTTGAAAGGTGCTGTTAGTGTGCAGCAATATTCCAGCCTAGATAGAACAAGTGACCTGAAGAGTGTCATCATGGGCTTGGCCTCCCTAGTTTTGAAGGTTCTCATTATCCATCCTGTCATTTTTCTAGCAGATGCGATTGATACAATGTTATGGTCCTTGAAGGTGAAATCCTCCGACATGATCACTCCCAGGTCTTTGACGTTGGTGTTTCGCTCTATTTTGTGGCCAGAATTTGTTTTGTACTCTGATGAAGATTTATTTTCCTCATGTTTACCATATCTGAGTAATTGAAATTTCTCATCGTTGAACTTCATATTGTTTTCTGCAGCCCACTGAAAGATTTGGTTGATGTCCGCCTGGAGCGTTGCAATGTCTGCAATGGAAGACACTGTCATGCAGATTCGGGTGTCATCTGCAAAGGAAGACACGGTGCTGTGGCTGACATCCTTGTCTATGTCAGATATGAGGATGAGGAACAAGATGGGAGCGAGTACTGTGCCTTGTGGAACAGAGCTTTTCACCGTAGCTGCCTCGGACTTTACTCTGTTGACGACTACTCTCTGTGTTCTGTTAGTGAGGACATTATAGATCCATCGACCGACTTTTCCTGTTATTCCTTTAGCACGCATTTTGTGCGCTATTACGCCATGGTCACACTTGTCGAAGGCTTTTGCAAAGTCTGTATATATTACATCTGCATTCTTTTTGTCTTCTAGTGCATTTAGGACCTTGTTGTAGTGATCCAATAGTTGAGACAGACAGGAGCGACCTGTTCTAAACCCATGTTGCCCGGTTGTGTAACTGATGGGTTTCTAGATGGGTGGTGATCTTGCTTCTTAGGACCCTTTCAAAGATTTTTATGATATGGGATGTTAGTGCTATTGGTCTGTAGTTCTTTGCTGTTGCTTTACTGCCCCCTTTGTGGAGTGGGGCTATGTCTGTTGTTTTTAGTAACTGTGGGACGACCCCCGTGTCCATGCTCCCTCTCCATAGGATGGAAAAGGCTCGTGATAGGGCTTCTTGCAGTTCTTGATGAACACAGAGTTCCATGAGTCCTGGCCCTGGGGCAGAGTGCATGGGCATGTCATTTATCGCCTGTTCGAAGTCATTTGGCGTCAGGATAACATCGGATAGGCTTGTGTTAATCAAATTTTTTGGCTCTCTCATAAAAAATTCATTTGATCTTCGACTCTCAGTCTGGTTAGCGGCTTGCTAAAAACTGAGTCATATTGGGACTTGAGTAGCTCACTCATTTCCTTGCTGTCATCTGTGTAGGACCCATCTTGTTTAAGTAGGGGCCCAATACTGGACGTTGTTCTCGATTTTGATTTGACATAGGAGAAGAAATACTTTGGGTTTCTTTCGATTTCATTTATGGCTTTTAGTTCTTCCCGCGATTCCTGACTCCTAAATGATTCTTTTAGCTTAAGTGTCCTCATTAGAATGAACTGGAAGGCCTATTTTTGTGTCAACAGCAAATTTTCTTATGTCGCTATTTATTCCCTCATCTATGTCGTTTATGTAAATTGTGAACAACAACGGGCCTAACACTGACCCCTGAGGAACACCGCTGTGACGTGCCCCCATTCTAATTTCTCCCCATTGAGCAAACTCTCTACTGTGTATTTGTCAGCCATGCCTCTACCCAGGAAAAAAATTCTCCTATTCCATGTGCCTTAAGTTTCCTCAATAGCCTCTGATGTGGAACTCTATCGAAAGCCTTACTGAAGTCCATATACACAATATCATACTCATTACCATGATCAACTTCCTCAAACACATTAGTGAAAAAAGTTAATAAATTCGTAAGACAGGAACGCCCCTTTGTAAAACCGTGTTGAGATTCATTAATCAAACCGTGCCTATCAAGATGGCTACTAATTGCTTCGGCAATTATTGATTCCATAAATTTTTCCACTATGGAGGAAAGGCTTATCGGTCTATAGTTCGAAGCCAAGGACCTGTCACCTGCCTTGAAAATAGGTATTACAGTTGCCATTTTCCACTTATCAGGCACTGTGCCAGCTTGTAGTGATATGTTGAAAAGATTAGCCAAAGGTATGCTAAGTTCCTCTTTACATTCCTTTAACACCCTTGCAAACAGTTCATCAAGGCCTGGGGATTTGTTAGGTTTTAGTTTCTCTATTTGTCTGAGGACCATGTCACTAGTTACCGCAATCGTACTTAGTTTATTATCCTGTTCTACATAATCTATTATTTCAGGAATATCGCTAGTATTTTCCTGGGTGAAAACTGAGAGGAAGTAGGTATTGAGAATTTCACACATATTCTTATCATTGTCAGTGATCTGACCAGAGTTACTCTTAAGTGAGCCAGTCTTGTCCCTAATCTTACTTCTGTATACCTGAAAGAACCCTTTGGGTTAGTCTTTGAATCCCTTGCGACCTTAGCCTCATAATCCCTTTTTACTTTTCTTATTCCTTTCTTTATTTCTCTCTTTAATTGAATATATTGATTTCTTAACTGCCCATCCCCTTTTTTGATACACCTATATATGCCTCTCTTTTGACCAATGAGATGTTTTAATCTATTGTTCATCCATTTGGGATCATTTTTGTTAGATCTAATTTCCCTACTCGGAACAAAAGTTGTCTGGGCAGCTAGAACTATGCTCTGAAAAACGTCATATTAGCAACGAAGATCACGTACCTGACCCATAGTCAGGACATCCCAATTTAACCCACCCAGGTAGTTTTTCAATCGCATGAAGTCGGCCAAGCGAAAATCTGGGACAGAGATTTGATTGCAGTTTTCTGGGTAATTCCATGATATATTGAAACTAAGTGATTTGTGATCACTTTCCCCAAGCTCATCATTAACCTCAAGATTATTAATTAGTGAATCTTTGTTTGCAAGAACCAAGTCAAGCAGATTGTTTCCTCTAGTTGGCTCTGTCACAAACTGTTCTAAAAAGCAATCTTGAACCGTATCAAGAAAGTCATTAGACCCAAGATTTCCTGTCATATTGTTCCAGTCAATTTGTCTAAAGTTAAAATTTCCTATTATTACAACATTTTCATATCAAGATGACTTATGAATTTCGTCCCATAACAGCTTACTGCACTCCCTGTCAAGGTTTGGGACCCTATAAATCACACCCAAAATTAATTTGTCGCGTCCCTCGAGAAACTGTAGCCAAACAGATTCTGTGTTCGATGTTTCTAATCTTATATCATGTCTAAGACAGCAATTTAAATTTTCTCTGACATACATCGCCACACCACCACCCTTCCTGTTGACCCTATCAGTGTGGAATATTTTATAACCCTGTATGTTGCATTCAGAAGGCATTTCTCTATTTTTCAGGTTGAACCAGGTCTCTGTTATACCAATAATATCTATATTACCTGCACTTGCAAGTAATCTTAGCTCATCTATCTTATTTCTTAGACTCCTACTATTTGTATAGTAAACCTTAAGGGAGCTAGTCACTCGTTGCCCTCTACCATCTTTCTTTGTTTGCTGATCAATTAATTTGAAATTATTAGCAACTTTATTCTGAATATTGTCTTTTAAACATATCCCTGAGGTATCCCGGTAATAACTGCTGTTTTTAACCCTAATGCTGCAGCCTGATTGTTTCCCACAAACACCCATACCTCTATAATCTATCAGTTTAAATTCCTAGACAAGTCATCAATTACCCTCTCAATTGAATTGGCTAATGCAACCACTCCATCCCCAGAGAGATGAACCCCATCCCTTGCATGCATATCACGTTTGCCAAAGAATAGGTCCCAGTTATCAATGAATGGGATTGCAAGTTCCTTGCAGTACCTGTCTAGCCATGCAATTTATACCAATTGCTCTAGACATCGATTCATTGCCCACTCCCTTTCTAGGCAAGATGCTACATATGACTGGGATCCCTCCCTTAGACCTAACTACTTCTATAGCTAACCTGTGCTTATCCAGCAGCTTCTCTCTCCTGCCCTTCCCAATGTCATTATCCCCAGCACTAAGACAGATAATGGGCTTGTTCCCATTACCTGCCATAATATTATCCAACCTGTTGACTATGTCACCAACACCAGCTCCAGGAATGCACACTCTCTGTCGGACCTTTCTGTCTGTTACAAAATGCACGGTTCATGTATCTTACCTGAGAATCGCCTATTAAAATATTCTTACCTTGATTAGCAGGGGAATCAGTGGTACCTTCAACCCACTAACCACTGAAGTACACTCGTCTTGGAGAACAGAGAATCGATTTCCTACCTTCACATCTTGTCTATTAACTCTCCTCATCTTCCTTCTTCCTGAACTGTGAACCACTTGCCACTTAAAGCGGCTGCCACTATCACTGCTGGTGACCATTTCCTTCTTACCAGCTAAATCCTTCTCACACTCGCTCCCAAACTCATCTATGTGAAGGTTCCGCCTTCTATTTTCCTCCTTCATGTCGGTCACATATACAAGGAATAATGTAGTACCTGTCTAATACCGTCCTAATAACGGTCCTAATACGATCCCTTTCTAACTCCCTTCGTCATTAACCCCCATCCCAATACCTCTTGTGTGTGTTTATTTCGGACACATGTGTTAGTTTTATTGTCTGTTACACCTGATTGTAAGTCAGCAAACTCACAATTCAAAGCAAAGGACAAAGCAAGCAAACAGAAATAAATGTCTCTTGACTCACGGTCTGAAGTTTTGAGACTCTGACCGCGGGTTTAAATCCCACCCATGGTATTTTTTTTCTTTTTTTAGAAATTGATATTTTTTACCAGAGTATTTCTTCACCACAATATGTATAAATATGTGCACTAAGTAAAGAGAGTATGACACAAGTAAGATCCAGTGTAAGCACAGCGCTCACTACCACCTAAGATAAGATAGGAGAGTATAGGTAAGACCCTTGTGGGGCGAGCGGGAAGTAGGGGATAGTGGAAGAGCAGGTTGGTGGACAGGAAGGTTATGAGTAGAAATGACAGTACCAGGGCTTAACCAAGTAGCTAAGGCCATCGTGGTCGGAGACTGGTGTGGCGAGGACGGTAAGGCACATGGGTTGGGTGGACGCCACCACTACCAGAAATGGTGGAAGTCTACTAATTCTGCTTAAGATAAGTGTGATAAAGTCTTTTCAGATTTTTAACCCGGGGAAGGGTTATCCTTCCAGGGTAACCTAAGAAAGTCATTGCATTATCGAGGACTGTCATATTTCAATTGGGTCCTTCAGCCTTGTTCCCCAGAATGCGACCCACACTAGTCGACTAACACCCAGGTACCTACTTACTGCTAGGTGAAAAGCGACGGCAGATGAGGGGAAACATTCCCAACGTTACTACCTAAACCGGGGACTGAACCACGGACACTTAGTGTGTAAGGCGAGAGCATTGCCTACTGAGCTACGGGACGTTGAAAACGTTACTTTGCAGAATTTGTGGGTTTTCACGCGAACCATAATACGTATAGCTAGGGTACCTCTGGAACTGCTAGTTCACTGGTCTAGAGGGCGTGCTGCAATGGTACTTGACACGTCGAATAACTCTGAAATATTTGACGCATGAAACTGAGTGTATGTGTTCATACTTACCTATTTATACTAACCTGTTTGTGATTACAGGGGTCGAGTCACAGGTCCTGGTCCGGCCTATTCGCTGGTCGCTACTAGGTCCACATTCCTTGCTCCTCGAGCTTTATCCTATCTTTTCTTAAAGCTATGCATGAATCCTGTCCTCCACTACTTCACTCTCCAGATTGTTCCACTTCCTGACAAATCTATGACTGAAAAATATTTCTTAACATCCATCTGACTCCTCTGAGTTTTCAGCTTCCTGTTGTGACCCCTTGTTGCTGTGTCCCATCTCTGAAACATTCTGTCCCTATCCATCTTGTCAAGTCCTCTCAGTATTTTATGTCATCATGTCCCTCTTATCTCTCCTGTCCTCCAGTATCGTCAAGACGATTTCACTTAACCTCTGCTTGTAGGACATGCACCATAGCTCTGGAACCAGTCGTGCTGCAAACGTTTGCCCTTTCTCTAATTTCATGACGTTTTTAGCCAGGTATGGGTTTCATACTGTTGCTGCATACTTCAAAATAGGAATGACGTACATGGTATACAGAGTCTTTAATGATTAACAAAAAAGGCACAATACCGTGACTGGAACGATACACAAATAATCCGCACATAAAAGAGAGAAGCTTACGACGACGTTTCGGTCCGACTTGGACCATTGACAAAGTGACTTTGTCAATGGTCCAAGTCTGACCGAAACGTCGTCGTAAGCTTCTCTCTTTTATGTGCGGGTTATTTGTGTATCTTTAACGATTCCTTGCTAAGGTGTCGAAACACTATTTTCAGGTTTGCCAGGCGCCCATATGCTACAGCAGTTATTTGGCTGATATGCGCCCAAAGAGATGTGCTTGTTATTACACTCACTGCAAGATCCATTTCCTTGAGTGAGGTTTGTAGCCGAAGCTGCAAACCTTACTCTGTATGCAGTCTTCTTTCACCTTCCCCAAGCTTCATGACTTTGTACTTGGTGGGGTTATACTCTATAGGTCTATAGGTCAGTGCTGCCTACCTGTCTCATTTCTTTAAGACTGGGACTTCATTTGCTTTATGCCACACAATGCAGTTGCCCTTTTTCGATAGACGTATTAAAGAGAGCTGTTAATGGCACACACAGCACCTCTGCTCCTTCTCTCAGGACCCACGGATAGATGTCCGGTCCCACCACCTTTGAGATATCTAGCTCACTTACCAGTCTCTTCACCTCCTTTCGGTTATGTGTCTGTCCAGCACTTGTTT
The DNA here is from genome assembly GCF_026875155.1 of Cherax quadricarinatus. Classification (NCBI taxonomy): domain Eukaryota; kingdom Metazoa; phylum Arthropoda; class Malacostraca; order Decapoda; family Parastacidae; genus Cherax; species Cherax quadricarinatus. The sequence continues at coordinate 44,784,461 of NC_069428.1, read as the reverse complement.
GGGTACCCTACCATTCCGATCTATTGCGGTCCAATCTGTCTCCACTAAAAGTACTTTATAAACTTCCTGGTCGTTTCTTGTGATCTCCCCTCCTTCCTTCTTCAGCCTGATTACCTGGTCCTTGACTGTTGTTTGCCTCCTGATGTGGCTGTACAACAGCTTCGGGTCAGATATGGCTCTCGATGCTATGTCATTCTTGTATTGCCGCTGGGCCTCCCTCCTAATCTGTGCATATTCATTTCTGGCTATGCGGCTAATTACCTTGTTTTCCTCCGCTCTTTGTCTTCTATAATTTTTCCATTCTCTAGCATAATTAATTTTGATCTCTCTACACTTTTAGGTGAACCAAGGGCTCGTTCTAGTTTTCCCATTGAGTATGTTGCCCTTAGGCATGAACATCTCCATCTCTGCATTTTGTGGTCACGTATTCCATCATTTCATTCAGTGTTTTTCTTTCCAGTTCTGATTCCCACTGTACTTCATGAAGGAAATTCATCATACCTGTGTAGTCCCCTTTTTGATACTTTGGCTTCTCCCATCCTACTTGTGCTGCTTCCCTCTCTACTTTAACTCTCCAGTGTATTCGAAGCTCAGAACAACGTGATACTAGCTTAGAGGGGCCTTTCATATATAATGTTCACAATGTCTGAATTACTCAAGGTGAATATGATGTACATTCATGCTGGTTCATCCTCTCCACTCTCTGGTGGTGTCCTTAACATGTTTTCCAATATCACTTCCATCATTATGGCCCTCCACGTTTCTGGTCCCCCATGAGGCTCCAGGTTTTCCCAGTCAATCTCCTTGTGTTTTCCCAGTGTTTGTGCATGTGAGAGTGAGAGAGCGTGTGTGCGTGTGTGTACTCGCCTAGTTGTACTCACCCAGTTGTGTTGCAGGGATCAAGTCACAGCTCCTGGCCCCGCCTCTTCACTGGCCGCTACTAGGTCACTCTTCCCGCTCCATGAGCTTTATTATACCTCTTCTTAAAGCTATGCATGGAACCTGCCTCCACTACATCACTTCCCAGACTATTCCACTTTCTAACAACCTTGTGACTGAAGAAATACTTCCTGACATCCCTGTGATTCATCTGAGTCTTCAACTTCCAACTGTGACCCCTTGTTGCTGTGTCTCATCTCTGGAACATCCTGCCTCTGTCCACCCTGTCGATTCCTCTTAGTATTTTATATATTGTTATCATATCCCCCTATCTCTCCTGTCTTCCAGTGTCGTCAGGTCGATTTCCTTTAACCTCTCCTCGTAGGACATACCCCTTAGCTCCGGGACAAGTCTTGTTGCAAACCTTTGCACTTTCTCTAGTTTCCTTACGTACTTGGCTAGGTGTGGGTTTCAAACTGGTGCTGCATACTCCAATATGGGCCTAACGTACACAGTGTACAGGGTTCTGAACGATTCCTTATTAAGATGGAATTCTGTTCTTAGGATTGCTAGGCGCCCACTATATGACTGAAGAAATACTTCCTAACATACATGTGACTCATTTGAGTCTTACACTTCCATGGGTGACCCCTCGTATCTATGTCCCCTCTCTGGAACATCTTGTTTCTGTCCACCTTGTCTATTCCGTGCAGTATTTTGTATGTCGTTATCATGTCTCCCCTAACCCTACTGTCCTCCAGTGTCGTCAGGCCGATTTCCCTCAACCTTTATTCGTAGAACATTCCCCTTAGCTCTGGAGCTAACCTTGTCGCAAACATTTGCACTTTCTCTTATTTCTTAACGTGCTTAACCCGGTGCGGGTTCCAAACTGGTGCTGCATACTCCAGCATGGGCCTGACGAACCCGCTCTACAGTGTATTGAAAGATTCCTTACTTAAGTATCGGAACGCTAATCTCAGGTTTGCCAGGCGCCCATATGCTGCAGCAGTTATCTGGTTGATGTGTGCTTCCGGAGACGTGCTCGGTGTTATACTCACCCCAAGATCTTTCTCCTTGAGCGAGGTTTATAGTCTTTGGCCACCCAGCTTATACTTTGGCTGTGGTCTTCTTTGCGCTTCTCCGATCTTCATGACTTTGCATTTGGCAGGGTTGAATTCGAGAAGCCGTCCAGGTTTCTTTGAAGTCCTGCCTGCTCCTCATCTGATTTAATTTTCTTCATTAACTTCAAATCATCTGCGAACAGGGACACCTCTGAGTCTCCCTTTCACAATGTCATTCACAAAATACCAAAAATAGCACTGGTCCTAGGACTGACCCCTGTGGGACCTCGCTCGTCACAGGTGCCCACTGCGATACCTCATCACTTACCATGACTTGTTGTTGCCTCCCTGTCAGGTATTCTCTGATTCATTGCAGTGCCCTTCCCGTTATACGCGCCTGATCCTCTAGTTTCTGCTCTAGTCTCTTGTGAGGAACTGTGTCGAAGGCCTTCTTGCAGTCTAAGAATGTGCAATCGACGCACCCCTCTCTCTCATGTCTTACTTCTGTAACTTTGTCATAAAACTCCAGAATGTTTGTGACACAGGATTTGCCTTCCATGAATCCGTGCTGGTTGTCGTTTATAATCTTGCTACGTTCCAGATGCTCCACCACTCTCCTCCTGATAATCTCCATGGCTTTGCATATTATACACGTCATTGACACTGGTCTGTAGTTCAGTGTGTGTGTGTGTGTGTGTGTGTGTGTGTGTGTGTGTGTGTGTGTGTGTGTGTGTGTGTGTGTGTGTGTCTGTGTGTGTGTGTGTGTGTGTGTGTGTGTGTGTGTGTGTGTGTGTGTGTGTGTGTGTGTGTGTGTTGTGTGTGTGTCTGTGTGTGTGGGTGTACTTACGTAATTGTGGTTGCAGGGGTCGAATCATAGCTCCTGGCCCGCCTCTTCACTGGTCGCTACACTGTGCGTGTGTTTGCGTGTGTCTGATTTCGTGTTTTTATATTCATCGTAATTCTATATAAAATCATAATTAACGTGTCGAGGAAGAAATCTGGGTAAGAATATCGCTCAAATAATTTTCTTGAATTTATTTAACAGAATATTTAAAGAACATTTTATTTAAGGAAATTACCGCAGCAAGTATATATATATATATATATATATATATATATATATATATATATATATATATATATATATATATATATATATATATATATATATATATATATATATATATATATGTATATATGTCGTGCCGAATAGGCAGAACTTGCGATCTTGGCTTAAATAGCAACGCTCATATTGCCATATAGGACAAGTGAAAATTTGTGTATGCAATAATTTCGCCAAAATCATTCTGAACCTAACGAAAAAAAAATATTTCATTGTGTTTGTTTAGTATTAAATTATTGTAAACAAATCTAAAATATATTTAGTTGGGTTAGGCTAAAATAAATTGCGCTTGTTATAATAAGGTTAGGTAAGTTTTCTAAGATTCTTTTGGTGCAAAATTAAAAATGTTTACATTAACATTAATGAAAAAAATATATCTTTAAACGTATAAGAGAAAATTTCGGAAAGGACTCAATTTTAAATGAGTTCTTCCTAAATGACCAGTTTTACATATTCGGCACGACACACACACACACATATATATATATATATATAATATATAATATATATATATATATATATATATATATATATATATATATTATATATTATTATATATATATATATATATATATATATATATATATATATATATATATATATATATATATATATATATATATATATATATATATATATGTCGTGCCGAATAGGCAGAATTTGCGATCTTGGCTTAAATAGCAACGCTCATCTTGCCATATAGGACAAGTGAAAATTTGTGTATGCAATAATTTCGCCAAAATCATTCTGAACCTAACGAAAAAAATATATTTGATTGTGTTTGTTTAGTACTAAATTATTGTAATCGTATTTAAAAAATATTTTGTTGGGTTAGGCTAAAATAAATTGCTCTTGTTATAATAAGGTTAGGTAAGTTTTCTAAGATTCTTTTGGTGCAAAGTTAAAAAATTTTACATTAACATTAATGAAAAAAATATATCTTTAAACGTATAAGAGAAAATTTCAGAAAGGACTTAATTTTAAATGAGTTCTTGCTAATTGACCAGTTTTACATATTCGGCACGACATATATATATATATATATATATATATATATGTCGTGCCGAATATGTAAAACTGGTCAATTAGCAAGAACTCATTTAAAATTAAGTCCTTTCTAAAAATTTCTCTTATACGTTTAAAGATATTTTTTTTTCATTAATGTTGATGTAAAAATTTATAATTTTGCATCAAAAGGAACTTAGAAAACTTTCCTAACCTTATTATAACAAGCACAATTTATTTTAGCCTAACCCAACTTAATATATTTTAAATACGTTTACAATAATTTAATATTAAACAAACACAGTGAAATATATTTTTTTCGTTAGGTTCAGAATGATTTTGGTGAAATTATTGCATACATAAATTTTCACTTGTCCTATATGGCAAGATGAGCGTTGCTATTTAAGCCAAGATCGCAAGTTCTGCCTATTCGGCACGACATATATATATATATATATATATATATATATATATATATAATATATATATATATATATATATATATATATATATATATATATATATATATATATATATAATATATATATATATATATATATATATATATATATATATATATATATATATATATATATATATAACATATATATATATATATACATATATATATATATATATATATATATATATATATATATATATATATATATATATATATATATATATATATATATATATATATATATATATATATATATATATATTAACCTAGAATTTGTATAATAACAAAATATCGAATATTACATTTTTTCTTGGGAAAGTAAATGTAATTGCAATTTAAGGACATTACTTTACACATAAATATACCTGTGGAAAATACTGTATATATTTTCCAGAAATTCAGTATTATATGTAAATAGTTGGTCAAAACTGTATTTAATAATATTAATGTCATAGAAAACGGAAAGCCTGAGTCTGCACAGACAGACTCGCCATCTTGGTTTTGAAATTGTGAAACAACGTTGGTGTGATGGGAAGGAATTTTCGTGCTCTAGAGTTGAAATTGGGCTGACACCTCTCAAAAAAGGGGGGCGAAATTGTTGGACATGCATTCCTGCATAACTTGAGATATCAGACGACTGGACAAGACAGCTCCAGAACCTTAGATAAGCTCTCTAGATTTGTGTATAATTCTGGCCAGTGTTTTCATAAATTTAGTTATGGGGGTTTTTCTGAGTATGATACAACTTAATATCCAGTCAAATTGGTGAGTGATTTTAAAAGATATATTTTCCTTCTGTTATGTAATTGTGTTTTTATATAATAATTTTTTTAATATACAGTCCACAGATTTAAATATTTACCAGAATTCCTGATGTATAATTCATTTAATTAATAATCCAGAGCAACTTTTGGTTATGACAGTGGTAGGTATCGAAGGGGGACATCTTTGCGACCTAGGTGTCCCAAATTCCTACTTGTCTATGTAACATTGATAAAAATAATTATCTTTGTTATCATTTACTGTTATGTACATAATTAGTTACATTCAGATAAATGCAATTTTCCACATTTAATTAGCCTGTTGGTCCTTTGAACCGGATGTAATTAGTGAAGTCATTCATTGGTTAATTACTTAATAATTATATGAGAAATGACAGAAGGAGGTGGATGTTAAGTTCACAAATTTATTTAATGTGTAGGGGATTATAATTATTACAATATTAATTTTATAAGTCAAGTCTGGCTAAGTTATATTAATTTGTATAATATTAATTTGATAAGACAATTCTGGCCAAGATTTATATCAGTGTATGTGTAATTGATAAGCCAGGTGTTGTTAATTATATTAATGGTTATAATTAATTTTACTTAATGTGTAGTGGATTAAAAATTATTACAATATTAATTTGATAAGACAATTCTGGCCAAGATTTATATCAATGTATGGTGTAATTAAAAATGCAAGTGTTGCTAATTATATTAATGTGTATAATATTAATTTTGCTATGCCAAATTCTGGCAAGAAATTTATTTTAAATTTTGTATAATAATTTTGATAAGCCCAAGGCTGGCTAAAGGTTTGTATTAATGTACATTTAAAAATTTATATATAAATTTTTCTTACAGTGTAATTGCTAACTCAAGTGTAGCTAACATTATTAATGTGTATTTAAAAATTATATTACAATTTTTTACTTTGTAATTGCTAAGCTCAAGTAGCTAGAATTTATTTAAAGGTAAGTTGTACTATTTACCTTTTTAAAAAAGTGCATAATTTAGTAAAATAATCAGTGTTATTAAGTTTAATTTAATACATTGCATCATGGCTAAAAATGGGGAAAAATTAATGTAGAAGACAAACATAGGAATATAGAGCAAAAAAAGCTTCACTGCAAGCTAGGAAGGGGAAATGTAACAAAAGCATACAATAAATGTTTGGAATTAATGAATCAAGAAACTGTGGAATACTGATGATTTAAAATTGTATTTAGATGCTTTAGATAATAGATAGATTCATACAAATTATATTACAACAAAAAATGAAGGAATTTTTTAGTAAACTGTGTAATGAGACGAAGTAGATCTCATAATTAATCAGTATTATGAATTAGGGGAAAAGATTCTTTCTTGTAAGAGTCAGGCCTTGAATAAATTAAAATGTGTAAACCAAGGCAGTTAATCAGTCTGCTCCGACAAATAATATGTCTTTGCCAAAACTCCCAGAACAAATGTTTAACCTGTATTTAATCCGGGTAAAAATTTGGGGGGAATTTTGGTCAATTTTAAAGCAGCTGTGCATGACAGGATGACATAGCCTGTGTAACTAAATTATGTTACCTCAAAGGACAGGTAAGAGGAGTTTGCTCACATACTCATACAAGCCTTTCCCAATGTAGATGACTCTTACAAGGAAGCAGTTGGTTTTGTTGAAAGTCACTTATGGTAAATATAGAACAAAGAGGTTGGATCTAGTGAATATCATTGTCAATTTAAAATCTCCAATCACACTTACAAAGGTTTTACAGCAGTTTAGAGTTAAACTGGAGAGCACTCTCAAAACTTTAAGTAATAATATAATCTGAAGGAATCAGACGGGTTTATTGAGTGCCATAGTACAGAATAAATTCAGCTGTAAAACACTTGAATAGCTATCGAACAAGAATCAAAAAGAGTTATTTTGGTCGGAGGAAATAAGACTAGGTCAAACAAGAATTAATTGTGCATTGCAGACCAGCCAACTAACTCATTTTAAAGATGCAACACATAATAACCTGAGGTATCTGTCAAGTTTTCACAAAGGAAAAATTACCCAATTGTAATAATAAAAATTTCCCATTTCCTAAAAATAGTTGCATAGGTGCATATCAAGTAGCAAGGATCAGAAATAATGATTCTCAACAAGGTAAGAAGAAAAGTATCCTTCTATGAGTAGCCCAGTTAATAAAAACCAGTCAAAGAAAGGAGAGTTTTGTCTCTTCGTAAGGGTACTCATTTTTTCTAAGAATTGCAATGCATACAATTCATGGAATGATAAAGTTGAAAGATTGGAGGAACTTGACAGATGTATCAGGTGTTTTGGGTAATCACAATGTAAAGATTGTTATGCCAAATTAAACTTCTGTTATCAATGTCACAAAGGAAGACACCATATAGTCATGTGTAAAGGTCTATAGATAATGTTGATAATAATGATAATGTTGAAAATCCTGACACAACAATGGCTAATGTGAAAATTGCTGCTAATATTAATAATGATGGTTTTGCTGAAGTAGCCTTACCTGTGTTACAGGTAAAAGTTGATGATAAAAGGCGTAAATCAAAAAATGTAACTGCATTATTGGACCAGGGATCCCAACGTACTTTCATTAAACGAAAATGTCTTGATGGTATGAAAGTACAGATGGGAGATCCCACAACTTTAAAATTATCTGGTTTTTCTCGGGGATAAAAGGGCTCAATTGTATGACAATGTTTATGTAACTGTCAGGTTAGGCAATGAGAAAAAAACTTTTTAATTTGTAGTAATTGTAGACAGACTTCCAGAGAAAAATATTTACAGTAGGACTTAGTAAAGCTACAGAAAGACTTTCACATAATGTAAATTAGCACCTTCAGGTGTAAAGTGATGATTCTGTAGGCCCAATAAATTTTTTTGATAGGTAGTGACTATTATGCCTCCTTTGTAAAGGGTATGGTAAAGAAATGTGGTGTCACCCTTTTAAAGACTGCAGGGGCCCAAATGTAATGTATGGTAGGTTTCCTCGTAATAATAATTCATGACTAGAGGAAACTACAAATACCATAACTGTGTGTCTTACCCCATGAAGTCGGGGCCCCAGTATAATTCTTCCATAGAGGATGGTGTTGAGCCAGTGCATAAATTGTGGGAATTAGACAGCATTGGAATAAATTGTAAAAGAAGAAAGTCCAGACGATTCTTTTACTCAAGAACAATACCTAGAGATGTAAAATTTGAATCTGGACAATACTAGGTACGACTTCAGTGGAGACGAACTATCAAGAATTGCCACTAATTACAGATGGATATGACAAATTAAAGGCTCGCTCCGCGAACGAGAAGACACCGAATTGTTAACCTGCAATATAAAGAATAATTGCTGAGGCAGTTAATTAGTAAATTTATAGAAGAAAGGGACCTCCTGAACAAGCCAAAATTTATGGTCACCATTTGCCACATCACGGAGTGAAGAAGGATTCTAAGACCACTCCTTTGAGGATTGGTTAATTATAGTGCCAGGAGTAATAAAAATGTACCTAGTTTAAATGACTGTTTGATGACAGGTCCGTCGTTGATGGAAAATTAGGAGATATCTTATTAAATTTCAAAGTAAAGAATTAAAGCCTTTACGGCTGACATAAGAAAAGCTTTCCTAAGAGTGGGTTTACAAAAGGTTGACCGGATTGTACCCGCTTCTTATGGCCTGAGAATCCTAGTGACCTACTTATCCTCTGAAAACCTTTCCCCTTTAGGAGCGTATTATTTGGTGCTACATCCAGCCATTCCTACTTCAAGCGACGATAAATGCACACATTAAACGTACGGGAAGTCCGTTGAGTAAAGTAATGAGCCAAAAAATTTTATGTGGACAATTTCCTGGGTGTGACGTCAACTGATGAGGAACTGTTAATGACTTATGGAGAGGCTAATAAAATAATGCAAAGTGCAGATATGCCTCTGAGGTAATGGAATAGTAATTCGTCCAAATTAAAGGACAAAATAAGTAAAGATTTCCCTGGAGATGAAGTGCCAAAATATAGTAAAGTATTGGGTTTAACTTGGGATACTGAGAGAGATTTGTTAATGTTAAAACCTAATAATTACAGTATGCCCAACAAATTTTAAATAAGAGAGTCTTGCTTGCTGAAGTTTCCCAAATTTTTGATCCACTAGGTTTAAGTGTCACCCCTTACTATAAAAGGGAAATTAAATTTTTCGGAAGCATGGAATCTTAAATGTGCTTGGGAAAGAAATTCTACCGAGGGGAAATTTAATAACAGGTGGGATGAATTAATTGGTGATTATGAGAAAATTTCCAAGGGTTGGGGTTCCCACGCCAGGTGGCCAATCCAGATGGGAAAAATGTACTCCACCTTTTTGTGATGCTTCAAAATTGGCATATGGGGCAGTTGCTTACCTTCAATGTAATGTGTTATTTCCTTCTTATGTCTAAGGTTAAAGTGTCTCCAATTAAATCACGTACCTTGCCTCAGTTGGAATTAACAGCCATTTAAAGTAGGTGTCAAATTAGCTAATTATATAAGAAATAAGTTGCAGGAGATAAATATAGCGAAACTGTAATTTTGTCTGAAAAATGAGGTATCCTTACAATGGATTCGAATGGAAACAGTAAAATTGTGTACGTACAAAACAGAGTCGCTGAAATTAATCAGCTGCAAGAGAAGTATATAGTTTGGGTCAGCATATGTTAACATTTAATCATATACATGGTGAGGAGAATCCAGCTGATTTCTTCTCTCGAGGTTTATCTGATGCTAAATTTGTAAATGCTGTATCATGGTTTTTAAAAGGGCCGAGCTGGGTTTGGGAAATAAAGCAAAATTGGCCTGTACAAAAGGCGTATATTTCCTGTTGAAATTACTGTGACCACCACTCCAATAGTTTGTCCTTCCTTAGCCATTGATATAAATAGGTATTCTTCTTTACCCAAACTAATCAATGCAACTAAGTTTGGTGTTTAAATTTCTAAACAAGATGAATATTTCATATAAGTTTTCACATCCTCTTGAATTTTGGATAAAGAGGGTACAGGAGGAAATCGTTGGAAGTGAGATTAAATATGATGGAAAGAAAAATTGTGAAAGTTCCATAATAGAGCAATTGGGGCTGTATTTAGAGAACAATGTAATTAGGTGCAGAGGTAGGTTACAAAATGCTGAATTCGGTGATTATCTAAACACCCTAACTTACTGTCCAAAACTCATCTCTAACAAATTTTAATTGTTCTAAATGCCCATAAAAATGTAATGCATGGGGGTTTCAAGTACCTTAAAATTTTATTTGGGAAACTTTCTTGATTCCACAAGGACGGCAAAGTGTAAAAAGGGTGATTAAATCTTGGTAATATGTCGCCGTGTGGATGCCAGATCCTATCTGTACCCCCGGTCCTCCACCATTGTCAAATGAGCAATTTTAGTCGTTTAAGCACCGAACTCAGGCCGGGTGCAGTGTGGAAAATACTGTATATATTTTCCCAAAATTCAGTATTTATATGTAAAAAAGATGGCCCATACTGTATTTAATAATATTTATATCATAGAAAACGGAAAGCCTGCGTCTGTGCAGACGAGACCCCGCCATATTGGTTTTGAATTGTGTACAACGTTGGTGTGATGGGAAGGAATTTTCCCAGCTGTAGAGGTTGAAATTGGGCTGACACCTCTCAAATAGCAGGCGAAAATTTTTTGACATGCATTCCTGCATAACTTGAGATATCAAACGACTGGACAAGGGGGAGCTCCAGGAACCTCAGATAAGCTCCCCTAGATTTGTGTATAATTCTGTCCAGTGTTTTCATAAATTTAGTTAGTGAGATTTTTTCTGAGTATGATACAACTTAATATCCAGTCAAATTGGTGATGATATTAAGATTATTTTCCTTCTGTTATGTAATTGTGTTTATATATAATAATTTTTTTTAAAATACAGTCCACAAATTTATATATTTACCAGAATTTCCCGATGTATAATTCATTAATTAAAGGTCCAGAGCAACTTGTGGTTATGACAGTGATAGGTATCGAAGGGGGACATTTTGTGCGACCTAGGTGTCCCAAATTCCTACTTGTCTATGTAACATTGATAAATAATAATTATCTTTGTTATCATTACTGTTATGTACATAATTAGTTACATTCAGATAAATTCAATTTTCCACAATACCCATAATCAAGAAAATACACACAAAGATGTATATCTCTCAGTGTTAAAATATTCTGAGAGTCTCCTATAATGTGTGCTTTAAATCAAAATATCCTTGATTGGCGGTGAACCAGTATGTTACTGGGTCGTTACTACAGCAGTAATGACCCTCGAGCAGCCGACAGTAAGTTTTAAACTGATTAATTATACTAACCAACCAAATATTTACAAGGCTATTTAAGGTATATTGCTTAAGTGAATGTGGGCTTTCAGCGCTCATGACAGCGATGTTAACATAGCTGCCAGCATTAAAACTAGGTTAAGCATCCAAACAATTTCCACAGATTCATTTCAAAACACAAGTATACTAGCAGAAAGGGTACACTAATTGCCTGTGTAATGCAAATTAATTCTCACAACCACTTGATAATCGACGGCACCTATTAATTGGAAAGAGAGATACACCCATCCGATCCCCAACAACTTCAACCAGAGCAACGGTTTCTAAAGTATTAGACGTTAGCGATTCACTGCGAACTGAGGCGCATCGCACTAGCTCCTTTCCTACCATTACTCACCCTTCATTACACAGTTTATCTGTTCATGACTAAATGAAGCCCACTTCGGGGGCTAAATTTCATTAACAAAAGTTTCTTTATAAATGCATTTGTGTCTCTCTGCTCTCGTTGTCAGCAATACATCACTTATAACAAAATTAGTCGGTTTACAAAGAAACAGCGGCAGGCATCACTTAGCCCAAAAATATTCTTTGTGAGGGAAAATTCTTAATAATGATTAGAAACTTGGGAATCATCATTTAGTTTTTTTTTTTTTCTCTGTTTAAAGATATTTTATGTTTCTCGTTATTATTACCTTTCAGCTTTTCGAAAGAAAGGCTGTGTGGTGTAGCCTCCAGTGCATGTGTTCCAGAATTCGAGGAAGATATTCAGTTCCCTCATATGAAGTGATCGTTGGTAATGATTTTATCCAGAAATATATTAAACGCTGATTCAGTTTTTTTATGCCACTTCCAGACGCTGTAAACGCTCGAAAGTGGTTGGGCTCTGAATTTGTTCCCCTGGGGGTAATGAAGAGGATGTTGGTGCTCATAAGTGAATGGGTAAGGAAAGTATGTACTCCATCCAAGTCCCGGGGAAAGTGCGAAGTCCCCGGCACTAACGTCCACTTCGTAAAATACAGCATTTGCTTCACGTGGAAAAAATGTTCTTGGCCTTCCTGTAGCCAGCGTTGTATCCACCTAACGACGGTGGACACCGAAGTTAGTCCTCGAGAAATGGCACGAAACATCCCCACAAGCTCGCATAAGCACAAAATTTGCTCGCTACTTTGCACCGTTCTTGAAACTTGCGTCGGGTCTCTTTATAATACTCTGCAAAAATAAATTGGAATAATAGGGTATTTTAAGTAAGTTACTAATTATGCTATTTTTTTGCTAAAATTTTATAAATTTGATGTGTAGCCTTTTTTCGACGTCTTTTATGAGGGGTAGTCTTTTTTACCATTGGAATTATGAAACCCTTTTTACTAAGCTGAATTTCAACTGAGAGCTGTACCCTCTCGCTTTTCAATTCCGGTCAGCAGACTAATGTTTGTAGTTTCCCCCCACCTTCCCCAGGATCCCTCCCCATTCAGGAGCCTACTCCAGGCACCTCTTTAAGGCAAAAATAACGGAAGGCAGATTTAAAAAAATCTGTTCTCTTTCCCCGTCGTCATGGGATGAACCCGGTTTTTGATTGTGACAAAAAGGCTACCACAAGGACGAGCGGGGGGTTTTAAAACAAGAAAAAAAAATAGGTTTTTTTGCACGGTTTCGTTAAATAGAATAAAAAGAGAATGAGATTCAGTCCGCCTGAAACCCTTTATATTAATTACATAACAAATCTAAAGCCTTGAATTTCATGGTTTTTAGGGAACCCAAACTGATTTTTTTTTAAGATAACAACATTACAAGTATAAACAAACCCCAAAAAAATTAAATCATTTCTGTTTTCCCAAAATTTTATGAAGATTTTTGCAAATTTTTGTCTCTTAAAACCCTTAATTCATGAAAGGGGTTTGTTAAAAATAATTAATGTAAAAAGCAAAAAATGACATTTCAAAGGCACTTTAATAAGAAAGTTTTTGTTTCTTTCTGTAATTTAAATTTAAGAGTAAGCCCCCGCGGTACAACATTATCTTGCAGTCATAATTTTTTTTTTAAAGGGAGAAAAATTCCAAGATTTGTAAAGTGATGCCGACAAACTGGAAAAGTTACATGTTTTCCCTTGGGGAGTTTTTTTAATGCACTTTTTCCCACAGTGAGAATCCACTTTGGGGCAAAATATTTCCTTTAAAAAGTGTCCAAAGTGTACACAAAGTGCCCTTTCATGTTATGTATCATGGGGTTTAAACTTCACTCTATAAATCATTTATACGTGTGTAATGCAATAAATTAAAAATTCCGTAAAAAACTAGCCGCAGCAATGTAAGATGAATGTTTGTGGGCGTCATGAAAAAGTGGGAACAACTAGTGAAGAACTCCCCAGGAGGGGTTCCACAGAGAAGTTGCACGTCCAAGACAGATCGGACAGTAATTTTTTATCAGTTTGTAGGCACTCGCGAATTTAAATGTTTTCTCCAAAACTTATTAAAAAGGATTTTCATATCAAAAATGTAAAAATGCAGGTCAACATTTGGTCTACCCGGTGGGAACGTTCAAGATGTCCCAAACTTAAAATTTTTAAGTTTTCTTTTTAAAAAGAAGTTTTAATAAAAGGAAGCCAGTTTCGGACCTGAGTAGAAGGTGAAAAGCAGGCGTAGGGGAAACGAAAATATTTTCAAGTCATCTGAGCGGGGATTCAAACACTTCTGGGAAGAATTTTATTTTTGGGGTCACCTTACCTCGGGAGGAGACAATGATTAAACAAAAAAAAATTAATATAGTAATTTATTCCTGGTTTCCAGAGAATATTTTTTGAGTAAAACCATAGGGAAGGAAAAGTTTCACAATACCCGCATTGTTTACAGTTTTCAGATTTTATGGAATTACCAAAAAGGGATGATACATCAATTACCTTAACACGCTTTTTAAATTTGTAAGATTATTGTTCTTGTTCAAGTCTTTTTTTTCGAACTTCTCGATCCTCAAAACCCCAAATTTTTTTTTTCTGGGGGCAGAATCGTACCTACAACTACAAACAACATAAGATTCTTAAACGTTCGTGTGTATCTGAGCAGACAAAACTTAGTGGATGGTCACGGGACAATTTAATATTCAACCGGTTTTTAAATAATAAAATTAAAATTTAAATAATTTATTACATCAGTTTAAACGTAAAAGAACTGATAATGTATGCTATTTAGGTGTAATCCACAGATATATCTGGAGGGGTTTTCGGGGGGCAACGCCCCCCCGGCCTGGCCTGACTAGGCTTCGGTGGATCAGAAATTTTAAACCAGGGTGTTCTGCTGGCCGCCTCCCAAAACCACGTACGAACACAGCCCCGGGTGGTCGGTCCTGACTTTTTGGACCAGGGCCACTCCCCTTGAATACAAGATCCAGAATTGTTTAAACCCCCCAATATCGGGAAGCATTAAAAATCTATATGACACAAGATAATATGCAAAACCCCATTTACAGTAAGGGAAAAATCTTTGGGAGATTAAAAAAGTATAATAAGACTAACCCGGGGGAAAGTGCCCCTTTAAAAGCTTTTTTCTTATATTGTCTTTTTTACCCAAAATAGTTAGGGAACGCTGAATTATTGATATAATTTTCATACACTTGTAAATTCATTGTTAAGAGCCTCATAATTTAGTAAACTTTACGCAGTGTTGTTCTTTTTATAGAAATATCACGGGAAATTTCTGAATTGTTATCACTTAATATAGTGTGCAACAAATCGTGGAGAAGTGACAAAAGATGCAAACCACAACGTATCTTCCAGTAACTAAGCAAGGATCAGAAAATATC
Source organism: Cherax quadricarinatus (assembly GCF_026875155.1). Lineage (NCBI taxonomy): Eukaryota > Metazoa > Arthropoda > Malacostraca > Decapoda > Parastacidae > Cherax > Cherax quadricarinatus. Next base: position 44,769,054 of record NC_069428.1, on the reverse strand, counting down.
CACAATATTAATTAGAAATTAGATAACTGATATCAATGTAAGTAACAAGGACAACCATATATGAGGGATATAAACTATTAAGAGGAAGACCTATACTTATATATGTTATATAAAATGTTATAAAATATGTGGGAATTTTACCTTGCTGCTCAAGCTTGAAGGAGAAACTTGTATATGTTTGTGATTTTGTAGGAGCTTCTCACAGTGACACAGAGCTGAGAATCGATCACTGCAACTGAGCGAGAAGTAGAAGAATGAGTCAAGCTGGGTCCCGTCACTTCTTTTAAGGGAGAGCTAAGCAGCACGCTGCCAGCCTATTGGCTGCTCTCGTGAGTCTAAGATCACCTTAGCGGCAGGTGATTGGTATTAACCAACATGAGGTGGAAGTTGATTGGTGCTTCCTAACAAGAGGCGAGAACGAAGACACCTAATGGTTTGGAGGTTCCCTCTATTGTCAAATGCATTTTTAAAATTTAAATGTACCAGATGTTCCTGTAAAAATCTATTTGTGCGTATGTCTGTATGCAAATACGAAAATATTATATACATTATATATATATATTTATATATATATATATATATATATATATATATATATAAATATATATATATATATATATATATTATATATATATAAACACTGATCTCTGGCTGAAGGAGACTCGAACCTACGAACCTTGGAACAAGGTATGCAGTACTTTACCAATCTACCCAAACTGGACCCAAAACCTTAGAGTCCAGCTTGCGCTAGACTTTGATGCAAGGCAGCCAGCTTTTAGGGGAGAAGGCGTACAGCTTTTCATCTCATCCCCTTCAGCCAGAGATCAGTGTTTGTGTATATTTCGCCTGCTCTTGCGAATTCCTTGCGTATATAAATATATATATATATTTTATATTATATATATATATATATATATATATATATTATATATATATATATTTTATTATATATATATATATATATATATATATATGTGTGTGTGTGTGTGTGTGTGTGTGTGTGTGTGTGTGTCGTGCCGAATAGGCAGAACTTGCGAACTTGGCTTAAATAGCAACGCTCATCTTGCCATATAGGACAAGTGAAAATTTGTATGTGCAATAATTTCGCCAAAATCATTCTGAACCTAATGAAAAAAATATATTTAGCTGTGTTTGTTTAGTATTAAATTACTGTAAATAAATCTAAAATATATTTAGTTGGGTTAGGCTAAAATAAATTTTTTTGTTATAAAAAGGGTTAGGTTAGTTTTGTAAGTTTTTTTTGGTGCAAAATTTAAATTTTTTTTAATTTAACTTTAATGAAAAATATACTTTTAAACGAATAAGAGAAAATTTGGGAATGACTTAATTTTAAATGATTTTTGCTAATTGACCAGTTTTACTATTCGGCACGACAATTATATATTTTATTATAATATTATATAAATATATATATTATATAATTAAATTTATAATATATAAATATTATATATAAATAATAATTATTTTAAAATATATATATATATATTAATTTCAAAAAAGCGGCTGGGGGGGAACTTCCGGTAAAGGCTTGGGCTGCGCGAGGAATTTCCCGGTTTAGGGGCCTTCCTCTGGGGGGTGTACCCGGGTTTTTGGGGCCCCCCCCGAGGGGGGTTCCGTCTAGGCCCAGCACTGGAGGTCACCTTTTCACACCTGGTGTTACTTCCCCGGTTTTGACCATGCCCTTCCCCCTCGAGACTACCTCCCTTGACCCCCCCCCCCCCCATACCCCCCCCCCACCCCCCCCCCCCGCCTGCGACCCCCCCCATCCGCCGCGCGCCCGCCCCGCGCCGGCCCGCGCCCCCCCGCCCGCGCGCCCGCCCGCGCGCCCCCCCCGCCGCCCGCCCCGCGCGCCCCTTCGCGACCCCCCCCCCGGCCTTCTGTTTGCCCTTCTGCGCGTCACCCGGGATCCCCCCGCGCCCGAATTTTTTTTCTTATGATCCCCATGGATAAAGTTTTTGGATCCCCCTATGGGTTTTCGAAATTCCCATCTCCTTGGATCAGGTTTTTTTGCTTTCCCCCTAGGGGGTTTTCGAAATTCCTGGGACAATTTTTTGGGAACCCCCCCTTGGGTTTTCGTTCCCTCCCGGAAATTTTTTTTATTCCCCCCTATGGGGTTTTCGAATTCCCCTCTCCTGGGATCAAGGGTTTTGGTTTACCCCCTCCCCCCTTTCACCCACCCCCCAAAAATTTCTCGAAATCAAAGTCCCATCTCCTCAGATAAAATTTTTTGGACCCCCCTATGGGGGTTTTCAAAAAGTTCCATCCCCCTTGGATCAAGTTTTTTTGGGTACCCCTCCTTTTACCCCCCACCCCCCCAAAAATTTCTCAATACAAAGCTCCACTTCCTCGGACCCCCCCAACCCCCAAAAAAATTTTTTCCCGACAATACCATGACTCCATCTCCTCGGATCAATTTTTTTTTGGATCCCCCCTATGGGGTTTTCGAAATTCCCCATCCCTCGGATCAAATTTTCCCCGAAAAAACCATGACTCCATCTCCTCGGATAATTTTTTTGGATCCCCCCAGGGGGTTTTTCAAAATTTCCCCAAATTCCCGGATCAAATTTTTTTGGAATCCCCCCTCGGGGGTTAAGCTTTAAATGAACTCCCCCTATGGGGCAGCTTACCACAGGTCAAGAAGGGGGTTTTCCCCCGGCGGTCAGTGACGCACGTGTTTACCCACACCGGTTTAATCTTGTCCCTACCCTTTTTACCCACCCCCCAAAACCCCCCCACACTCCAACCAAACCTCACAATTTTTTACTCTAACCCCCCCAAATTTTTTTTCGTTTAACCCTTTTAGTTCATTAAAGTTAATAAGGGGACACAGCATCAGAAAGCCCACATCGCTTTCATCCACTTTCGTTAAATTCATCTCACAATTTTACAATTACGAAAATTAAAAACGCACTTTTACTTTGAACATCTTCAAAACATCTTGAACACCTTCAAAAAAACCTTTATACATTTCCAAAAAACACTGAAACACTCCAAAAAACATCATTCGAACACCCCCAAATCACCTCTGAATACTCCCAAAAACACTTGAACACCTTTGAACATTTCCAAAACACTATTTGAGTACTCCCAAATAAGATTTGACATCTCTAATTTATCTGCACTTACACATTTCATTAAATTACAACTCATCCCTCAGTCTCCAGACTAGGCATTTTCTCGTTTTTTACCCTTTTAGTTCATTAAAGTTATTAAGGGGACACAATACATCAGAAAAAAGTCACAAAAACTAACTCAAACACTTTACTTTGAACACCCCCAAAGTACTCTCATAATCATTTGAATACTCACATAAACACCCTTGAACACCTTCAAAACACCTTTGAATATCGTTTTAAACTAATTTCATCACAACCCACTTATATCATCTTTTTTTCGGTAACTCTAATTCGACTACACTACCCTCATCAATTACCAACAAATTTTACTCGTTTTAACTAATGTCATCACTGTAACCAAGATTTTCACAAAAAAAAAAAAAACTCTATGACACCTAACACACACGCACACACACACCCCACAACACCCACAATTTTTCTCGTTTTAACCCTTTTAGTTCATTAAAGTTAATAAGGGGACACAGTACATCAGAAAGTCACAACAACAACATCCACAACCCACAATTTTTTCTCGTTTTAACCCTTTTAGTTCATTAAAGTTAATAAGGGGACACACTACATCAGAAAGTCACAAAAACAACCCACTTATAACGTCTTTTCGGTATCTCTAGTTCGACAACAACACCCACATCCCACAACACCCATGAACATTTCCAAAACACTATTTGAGTACTCCCAATTACACCACTGATTACTACTAAAACACCACTGAATTCAATCAAAACACCCTTCAACACCTTCAAACACCCTTGAACACCTTCAAAACACTCTTGAACACCTTCAAAAACACCTTTGAACATTTCCAATCAACACTGAAACACTTCCAAAAAAACACAATTTGAGTACTCCCAATTACACCACTGAATACTACTAAAACACCGCTGAATTCAATCAAAACACCCTTCAACACCTTCAAAACACCTTTGAACACCTTCAAAACACCTTTGACACCTTCAAAAACACCTTTGAACATTTCCAATCAACACTGAAACACTTCCAAAAAACACAATTTGAGTACTCCCAATTACACCACTGAATACTACTAAAACACCGCTGAATTCAATCAAAACACCCTTCAACACCTTCAAAACACCTTTGAACACCTTCAAAACACCTTTGACACCTTCAAAACACTCTTGAACACCTTCAAAAAACACCTTCGAACATTTCCAATCAACACTGAAACACTTCCAAAAACACAATTTGAGTACTCCCAATTACACCACTGAATTCTACTAAAACACCGCTGAATTCAATCAAAACACCCTTCAACACCTTCAAAACCCCTTTGAACACACTCAAAACACCTTTGAATAACCTCAAAACACCTTTGAACACCTTCAAAACACCCTTGAACACCCTTGATCACCTTCAAAAAAACAACATTTGAACACACTCAAAACACCTTTGAACACCTTTGAACATTTCCAAACAACACTGAAACACTTCCAAAAACACCATTTGAGTACTCCCAAATACACCACTGAATACTAAAACACCACTGAATACACTCAAAACACCACCAAAATCACCATAAACTAAGATCAACACCCACATCCCACAACACCCACAACCCACAACACCCACAATTTTTTCTCGTTTTATCTAATTTCATCAAGAAGCACAACACCCCACCTCCATTTTTTTCTCGGTTTTTAAAAACCCTTTTAGTTTCCATTAAAGTTTAATAGGGGTCACACTACATCAGAAAAAGTCACAAAAACAACCACTTATAACGTCTTTTCGGGGAATCTCTAGTTCGCAACAACACCACAATCCCACATCACCCCACATCCCCACATCCACACACACACACAGACACACACACACACACACATCCCCTAACGCTAGCCTAACCTAACCTAACTTATCCCTACATAACCTAACCTAACCAAAACCCAAACACTAAAACCTAAAAACAAAAAAAAAAAAAAAAAAAAAAAAAAAGAAAAAAGTACAGAAAATCACGAAAAAAAAAAAAAAATACCTACTAACCTAACCTAACCGAAACCTTATCCTAACCAAGCCTAACCTAACCAACCTTACCTAACTTATTCCTAACCTAACCTAACCTAGACCTAACCTAACCTAACAACCAACCTAACTTATCCTAACCTAGCCTAACCTAACCTAACCTAAGCACACCTTACCTAACTTATCCTAACCTAACCTAACCAGCCTAACCTAACCTAACTTAACCTAACCAAACCTAACCTAACCGAACCTACCCTAACCTAACCTTACCTAACATAACCTAACCCTATAGCCTAACTAACCTAACCTAACTACTCTAACCCAACCTAACCTAACCTAACCCTAGCTAACCTAACCTTATCCTAACCTAGCCTAACCTAACCTAACCTAACCTTACCTAACTTATCCTAACCTAAACCTAACCTAGCCTAACCTAACCTAACCTAACCTAACTTATCCTAACCTAGCCTAACCTAACTAAACCTAACCTTTACTACTTTTATCCCTAACCTAACCTAACCTATCCTAACCAAACCTAACTTAACCTAACCTAACCTAACCTAACTAACCGAACCTTACCCTAACCAAAACCTTACCTAAATAACCTAACCTAGCCTAACCTAACCTACCTAAACTAAAACCTAACGCCAACCTAACCTAACCTTAGAACTAGCCTAACCTAGCCTAACCTAACTTAACCTAAAAACCTAACCTAACCTACCCTAAACCTAACTATCCTAACCTAACCTAACACTATCTTAACCTTACCTAACCTAACCTAGCCGAACCATCCTAACCATAACCTAAAAATATTAGAAACACTTCCAAAATACCTTAGAGTACTCGCAGAATTACTTTGAAACGATTCCATATTTTTGGATATTTCCAATAAGTTTTGAAAACTTTATCGTAAAATCGAACATTATTTTCTTGTTTGGTAAACACAACTCAATGTAGAAATATTTTACTCGATTTTCCGAATAGAAACACTTTCTCGCTCTGAGACTCATTGTGGGTCACCCTTCCCCCCCCCCCCCAACACCATTGGGGGTAATGCGGTTCACACCAAGGTAGATTTAAGATAATCATGAACACCATCGCCAACTCAGGACAGACAGACCCATGAATGGCGGTAAACATCCAAGTTAGAAATCATCTCTTTCCAGACAACTGTCTTCGCTAACCTAACCTAACCTACTAACCTTATTCCTACCTAACCCTAACCTCACCTAACCGAACCTAACTAACTCCATCAATCACCTCTATCCTAACTCTAACCTAACCTAACCTAACCCCAACCTAACCTAATCAAAATCCTCTAATCCTAACCTACCTAACCTATCCTAAACTAACCTTAACTCCATCAAACTTACCTCGTAACTACAACTACTTACCTAACCTAACCTTGAACCTAAACTACCTGAACACTAACTAACCTAACCTAACTATCCTAACCGGATCCTATACCTAACCTATTATCCTAACGTCCCTAACCTAACCTATCTACCTACTACCTAACTACTATCCTAGCTAACCTAACCTTAACTTATCCTAACCTAACCTATCCTAACCTAACCTAAACACTGACTAACTTTGAACCAACTCTGAACACCACTGATCTTCTTCAAAAAATGCTCTGCACATCATTTGAACACCTTCAAAAAAACACCATCAAACACCTCCGAATACTCCCAAAAACACTACTGATTACTACCAAATCACCACTGAATACTACCAATCACCGTCAAAATCACCAGAAACTAAGTTTAACATCACCATCTAACATCCTTTTTATAGAAATCCTCTCAAATCACTATAACCAAGAACTCCCTCCCCATTTGGCGCATAAAAAAAAAAGCATGAACACAAACCTAATACGCAAACACTTAGTACATGATCACCATCAACTGAAAACATATCTTATACACACACATAATATAAGACAATCACCAACTACAATCACCCATGTTCACTTACCTCAAAATCACTAATATCACAGAAAACAATCATTTTTATAAACATTTCACACACACACACACAAAAAAAAAATCATATTTGACAATATCTAAGCGCACTCACCTCACTACCACCAACACACGATGTCTCACCTCACAGGACCGACGAGCTCACCTCCAGTGACGTCACACTCCCATTGTGTTACTTGGTGGTTGGTAACATCACACCTAACCCCCCTTGTTTCAACCTGTTGTACCCTACATTATCTAAGAACACTATATCCAAGACGATTACCAGATTTTTATGATCCCCAACACCAAGATCACAGAAAACACACATTTTTATAATTATTCACACAAAAATCACGATCACCAATTCCATATCATGTTTACCGTCATCTATCAACACTAATCACCAAGATCACCAAAAAAAAATCTAAGATCATGCATCTCAAAACTACTATGATCACTGAAAACACTTATTTTTTAAACATTCGCACAAAAATAAGACATACACAAAAATACCACAACACTTCCACCAACATCTATAACATAACATGAGCACTATAACATATCACTATCACAAAAAAAAAAATTAAACACAGACACCCCAAATTTTACATTTTAAA
>NC_069428.1:44709430-44760838 GCF_026875155.1 Cherax quadricarinatus | reverse complement strand
AGTCATTTCAGGGAACAGGGGGTGAAAATATTTTGTATAAAAAAAAACCCTAAAAGATGAAAACATTTCTAATTTGCCAAATAACAAACAATAATTTTGGGACAAAAACCCAACTTTTGTAAATAACGTGAGTTTGGTGAAAAATTCTCACTACAGGTTTTTTTTGAATTATGCCCTACAAAAAGTGCTGGAAACTAAAAACTTACATAAAAGTAATTAAAAATAACCAAAAAAAACAAAAAAAAAACCCCAAAAACAACAAAATTAAAAAAATAATTAATTAAAAATAAAATTTAAAAATAAATTTTTATTTATACAAGTACTGTAAAGTAACAGGTGCTGATTTTTCAAACTTACATAAAACCCCTTTTTATGCAGACATTTCGGGAAATTAACATTTTCTAGATGGCCCCACACCAGTCAACTACCCCAACCCCTTTTATAGGGGCAAGAAAAATTGAAAAGGATACAAGGGGCCGGTTTTCCCCCTTCGCCGGAATGAGACCAACCACGTGTGAAACAATTTTTCCAAGACATGTATACCAAACCAACGGTGCTGGTATCTACACAACTTACATTACAATACATTAAAAAACCTACCAACGGGTGCGGTATTACACAAAACTACATATAAAATACATTGTTACCTACCAACAGGTCTGGTATCTGCACATCCCCCCAACACACACCAGACAAGGGAAACGCCATCCACCATAACTTTCTCTTCTTTACTGAAACATTGCAACAAAAGATATTATTAAGGCATTTAATTTTCGTTCGAAGTTGTGCCTGTATTCAAAGTGTTAGTTCTCATTTTTGTGCTCGCCTAACATGGTTGAGGGTTTAAATCAGCCTTGCCCCCGCCTTTCTGTGGCCATACGGGAAAAACTCTCTTATGATTTTGAGAACCCTCTTAGTTTATTCTTGAACTTGTACAAACCGCTTTGGGTTAGTATTGCCCTATTAATCCCATTGGGGTGGCGAAAGTTTCCAAATAAGGTTACTCAAATTTTACAGTCTCATTTTCTATTTGGGGCTTTGTAATTATTTATTCACACTTCATGAATGGCATTGTTTACAAACAAACCGGTTATTAAGACTGGAAACCATGGGTTTTAAATAACCCCATATTATCTCCCAACTACTACTACCCACATACCACCATCTTCCACATTTTTTTTTAGACAAAACTACTACACATCCTGAAAAATACCCTTTTGGGGGTTACAATTTTTTTCTTTCACATAGTCACTCTAAATCTCGGTATAAATTCCGAAAATTTCTAAAATCCGGAATAAATTTTTTTTAAAATTTTCCCCATCTAAATTCTTTCTCATTTTTTTTATTTTTTCCCTTTTTCCCTCTTCAAAATTTTTTTGGGTTTTTTTAAAAAATTTTACTAAATTAAAATCCATAAAAAACCTAACCCCATTCCTGGGTCAAAATTCTTTTATAGTCTGTGATTACTATCCTGTAAGATCTTGGCCCCTCTCTAACCCTTCCTCAAAAAAAGGAAGCGCTAGTGTTGGCCCCTAAACTGGAAGCAACGTATTTTCTCTTTATATTTAATTATCAATAATTTTTTATATTGGAATGTTTTCTTTAATAGCTAAAATAAAAATATAATGCTTTAATTTTATTTTTTTTGGCCTAGTAGCTTGTGTAAATTCAGTTAGTATTACAAAGGCGGGGCCCCTCCTCGGGAAAATTAATGTATAAAAAAGAATAAAAACTGACAACAAAAACCCTTTTATTTTTTTAAAAAATAAAATATAAAACATTAAATATGAAATATTGATCCCACTTAAAGAAAATAAAACAATGAAAAATATAAATATCGAATTCAAACGCTGATGAAAATAAAAACTTGGGTTTTGGGTTTTGGGTGACACGTGTGTTTTTTGAAATCGAAAGCCGCTGTTTTGATGATGGGGGGGGGGGGGGTCGCAGGTTTTGGGGAAAACCCACTGGCTGTTTTTTTACAGTATACGTGTTAACCCCGTCCAGTTTGACAGGAAAGCGGGTTTTTTTTCCACTGCAATATGAGGGGTTTATATCCGTACCACACAAACGTAAGGGGATAAATTTGGGGACATTCAGAACGTTAGCCCGTCTCCTTCAATTCACTCGTTGATTGGGCAGGTGACCCTTTTGTCTCCAAGCTGGAAAATAAAAGGGTTTACCCACTGCTTAAGAAATCACTCCCAAAATAAGACAAACCTAAAAGATTGGTGATTATTAAACAGTCAATTAGAGCAAGATGAAAGGACTAAGTTTATTATTGGGCCCAAAAATGAAGCTTTCAACCAATAAAACCACTAGAATACAAGGGAGGCATTACTTACAGTAGTGCTGGGGGCTGGAGTCTAGTGTACTGTTGGACCCGGGGCCCCCACTTTACCTTTTTGGGGGGGGGGGGGAAGGAGGGAAGGGAAGCGGGAGCTAGACGACCCTACCTTAACAAGCAGCCCCCAATCAAAAATCACCTTTCGGGGGGGGGAAAAAAAAGGGGGGAATACGGGAGCTTACTTACCCTACTTAACAAATAGCCGGGGAAAAACTATTTTTTTTTTTTTCGTAAAATTGAACCTTTTTTCCCTCACAATTTGATAAAACTTTTGGTTTGTTTAAACCCTTTCTCTTGTTTCCCTCAAAATCATACCGGGAAAATTTTTTGATAAAATGGGGGCTCCCTTTGGGTTTTTCCCCTTACCCTTTTGCCTCTTCATAGAGGGGAAACATTATATCCCTTCTTAAATTGAGCCGCAACTCAGTTTTTGTTCCTTTGTTTTGGATTTGGTTTTGTATAAGTTTTTTGTTTTGTTTTCCTACACGCAAATTTTTTTTTGGGTACTTTTTCGGGGAAAGTTTTAAACGGGAAAGGGGAGACATCATGGATTTAGTTTATAGCCCCATTCTACTTAATTTTTTATTATATTGGATTGTATATTTTTGAATCTTTTACTCAAAAATCGTAATGAAACAGATTTTCCCCCAAAAAACCTAAGGGCGGGATTTGAAACCCGGGTTTGAAGTCTAAAATTCAGACCGTCGGCGGTTGGGTTTCCATGGCTAAAGGGGAGGTCGGAGTTTTGAACTCTCTGACAGCGGGTTTCTCCCGCCCTGGGTTGGGCTGAGTTTTTTTTGTATTTCCCAGTGGTATTAGAAATTTAATTTAAAAAAGGATACCCATTATATAATACAAAAGGAGTTAAACCCAAGGGCCAAAAATTCTAATTTTTTGGTACCTTTTTAAAAAGCTTTATAGAAAAATCTAAATTTTTTTTTATATTTTAATCCATTCATTTGGGGTTTTTAAAATTGAAAATGGGTTTTAAGGCCCCGGATAACGAGTATAATAACCTTTCTACAATCAGAAACCCCAGCAGAAGGGGAACCAAAAATGAGTCTAGGTTTTCAAAGGGGCTTTTTTTTAAAAAGCTTTTTGTAACAAATAGGGTTTTTAAGAAACTTTTAAAAGATTCCTTTTTAATCCACTTCAATTTTTCCCCTTGGAACCAATATATTTTTTACGAAAAGGGGTTTCCTTAAACGTATAAAATCATCCCAAAACATTTTTATATTTCTCCCCCCTCCCAAACCACCAAACAAAAAAAAGTTCCGCAAAACATTTTAATTCCATCCCTTTCCCCTAAAAGGGGGGTTTTCCTTTGGGAACGCTGGTGAGGGGGCCTTGACCCTGGGAAAATTTGGGGTTATATAAAGGCCCCAGAGGGGAGGGGGTAATCCCCTTGTGGGGGTTTATAGTATATTTAGTAAAATTTTATTATTTAGTATAGTGTAATATTGGGTTGTAGTAAAATAGTAATAAAATTGTTGTAGTGGGTAGTATAATACAAAAATGGTAAAAACAACAACTTGCAAAAATTTTAAGTCAAGGGGTTTCCCAACAGAGTTCCTGTTTCAGTCCTCAAATGTTTTTTAAGGCGTGAAAAATGGTACCCCTGTCAACCTTTACTAATATTTTTAATAATTCTTTTTCAAACAGGTGTATTGTTTAATATGGGGAAGTTTGCCCAATGAAATTCCTATTTTAAAAACCCAGGGGGACAGTCGTTACCGTAAAAATTAAACCGCCCAAAAAGCATTTTACCTTGTGAATATTGTGGGACACCATTTTTATACTGGGGGTTTTGGGGGGGAAAACCGAATACATATTTTTTGGGCACACATGGGACTGTCCACTTTCCTGTAGCCCGTCAGTGGGGAGTTAAAAGCAGAGTTATCATGGCGCGAAAAAAACTCAAAATTGAATGAAACTTTAAAAAAGGGGTTAAAAAATACCAACAGATTGTATCCCTGACCGTTAGTGCACTGTGGAAATTCTTAAAAAAATTTTGGGGTAAAGGGAGGGTTAAAGGGTATACCTGCTTTGGGAGGAATCTTTTCCAAATCCCCCCTTTAACCCTACTTTTTAGTAAGCAACTTGCAAGTATCCCCCCGCAAACATTATTTGATTTTTTATTAACTTTTTTTTTTGTAATGTTAGCTTTTTATGAAATATTTTTACATATGTAAAAATTTGGCGAAGAAAGAAATATATAAAACACATAAATGTTTTCCTGGGCCCCAAGTTTTTTTTCCTTGTTTTTTAAAATTTTTGTAACTGTTCCCAAGCCGTTGCTTGTAACAAAAACCTAAAACAACGGTTACCAAGCCGTTGTTTGTAACACACCTCAACAACTTTTAAACCCCACCTTTTTTTGCTTGTAACACACCTCAACAACTTTTCCCAAAGCCCGTTGCTTGTAACACCCCCCAACACAAAAGGGTCGGAACAAAAATACTGGATTTTTTGGGAAACCTTAAAGTGGGTTTTTCTATTTTATTCTCTCTATCATCTTATACATATAATAAAGGCCACATATTTTCGTATTTATTTAATACTGAACGATTTTTTTTATGATTCTCACCATTATTATTTAATGTTCTATAGTAATAAATATAATTTTATGTAGCAAGGTTTTACTTTGTGTGTGTTATGGCCTATTTGTGTATAAGAACATAAGAACATAAGAACGAAGGAACACTGCAGAAGGCCTACTGGCCCATGCGAGGCAGGTCCAAGTCTCCTACCGGCTTAAGCCAATGCACCCAAACTAGTCAGGTCAGGTCACATTGACTTAAGGGAGGAACACGGCAACCGACCTGGTAGCACAAGCTATCAGGTCCAACTCACACCCACCCACATCCACTCATGTATTTATCCAACCTATTTTTAAAGCTACACAACGTTCTGGCCTCTATAACGGTACTTGGGAGTTTGTTCCACTCATCCACAACTCTATGACCAAACCAGTACTTTCCTATATCCTTCCTGAATCTGAATTTTTCCAACTTAAAACCATTGCTGCGAGTCCTGTCTAGGCTAGATATTTTCAGCACACTATTTACATCCCCTTTATTTATTCCTGTCTTCCATTTATACACCTCAATCTTTATCCCCCCTAATTCTACGTCTTTCTAGAGAGTGCATATTCAGGGCCCTTAGTCTATCCTCATAGGGAAGGTTTCTGATACATGGGATCAACTTTGTAATCCTCCTTTGTACATTTTCCAGAGAATTTATATCCATTCTGTAATACGGTGACCAAAACTGTGCAGCATAATCTAAATGAGGCCTAACCAAGGATGTATAGAGTTGAAGAACAACCTGAGGACTCCTATTATTTATGCTTCTTGACATGAAGCCAAGGATTCTATTAGCTTTATTGCGAACACTTATGCACTGTTGTCTTGGTTTCAGATTACTGCTAAACCAAGCTCCTAAATCTTTTTCGCAATCCGTAATATTAAGATCTACATTATTTAGTTTATATGTGGCATGGTTATTGTCCTGTCCAACATTTAGAACTTTGCATTTGTCTATATTAAACTGCATCTGCCACTTCTCCGACCACTGCATCAGTCTATTCAAATCTTCCTGGAGTGCTCGAATGTCCCTCGTCAGAATGAATTCGATGGCCTATTTTGGTGTCATCGGCAAACTTGCCGATGTCGCTCTTTATGCCCTCATCTATGGGCGTTTATGTAGATTGTGAACAGCAGGGGGGCCCAACACTGACCCCTGTGGAACACCGCTCGTGACGCTTTCCCCACTCTGATTTCTCCCCATTTATGCAAACTCTCTGCTGCCTATTTGTCAACCATGCCTCTATCCAGGAAAAAATTTCTCCTCCTATTCCATGTGCTTTAATTTTCCTCAATAGTCTCTGATGTGGGACCCTGTCAAAAGCCTTACTGAAGTCCATATACACAATATCATATTCATTACCATGATCTACCTCCTCAAATACCTTAGTGAAAAAAGTTAATAAATTCGTAAGGCAGGAACGCCCCTTTGTAAAACCATGCTGAGATTCGTTGATTAATTTATGCTTTTCAAGGTGGCTACGAACTGCCTCGGCAATTATTGATTCCATAAATTTTCCCACTATGGAGGTTAGGCTTATTGGTCTATAGTTCGAAGCTAAGGACCTGTCACCATGCCAGTTTGTAGTGATATGTTGAAAAGATTAGCCAAAGGTGTGCTAAGCTCCTCTTTACATTCCTTTAGAACCCTTGCATACAGTTCAACAGGGCCTGGGGATTTGTTAGGTTTTAATTTATCTATTTGCCTAAGGACCATGTCACTTGTGACCCTAATCGTGCACAGTTTATTATCGTCCTGTTCTACATAATTTATCATTACTGGAATATCGCTGGTATCCTCCTGTGTAAAAACTGAAGGAAGTATGTGTTAAAAATTCTACAACATTCCTTATCACTGTCAGTGAGCTGACCCGGGAACTTTTGAGTGGGCCTATCTTGTCCCTGATCTTACTTCTGTATACCTGAAGAATCCTTTGGGTTAGTCTTCGATTCTCTTGCAACTTTAACCTCATAATCTCTTTTTGCTTTTCTAATTCCCTTTTTTATTTCTCTCTTTAAACTGAATATATCGATTTCTAATTGCCCCTCTCCTCTTTAGGTTTGCCTATATATGCCTCTCTTTTGACCAATCAGATATTTTTAATCTATTGTTCATCCATTTAGGATCATTTTTGTTTGATCTGATTTCCCTTTTGGGAACATAATTTGACTGAGCAGCTAGAACTAGGGCCCGGAAAGCACATATGGGCAACCATCCCCACCTACCTGACCCTTATCAGGTCATTCCAGTTCAGCCCCCCTAAGTTAATTTTTTCATCCATAAACAGCCAAGCAAAAGTCAGGAACGGAGATTTGATTGCCTTTTTAGGGGAATTCCATATATATTAAAACTGATTTTTGGATCACTTTCCCAAGCCCCCTCTTTTAACCTAAAAAGATTTTTAATTATGTTTCCCTACTGGCAAAAACCAATCAAGGAGGTTATTTCCCCTATTGGCTCTGTCACAAACTTTTTTAAAAAAAAACCGGGATCGATCAAGAAATCCCTGATTTAAAATTTCCGGTCAAATGCTCCAGTCAATCTTCAATAGTTAAAAATCTCCCATTAGCACAACATTTTCGTATTAATCCACGAATTTCTCCCCATAGAAGTTTCTCACTCCCATCAAGTTTTGGGGCCCTGTAAATAAACACCCAAAATTAGTTTTTCTCGGCCCTCGAAAGCTGAACCAAACAGTTTCCCATGGCTGACGCTCATTTTTAATTTCTTTCTAACACAACAATTTAATTTGTCTCTGAATAAAAACGCTACTCCACCCCCTTTCCTTTACCCTTCAGTGTGGAATAATTTGTACCTTGTATGTACATTCAAGGGCATCTCTCTATCTTTCAAATTGAGCCGGGTCTCTGTTATAGCAAATTTTATCTTTTTCCTGCACTTGAAATTTAATCTTAGCCATCTACTTATTTCTTACCTCCTGCTTTTATATAGTAAACCTTAAGGGGAGCATCCCTTGCTGCCCTCTGCTGCCCCCTTTGTTTGCTGACCGATCTATTTCTTTTTTTTTATAACTTCATGCGAATCCCTTTTTTATAACATTTACTGTTTCCAACCCAAGTGTTGCAACCTGCTTTTTTTCCCACACACCCCCATACCTCATTTCCATATTTTAAAAATCATAGGCTTTTCCCCAAATGGCCTTCTCAATCATCTCAAGGAAAACCACCCCACCCTAAAAGATGTACCCCACCCCCTTGCATCATTCATGTTTGCCAAAAAAGTTTTTCCCATTGTAATAAAGGGATTGCAAGTTCCTTGCATATCTGTCAGCCACAATTTACACCAATTGCCCAGACACCATTCTTTTCCTACCCCCTTCAGGCAAGAGTACTTTGTTGGGGACCCTCCCTTAGATTTAATGAAATCTTACTGCCTGTACTTACTAGCAGTTTCTTCTCCCTACCCTCCCAAATCATTTCCCCCAAACACTGAGACAGATAAGGGCTTGTCCCTTTACCTGACAGATATTACCCCACCCCTGTTGACAAGTCCCCCCCCAGCCCAGGGAAGCACCTCTATCTCTCATTTTCTTATTCCTTTCAAAAAGCACGGTCAATATATTTTACCTGGAGTCACCAACCACAAGAATGCCTTTACCTCCTTGCGGGGGCAGTAGTCCCCCTTACCTTACTGGCCAGAAGTCATTCCCTGAAGAAAGAGAAGCGTTTTCCTACCTTCAGATCTTCACTCTTAATTTTCCCTTTACTCTGAGCGCCTCCCATTACGGAACCACTCGCCACTTGAAGGGGTCTGGACTGCACCCACGCGGTACCTTTTGCACCCCCCCCCAACTACAGCCTCCTCACAGCGAGAACAGACTGCATCTCACGCTAAAGCCCCCCCCTTTTTTTCCCCACAACCCAGCCACCTCACACTCTCTCCCAGCCCTTTAGGGGGACCTTCACCCCTAACTCCTCCGGGAAAGTAAGACCCCTCCTTCAACTCTCCAACCTAAAATTTTTAAAAAAAGCGAACAAAGCCATGCTTTGTCCCGCCACGTAATCCCCAAACAGCTCGGGGACTGGACCTCAGTACAAACTGCCCACTGTGTGTGTGTTTTACGGTCCTGCCGCGAGTTCAAGTCCCACCCATCCGTGGTTTATGAAATTTGTGTTTCCCTCCTTTTTTATTTACCTTACATAAAACAAAATTAATGAGAACGGAAATAAAAACGGGGTTTTTAAATACAAAAATGGTTCAGAAACATTTTTTTTTCGGGAAAGTACCATCACGGGGCCCCTTAATAACATTCAAATCTAGGATTTTGAATAATTTTCAAAACTAAGATAAACGCGCAGCGTATCAACATTCAAGAAATTAATTTTCCTTTAAATAAATAAATAATAATGAAATTTTAAATTTTACTATTATTTAGCTATACCCAAGAAATGATACTTGCATTGTATAAACTGTGAATTAACTTTAATTCCTTTTAAAAACATTTAAAATGTTCTGAAATGGGGTATCAGGTTACACACCTTTCGCCCCTTATGCATCGGGTTTTAAACCCAAAAAAAACCATCCATTAACCACCAAAAGTGGTATTCGGGGTCAAACCATGAAATATTTTTTTAGTGTGTGTTCGGTAAATTGCAGCTCTTTGAAAACAAACTCATCATAGACACCACTGCCTCTAAATCTCCAAACGACATAAACAAAATTAATCAATGTAACTCAAAACTGTATGGTCACCACCCCATAACAATTTGAATAAGTTTTCGTGGGTTAGAAAACCAAAAGACCCCATCACAAAAAATTTTTTTGAAATCCCGTATACACAAAGGAAAAACCCTAATAACTTTTTTGTAATATACAACTTAATTTCCATACCACTTAAAAAATTTGAAAGGGTGCACTGCTAATTACCAAAAGGGGGACGACCCAAGACATTTTTGGATCATATTTTTTAATGTCTCCAAAAAAATCGGCCAAAACAACGGTTTCCCACAATTTAGCTGAACTTGCCAAAAAAAATTTCCCGGGACTTTGAAAACTAATGTGACCTGACCAAAACACATTGTTTTCCCCCCCACGTTACTCGTCCTAGTTCTCATCCACCATTACTAGATTTACCCCTTTTGTGACTTGGTAAAAAACCACTGTGTCAGGAAAGTCCAAAAAAAAGTTCTTCCATGAACTTGGGATAAAAGACTTGTAACCATTTTCTCGTTTTTTTATTTTTCACTTCTGTTATTGAATGTTCTTCGTCAATTTTCTACCAAGCTGCTTTTTTTGGTTTCCTCTATTGAAGAATCGACAATTAATATTTTCCAAGAAATTTCCACGTATAAAAACTCATACGATGTTTGGGCAGTCCGGGGACCTTTCTAAAATCACAACTGAGATGAAACAAAATTCAGAGGAACCTGATGACAGTTAGGGGGATGGGAGGGAAAGAAGTGAATTTAGAATATGGGAGGGGGAAAGTTTTAGAGTATAAAGATAAAGTAGTATAATAAAAAAAATATTAAAAACAGTGTAGGGAACAGCAGCATAGTTGATAGTAATAGTGAACAGGGGAAGAGAGTAAACATAGATGCATTATTAGTCAAAAATTAATGAAGAACAGAGCAGTGTAGTAAGATTGAATAAAAATATGGTGTTTATTTTTTCGTGTTGAAAAAATCAAGATGGAAATGGGAAGATAAGTACGTGGGTAAACACTTTGTACCTAATTTTTAAATTTCCCAAAGGGCCTACTTCTCAGAACAAATTTCCATCACGTATAAACGCATTTGTCTATCCACATAGAACCTACATCAATTGTAGAAATACTTATTTTTACCAAAAGAATAGCACTATATAGTCAAAAAGCACTTTTTTTTCCCGGGAAGCTCCCATATTTTCAATAATTCGACAGTAATTGCTCGGAAGTTTTTTTTTAGATCGCATTTAAATTTTTAAAAATTTTTTTTAAGAAAAAGGGTTTGTGTATTTAAAGTTTCCAGTGCATGTGTTCCAAATTCGAGGAAGATATTCTGTTTCCTTCATTAAGTGCGGGGAAATTAATTTATCCAAAAAATTTTAAACGCTGATGAGCTATATGCCACTTTTTTTTCGTAAACATTCCGGGTATGTTGGTCGCTGTTTTTCTTCTCAAATTTAAGGAGGGGTTCTGTTGCTTTTTAGAATACAAGAACACATGTAACCACCCAAGACGCTAAACCGTGACATTTCGGCGTTATTACCTTTTCATCATCAATAATATTTGTTGAAAGAACGTTTTCGTTACTTCTCGACCTGATGTCCCCTTTCTTCACCAGTACTGTCCCCCCAATGAAGACAGGGGAACACCAAACACCATCGCTTGAGCAATTCCCTGAAGGGCAACCACGCTCTCATAAGCACAAACCGGCTCCCCCTCTGACTCGTTGTTTTGAAACTTTGTCTATCTTCATTTTAAATCTGTGAAAATAAAATTGAAATAAAACTATTTTAAGGGTAAGGATTTGTTATTCTAATTTAATTTTACAGTTTTTGCAATAACGTGCAATTTTTCTGTATTCATTTTATGTGTCTTCCATTCCCCACATAAAACAGAATAGAATTCAGACATTTAAATTTACCGAAAAAGAATGCACCACAAAAAACACCCGGACACCTTTTTAAAATTTAACGTGAAAAAGATTAACAGGTTTCAAAAAAATTTTCCATGCTTTTACCCTCCTGGGAAAATGAACCTGGTTCTTCCCTCTTGTGAGAATTTTGCTCCACTAAGCACAAGAGGGGTTAAATTTTAAAACAAAAAGTAATTTTTAAATTTAAA
Organism: Cherax quadricarinatus; assembly: GCF_026875155.1. Lineage (NCBI taxonomy): Eukaryota > Metazoa > Arthropoda > Malacostraca > Decapoda > Parastacidae > Cherax > Cherax quadricarinatus. Next base: position 44,749,118 of record NC_069428.1, on the reverse strand, counting down.
AAAATCTTAAACGTAATTCGTTTGAAATACCCCCGAAAGGTTAGTGAAAAATTTTGTTCAATTCCCCCGGGGGAACTATGATGCTTCATTTTTTAAGCATTTAAGGCTTCGAATTTCATGACTTTTTGGAGCTCAGCATATACATTTGTGATATAATTTTAAAATGTGTAAAAAATTCCACGACTTAAAAAATTTTCGCTTTTATATTTAGAATTCCCTTAAAAAAACATGTCATCTGCTGCTAAATAATAATTAACGCAAGAAAAGCAAAAGCAACTTTTTCAGGCTTTTCTGTAGTTTGAGATAAAAGTATCGTTTGTCTAAAATTTTTTGTAGCATAAATTCCTAGTTTTGTATGTTGAGTTTTGAGTTACCCCCACTCAGTAAGTCACCACGACGATTTAAATCACTAACATTCCCATAACTCGAACTAAAGCGAGAACATTTTCTTCATTTAACTCTAAAAGGACTGAAGCTTTTTTTGAAACATTAAGAAAAATTTTCGATTTCAAGGAAATAACAAGAATTTTATTACCAAATTACAGATATCAATGAGGGGGTAGTTGTCAGCAGGTGTTCCCACGCACAGGCAAAGTTACGTCCAAAACCAATGGGGACAATGATAACTTATTAATATTAAAGCTCTCGGGATTAATTTATATTTTCCAAAAATACTGTTTAAACGAAGCGGAAAACCGGTAAAATATGCATTAAAAAATTTTTTTGCTGAAAGATATCTCTAAATAATCAAGTTATTCTCTATTGCAAAGGGTTATGTTTAAAAAAAGCCCGTTGTTTTAAAAAGACCAAGAGTGAAACTAGCTTCAAAATAAAGGGGTGTGTGTTCAAGTTAAGATTTAAAAACGTTGCTTTTGTATATGTCCCTTTTCCCAAAATGACGAGATTTCGAAAATAAAAATGTTTCATTGATGTCAAGTTATAGTCTTCAACTACAGAACCTAATTTTTCCAAACCCTTTTTATAATTGACTTGTTTAAAACAGAAATACCAAGCCTTTGGGTTAATATTATGAAATTTACACGTGAAATAACCGGAAAATCTCTTTTTTAACGTAAACTGGCAATTTTATGGGTATTTCACCACCGCACTGAAAACCCCAAATGTATTTTAACAAATCTTGTAAACTAATGATGAGGGTACCGAGTAATTTTCACCCGGGTTAAAATAATAAAATTAAAATTTAAAAAATCAACAGAAAACGTAGCAGTAAACCAAAATAAAGCGAAGGATTGGATAAAAAATATAATGCCACAAAGAGGGTTAAAGATTAGTGAACAGAACAAACCATCATGTAGGGGTTTTTTATCACGCTAACTTATGAAGCCCTACATGAAACGGGGTCCCAATAAAAAGTTTATTCAGCGGTTATTTATTGATACTATTGGGGGTGAGAGCCAGTTAACTGAAATAATTTAACTTTGAATCATCGTTATGTTAAAGAGTTTTCACAGTTTACAATCAGGGTGTGATCCGGGCCAGACAGTTGACGTCAACAATCATGAACAAACTAAACGAAAAAAAACCCATGAAAATTTTTATACTGAAAATCATTTCTTTTTTTTCATTGTTTCATTACAAGATTTAAACACGAGGGTTTTTTAATAGTTTATGTTCCAGGGGGTTTTTTATGGTTTCATAGTTTTCAGTGATCTTTGAGAACGTTTTAAATTTTCCAGATTTTTAAATATATATTTTTTAGTTTAACTTTAAACTGTCATACTAAAAACAACCATAATATCACAAAACAAAATACGAGATCAAAACCCTTATATTTTGTTATATAAAAAAGTATAAAATATTTGGGGGAAATTTTAAAACCCTTGGGGGCAACCTTTAAAAAAAACTTGTATATGTTTGTGATTTTGTAGAAGCTTCTCACGTGACACAGACTGAAATCGATCACTGCCAACTGAGCGGAAAACGAAGAAGATCAAGCTGGACCCCCACTTTTTAAAAGGGGGAGCTGGCCAACACACGCACCTATTGGCTACCCCCTCAACCTAAGATCACTCTCGGCAGGGGATTGTGCTTCCTAATAAGGGGCAGGTATTGGTGCTTCCTAACACAGGCTGTATGGGGACACTGTAATTATTTTAAGTTCCATCTGTTGTGAAATTTCCCGCTAAAAAAGCGTTTTGGTGATTCGAACTGTCGTCCCTTTAAAATTATAATCCATAGCTCTACCATGGGGTAGCATCCCCCCATAAGATACTCCCAAACCGTCACATACAGCGACACGGGGACTTTCAAGACCACATGACCCAATTTTTACTTTTACAGAAAACATAACACTGGTGGTAACAAGGGGCAAACCACTCTCTGCCCCCTATTAACATTTACGTAATGAGAAACATAAAAAATTTTGCAAAATTCAAGTTTTTTTGGAACTAATTTCCAATTAATAAGTGAACAAATTTATTTGGATATGTACAGTATAATAATATGACTTTAGTGACATATTAAGTGTGGAACGAACATGTAAGATACCTGGAAACAAAATATCGGGAGGGGGACTTTTCTCAAGAAACGTGGTATAGTCCTTTTTGGCTTAGCGCTTCTTTTTTTATAAAAAAAAAAATAATTTTTTTCCCTAAAGGGATATTATAAAGACTTGTCATTTTATAAATGCATGTGCAACGTTTTGGGAAAATTTTTTTAAATATACGCCTCTAAGAGCTTTACCAATACAATAGAAAAAAAAAAGAAAAAAAGGCTAAAGATCAATTTGGCAAAAACTTGGAATGTTTAAATGTTCAAAATTTTGCTCATCATAGTGCCAGACTGACTTCCGATGCAAACAACCCTTCCTTCAATATCCAGGCCTCAACTCCATTTTTATTAGATGATTTGATTATTTGTGTATAACACAAGCGTTATTGATATTTCAAAGCAACCGGGTATTTTTGTTTATTAACAATTTTTTCTGAATACCTAGCCGTTTTTTCCCACAAAATTTTTAAGCAGCCTGTTTGTGCAGTGCCACGCGCGATGCAGTGGGGTGTTAAGGCAAACTTTGGGGTGACATTACACTCTTTCCCCCGGTACCACCACTACCTAAACACTGATTTACAGAACAAACCGCACATTACTGCATTATCTGAACTTTTACGCCCGCTGCACATGCACTCTCAAAATTTGGCCCCAAAAACAAGGGGAACTGATCACTGTAAACAAAGGGGGGGGTTTCATATGACAGATCGTAATGGGAAATTTGTTTTCAAGATACAGATCTTCTTAAAAAACCAGGCTCTTACGGATCGGAGAAATTCAAACCTGGAACAGATACAGAGGTCCTTTACGCTCCGCATAGAGCAAAGCAAGCAGGGATTCAGTGGACACAATGAGGGAACACTGTATCAACATCCATGGCCCCACACTCTTCAGCATCTTATCAGGTGCCAGATCAATCAGGCTGTGATGGATATGTAGGTCAGCGGGGCACAACACAACACCTGGTCGACCAGGGAAGCGCAACGAGTCTGGGGCCCCAAGGGCGGGCTAAAGGAGTAGAAAAAAACATAGAAACTTAGCAAAGGTATATCAAAGGTACGAACGTTCCCACGATGCAGGCTGTGGCATGCAAAGAGTATGTTACAGTTTATTCGGCGAATGTCACTCTCCACTAAAGGCTGCCTCCCATCCAGCGAAAACCCAGTGCTAAGGGTTTTTTGATCAATAGGGTACCATCGTTAAAACATACGTTAGTTCTTGCCAATTGGGAGGAAGCCCGCCAAAGCTGAAACAATTGGTTCACCCCTTCGGCAACTTTGGCAGACTTGCCTACCGCTGGGTTAGTACGGTGCACCTCGGCTTTTCCTTTTCATCTTTATTTGTCGGTACACTTTTTTTTGTCCATCTGTCCATAGTGCACATGTTTTTTAAATAGTGCATAAGGAAAACAACATAATACCACTACTGATTTGTTTTTTCTCCAATTCCTTAGACCAGGCACGGGGCCCTTCATTTTTTTGTTTTTTAATTGCCGAAGCAAAATTTTTTAAAGCCATCTCAAAGGGTAAATTTATTAATGAAACTCGCAAAGGTTTTACAAGGACGTTTCCCGTCTTACGAATTTGCTAACTTTTTCACTTGGTATTGAGGGGGGTAGATCATGGTATTTAATATATATTTTGTATATGGACTTCAGCAAGGCTAAAACGATAAGCCCACACAAGGCTATTGAAAAAACATAAAGCACACGGAATGGAGGAAATTTTTTTTCCTGGGGTTTAGGCATGGTTGACGAATGGCACAAAAAGTCGCATAAATGGGGAGATATCAAATGGGACACTCACAAGTGGGTTCCCGGGGGCATGTTGGGGGCCCCCTTTTTTTTAAAAACAACTCATAAACGACAAGATAGGAAAAATTGTGACATAACAAATTTTCTGATGCACCAAAATAGGCCGTCCAGTTCATTCTAAAATGACATTTAAACACCCAGATATTTGAATGACTGAGCAGTGGTTGGAGAAGTGGCAATGCAGTTTTAAAATAGACAAAGCAAAGTTCTAAAAGTTGGAAAAGGAAAAATGTTGCCACATATAAACTAAAAAATTAAAATTAATATTACGGTTGCGAAAAGGATTTAGGAGTTCTACTAGCTAATCAAAAAACCCAAAAAAAGAGTGCATTAGTTTTTTGCAATAAAACTAACAGAATCCTTGGGTTCATATCAAAAGTATAAATAATAGAAGTCCCCCAGGTTGTTTCTTCAACCCATATGTTTTGGTTTTGGCCTCATTTTTGATTAACTGCACAGTTCTGGTCACCCTATTACGGAATGGATATAAATGCCCGGAAAAAGACAAAGGAGGAACAAAGTTGATCCCATGTATCAGAATCCCCCTATGAAGAAGACTGAGGGGGCCCCGAAACTGCACTCCTAGAAAGGCGTAGAATTAGGGTGATAGAGAGGGGTATAAAAGGGAAAATTGGAAAAATAAATGGGGTGTAAATAGCGTGCTAAAAAAAAAATCTAACAAGACAAACTCGCAGCAATGGCTTTAAATTGGAAAAAACCGAATCAGGGAAAGGGAAAGGAAAGCCCCTGGTTTGGAATAGGTTAGGATAGTGGGAAAAACCTCCCCAGTACGGTCATAGACATGGGACGTTTTTGTATTTTAAAAAAAAGGTTGGATAAATACAGATGGGGGGGTTGGGGCGGTTTGGAATTGACTACTTTTTGCACTAGGTCGGATGCATACTCCTCCCTTAAGTGACGTTCTGACCTAACTAGGTCCAAAGGCATTGGGTTAAACCCTGGGAAAATTGACCTGCTTGCATAGACCCAAAACCTTTGCAGTGTTTTCCTTTTTTTTTATGTTTTAGTTCTTAATAAAGGCCAAAATTTTTTAGGGGAAAAAACGTAACGGACCTAAAATCTTCTGTCCCACCGGGACTTCATATCATCTGCCCCACTAATTTCACAAATTTTCCTTTTGGTAATATTTAGAACAGTATTTTCGAATGGCGCGTTCCTCCCTTGGGGGTAGAACTGGTCAGGTTATAATTCACCTTTAATATTCTCAAAACATGTCCAGATGGTTTCCCCGGGGACTCACTGGCTGATTTTTTTGAACTCAAGCAGTCGAGCCTCAATCATATTTACACTAGAAAATTGTAAAGAATCCTTTTCTTCTTCAATATTCTTTTATTAAATAGGGGGACAAACGCATTCTTAGTGTAACCGGGAAAACCCACCAACAAAGGGTTCTAAACACTTTTACTCAGGCCCCCCACAACAAAACGAAAAAAATGATCATTTGGGGTTTTTTTTTATGCTTACAGCACTATATCCTTGAATCCCTTAATAATCTTCCCCGGGACGAAAATACTGCAGTAAATGTCACATTATAATATGTCTTTTACCTAACATATTGTCAATAATTTTACCATACTTCTACACTCCCGAGACGGCAAGTCCCCGGGGCCAAAATTTTTTTTTGTTCCGCAAAAAAGCAAAGACGAGCAATGTTTTTCTAACATCTTTCCAATTGCGGCTGAAAGTGACTGCCCCCCTCCAGTACCACAGTCAGGGAAACTCGACAGAACAAACAAAAAATTTTGTTGATACCAAGGCGGGTTTGTATAATACATTGAAAGCGGCGATGAAGTGTACATGGGAGAGACGGGCAGGAAATTAGAAACATAAATGAAAAAAACCCAATACATCTGAGTTTATTAATCAAAAGTTTTGTGATCTTCATATGAAAAGCACCACCCTTTAAGGGGAAAGGTGTGACTTGACGTCCCCAAAAAAAAAAATTTTCTAGTGAAACTCTTTATTTAAATCACGTTTCAAACTTTTCAACTCACTTCCAGGACTTGAAATTTTTAACATTTATAAAGTTATACCCAAATTTATCTTTGGACTGCCACAGCCACAGACACAATTTTATTTGGCGCTCCACGTCTACACTTTTAAATACCTCTATTCTGCTGTTAACCCCTGGTTTTTCCTTTGTATTGGGAAAGATCACGCTCCTGGGACGAAAAGTTTTTCTAATAAGTTATAAAACAGTTGTCATTTCTTTAGAGGTTTTAAAGACAGATGGATGAAAAATTTCTGAAAGACAATTTTAAATTAAATTATATATAATATTTTTATAAATAATATATTAAAAATAAATATATATATAATTATATAATATATATATATATATAAATAATTTAATAATATAATAAATATATAAAAAATAATATTTATATGTCTGCCGAATAGAAAACTGGTCAATTACAAAACTCATTTTAATTAATCCTTTCTGAAATTTTTTTCTTTTAAAGTTTAAAGATAATTTTTTTCATTAATGTTTAATGTAAAAAATTTTAATTTTGCCCAAAAGAATCTTAGAAAACTTTCCTAACCTTATTTTAACAAAAAACAATTTTTTTTTAGCCTAACCCAACTAAAATATTTTAAAAACTTTACAATAATTTAGACTAAACAACACAAAACAAATATATTTTTTTCGTTAGGTTTTGGCTGTTTCCCCAACCCCGCCTTGCACACGCCTTGACCCACAGACCATCCCCCATTGGTGTTGCCCTTCGACTTGCGCCCCCCATTTCTGCCGAACACAGGGGATTTGTGGCAGTGAAAGCAAAACCGTTTGGGGACCATGGTCTTTGTGCCGTAAACCGAGGGAAAAATTGCAAGACTGAGGAGGTTTAAAACATTTTCAGAGGACCCACAACAGCTGGATCCCGCAGTAAGGGAGCCCCCCCAACTATGCAATCTGATGGGGCCCGAACGTCCAGATGGTACACCCTTCAAGCCTGGACAAGGGAACAGGGGGTGTGGGACATACATGTGCAACTACCTTTGGGTGATACCTATCTCCAATACACCAGGGAGAAAGAGGGGGAGCTCCGCTTCAGGAGTCCCCCAAAATCTAGAAAAATGGAGAACTTGCCCATCATTAATGTTTTCCCATAGGCTCAGAACCCTTGGCTCATGGGAAAGAGTCATCAATTTCCTTAAAGGGGCGGGGAAAAAAACTCACAGGGAACTAGGGGTCCCAGGGCAGCTAGTTTTCTGTTCCAGCTGATGAATTTTCGCCTTATAATCGGTGATACACACGTAACAACATGTACCGTATATGCCACCTTTATATAACAATGTATCTCTTAAATCTTCTGTGCCATATTATATAATATATATATATATATATATATATATATATATATATATATATATATATATATATAATATTCTTTTCTTTCAACGTACCAGCCGTATCCCACCGAGACAGGGTGGCCCAAAAGAAAAAACTGAAGTTTCTCCTTTTAAATTTAGTAATATATACAGGAGAAGGGGTTACTAGCCCCTTGCTCCCGGCATTTTAGTCGCCTCTTACAACACGCATGGCTTACAGAGGAAGAATTCTTTTTCCACTTCCCCATGGAGATAAGAGGAAATAAACAAGAACAAGAATTAGAAAGAAAATAGAAGAAAACCCAGAGGGGTGTGTATATATATGCTTGTACATGTATGTGTAGTGTGTAGTGTGTAGCAAGACTTACCTGTAATCTTGCATATTTATGAGACAGACAAAAGACACCAGCAATCCTACCATCATGTAAAACGATTACAGGCTTTCGTTTTACACTCACTTGGCAGGACGGTAGTACCTCCCTGGGCGGTTGCTGTCTACCAACCTACTACCTACCTACCAATAATATATATATATATATATATATATAAAATATATATATATATATATATTATTATATACATATATATTTATATAATATTTCATAATGCAAGAATTTATTTTCCGTTGGTCATATTTAGTGCTGATTTCTTCATAATAATTACTTATTTTTATGTCAAATAAACATTTAAATTTGTTTGATGCGATGAATGAGAAGCTCGAGGGAGAACACAGACAGACTGGTAAGATGACCCACCAGGAGGATAACAAACATTCCCTGAAACACACAAGAACAATTATGTTTATATTAAGAACTTAGATAATAACATTAGTAAAGCGATTAAATAAACATTTTGTTATAAACAGCGATCATTAAAAATGGAGAAACTGCTGCACATTTTGGCCTTTGAGGGCGAAACATACAGATAACCTTATATTTGTTTAGACAGAATGAAAATGATTACCCATAGGCTGCTGAGAGAGAGTGCCTCGTTGACTATGATCTTGGTGGGAACATGATTACACACAGTGGAGTTGGGTACATCAGCTATCAACCACTGGAAGAACAACCCAGCCTCCGTCATCGACGTCATCCTGAGAGGTAACCAACTAAGAACATCATGAACAAATAAAATGAAGTAATGGAATTTACATGCAGTAGTGCGAGCGAGAGCGTATGTACTCACCTAGTTGTACTCACCTAGTTGTACTCACCTAGTTGTGGTTGCAGGGGTCGATTCATAGCTCCTGGCCCCGCCTCTTCACTTACCGCTACTGGGTCACTCTCCCTGCACCATGAGCTTTATCATACCTCTGCTTAAAGCTATGAATGGATCCTGCCTCCACTACATCGCTTCCCAAACTATTCCACTTCATGGCAACTCTGTGACTGAAGAAATACTTCCTAACATCCCTGTGATTCATCTGAGTCTTCAGCATCCAACTGTGTCCCCTTGTTGCTGTGTCCCATTTCTGGAACATTCTGTCTCTGTCCACCTTGGCAATTTCTCTCAGTATTTTATGTCGTTATCATGTCCCCTCTATCTCTCATGTCCTTCAGTGTCGTCACGTTGATTTCCCATAACCTCTCCTCGTAGGACATACCCCTCAGCTCCGGGACTAGTCATGTTGCAAACTTTGAATTTTCTCCAATTTCTTGAATTGTTTGACCAGATCTGGGTTTGATACTGGTTGTGCATACTCCAATATAGGCGTGACGTGCACTGTGTACAGTGACGTGATTGACTCCTTACTTAGGTGCCCATATGATGCAGCGGTTATTTGGTTAATAAGAGTCTCAGGAGATGTGCTCACCCTAAGATCCTTTTCCTTGAGTGAGTTTTCCAGCCTTTGTCCCCATAAGCTGCACTCCGTCTGCGGTCTTCTTTGTCCTCTCCCAAGTTTTTTGACTATGGACTTGGTAGGGTTAAACTTCAGGAGCCATTTGTCGGACCAGTCTTGCGTTCTATCCAGATTCTCTTGCAGACTTACCCGATCCTCGTCCGTTTGTGTTCTCCTTATTAGTTTCACAAAGTCTACGAACAGGGCGGAGCAAGGGTGCAGTTGGCACAATAAGGGAACACTGTATCATTATTCGTGACCCCAGACTATTCACCATCTTACCAGAAGATATCAGAAACACCGCTGGAACAAGAATAGAAGTCTTCAAGAGAAAACTGGACAAGTATCTTCAGGAGGTGCCAGACCAACCAGACTGTGATGGATACTTGGGGGCAGCGGGCCTCCAGCAGCAACAGTATGATTAACCAGGCAAGCAAGAGACGAGCCTGGCCCATGGCCGGTCTACAAGAGTAGAAAGATTCTTGAAACTCGTCAAAGGTATGTCAAAGATATATAAGGGACACCTCTGTATCTTTCCCTTCCGTCACGTCATTTACATATACAAGAAACTGCACCGGACCTAGGACTGACCCTTGTGGAGCACCTCTCGACATATGCGCCCATTCTGACACCTCATCATGTACAAACACGCGTTGTTTCCTTCCTGTCAGGTATTCGCTGATCCACTGCAGTGCTATTCCGGCCTGCTCCTATCGCTTTTCAACCAGTCTCTTGTGTGGTATTGTGTCGAAAGCCTTCTACCCATCCCTATCTTTCCAGTCTCACTTCTGTTAACTTGTCGTAGAACTCCAGTACGTTTGTGATGCAGGATTTCAATTCCCTGAAGCCATGCTGGTTGACATGTAATAGGCCGTTCCTTTCTAGATGCTCACCTCTCTTGTCCTGATAATCATTTTCATGACTTCACATACTATAACATGTCAAGACGCTGGTCTGTAGTACAATGTTGTCTGTCTCTTTTCCTAAAAACTGGGATTACGTTTGCTGTCTTCCACGCCTTAGACAGTTGCCCTGTTTCGATAGATTTGCTGAAGATCGATGTTAGCGGCTCACACAGTGTGTCTGATCCTTCTTTCAGGACCCATGGAGAGATGTTATCTGGGCCCACTGCCTTCGAGGTATCTAGTTCCATAACAGTTTCTTCACCTTCTCGTCGGCTGGGTGTAGTGAATCCAGCACTTGCTGGTGTACCCTACACCCTGGGTTTACTGGAAGCCTCTCTGACTTTACTGCAAATACCTCCCTAAATATTGTTCTGAGCTCTCCACATACTTCCCTGTCCCTCCCTTTTACCTCCCTTTCATATTTACTTACTTAGCCTGATTATCTGGTCTTTGACTGATGGTTTTCTCCTGATGTGGCTGTATAACAACTTTGAGTCAGACGCATAGTCGTGTCTCATCGAAGATGAGATGTTTTCCTGAGTTCTTTGCCTTCTATACATTTCCTAAGCTCCAGCACACATGGCTTTGGCCTCCACATATTCGGGTTAACTATGGGCTCACTCCGGTCTTCCCAATGTCTCTTTTGCCCCTTTGTACAAAGTTTTCTTCCTACACTTTCTGGCTACATGTTACAATAATTTTATTTACTGTCTATCCCTCTAGCTCTCTTTCCCACTGCACCTAGTGCAGGAATTGCCTCATACCTGTGTAGTTGCCCTTCTCCCGTCCTTCTCGTGCTGCTTCACTCTGCACTGTTAATTCTACTATATATTCAAAACAGGGCCACGAGATCACTAGCGTAATATCCCCAATATGTAATATTCCCTATGTTTCAACTGTTCAAGGTGAATACGAGGTGCAGCCTTGCTGGTTCACCCTCTTCTCTCTCTCTGGTTGTGTCCCTAAAATTTTGGTGCATGAAGTTTTTCAACACTGTCTGAAGCATCTTAGCCCTCAACTCCTCCGGTCCAAGATGTGGGTCCAGGTGTGTGTGTGTGTACTCTCCTAGTTGAGGTTGCAGGGGTCGAGTCCGAGCTCCTGGCCTGGTGTGTGTGTGTGTGTGTGTGTGTGTGTGTACTCACCTAATTGTGGTTGCAGGGGTCAAGACTCAGCTCCTGGCCCCGCCTCTCCACTGATCGCTACTAGGTCCTCTCCCTCTCTGCTTCCTGAGCTTTGTCATACCTCTCCTTAAAGCTATGTATGGTTCCTGCCTCCACTACTTCACTTGCTAGGCTATTACACTTCCTGACGACTCTATGACTGAAAAAATGCTTCCTAACGTCCCTGTGACTCTTCTGAATCTTCGGCTTCTAATTGTGACCCCTTGTTTCTGTGCCCCCTCTCTGGAACATCCTGTCTCTGTTCACTTTGTCTATTCCCCGCAATATCTTGCATGTCGTTATCATGTCTCCCCTGACCCTTCTGTCCTCCAGTGTCGTCAGTCCGATTTCCCTCAACCTTTCCTCGTACGACATTCCCCTGAGCTCTGGAACTAGCCTTGTTGCAAACCTTTGAATTTCCTCTAACTTCTTGACGTGCTTGACCAGGTGTGGGTTCCAGACTGGTGCTGCATACTCCAGTATGGGCCTAACATACACAGTGTACAGAGTCTTGAACGATTCCTTATTAAGGTATCGGAACGCTATTCTCAGGTTTTCCAGGCGCCCGTATGCTGCAGCAGATATTTGGTTGACGTGCGCCTCCGGTGACGTGCTCGGTGTTATGGTCATTCCAAGATCTTTCTCCCTAAGTGAGGTCTGAAGTCTTTGTCCACCTAGTCTATACTCTGTCTTCGGTCTTCTTTGCCCCTCCCCAATCTTCATGACTTTGCATTTGGCAGGGTTGAATTCGAGAAGCCAGTTTCTGGACCACATGTCCAGCCTGTCCAGGTCTCTTTGCAGTCCTGCCTCATCGTCATCCGATTTAATTCTTCTCATCAGCTTCACATCATCTGCGAACAGGGACACTTCAGAGTCTATTCCTTCCATCATGTCGATCGCATATATCAAAAATAGCACTGGTCCTATAACTGACCCCTCTGGGACCCCGCTCTTCATAGGTGCCCACTGTGATACCTCTTCACGTACCATGGCTCGTTGTTGCCTCCCTGTCAGGTATTCTCTGATCCATTGCAGTGCCCTCACTGTTATATGCGCCTGATCCTCCAGTTTCTGCACTAATATCTTGTGAGGAACTGTGTCAAAAGCCTTCCTGCAGTCCAGAAGAATGCAATCAACCCACCCCTCTCTCTCGTGTCTTACTTCTGTTACCTTGTCATAAAACTCAAGAAGGTTTGTGACACAGGATTTGCCTTCCATGAACCCATGCTGGTTTTCATTTACAATCTTGTTTCGTTCCAGGTGTTCCACCACTCTCCTGATAATCTTCTCCATGACTTTGCATACTATACAAATCAGAGACACAGGTCTGTAGTTTAGTGTCTCGTTTCTGTACATTTGCTCTCTTCCATTTCTAAGGTAGTTGCCCAGTTTCAAGGGATGTGTTGAAGATTGTGGTTAGGGGCACGCACAGCATCTCTGCTCCTTCTCTAAGGACCCATGGGGAGATGTTGCCGGTCCCATCGCCTTTGAGGTATCAAGGTCACTTAGCAGCTTCTGCACCTCCTCCTCGGTTGTTCGTATGTCATCCAACACTTGTTGGTATATTCCCTCTTGATGTTCCCTTCTGTGCTGTCTTCCCAGAGCCCTTCCTGTCTCTACTGCAAAAACTTCCTTAAATCTCCTGTTTAGCTCCTCACATACCTCCTAATCATTTCTTGTGAGTTCTCCACCTTCTGTCCTCAGTCTGATCACCTGGTCTTTGGCTGTTGTCTTCCTCCTGATGTGGCTATACAACAGTTTCGGGTCAGTCTTGACTTTCGATGCTATGTTATTTTCATACTGTCGCTGGGCCTCCCTCCTTACCTGTGCGTACTCATTCCTGGCTCTGCGACTGATCTCCCTATTTTCGTGTGTTCTCTGCCTTCTGTACTTTTTCCATTCTCTATTGCACTTTGTTTTTGCCTCCTTCCACCGTCGGGTAAACCAGGGGCTCGTTCTGGTCTTCCCATTGTTTCTGTTGCCCTTGGGAATAAACCTTTCTACTGCCTCCTTGCATTTTGTTGTTACATATTCCATCATTTCATTTACTTGCTTTCCTGCCAGTTCTCTGTCCCACGGAGCCTCCTGCAGGAAGTTCCTCAAACCTATGTAGTCCCCTCTTTTATAGTCTGGCTTTTCCCATTCAACTCCTGTTACTCTCTCCACTTGCAACTCTACTATGTATTCAAAGCACAGAACCACGTGGTCACTAGCTCCTAGGGGACTCTCATATGTGATATCCTCAATGTCTGGTAATAGCCTCTGTGTGTGTGTGTTTGTGTGTGTGTGTGTGTGCGTGTGTGTGTGTGTGTGTGTGTGTGTGTGTGTGTGTGTGTGTGTGTGTGTGTGTGTGTGTGTGTGTGTGTGTGTGTTTGTGTGTGTGTGTGTGTATGTGTGCACTCGATTGTACTCACCTAAGTGTGGTTGCAAGGGTCGCCTCATAGCTCCTGGCCCGACTCTTCACTTGTCGCTACTAGGTCCTCTCTCCCTCCTCCACGAGTTTTACCAAACTTCATCTTATAACTATATATGGATCCTGCCTCCGCTACTTCACTTTCCAGATTGTTCCACGTCCTGAGAATTCTCCTCATTAACTTCACATCATCTGCAAACAGGGACATTTCTGAGTCTGTCTCTTCCGTCACTTATACCAAAAACAGCACCGGCTTTAGGGCTGACTCCTGTGGAACTCCGCTCGTCTCAGGTGTCCACTCTGACATCTCGTCACATACCATGACTCTTTGTTGCCTCCCTGTCAGGTATTCTCTGGCCCTAAGCAGTGCCTTTCCTGTTATGCGTGACTGATCCTCTGGCTTTTGCACTAATCTCTTGTTCGGAACTGTGTCAAAGACCTTGCAGTCCAAGAAAATGCAGTCTACCCACCCTTCTCTCTCATGTCTTACTTCCGCTACCTTGTCATAAAAACTACTCCAGTAGGTTTGTGACACAGGATTTCCTTTCCCTGAAACAGTGCTGTTTATCATTTATAAGCGTGTTATTTTCTAGATGCTCCACCAATCTCTTCCTGATAATCTTCTCCATGACTTTGCATACTATGCACATCACTGACACTGGTCTGTAGTTTAATGACTCACGTCTCTCTCCTTTCTTAAAAACTGGGACTACATTTGCCGTCTTCTGTATCTCAGGTAGTTGCTCAGCTTCAATAGATGTGTAAAAGATTATTGTTAGTGGCACACACAGCTTCTTTGCTCCCTCTCTGAGGACCCAGGGAAAGATGTCCAGTTCCACCATCTTTGAGGTATCTAATTCACTTAGCAGCTTCTTTACCTCCTCCTTGATTTTGTGTATTTCATCCAGCACTTGTTGGTGTATTCCTTGTTGGTATACCCCCCTATTCTGACTTCCCAGAGTCCATCCTGTCTCCACTGTGAACACTTCTTTCAATCTCATGATGAGCTCCTCATATACTTCGTGGTCATTTCTTGTGAGCTTCCCACC
The DNA here is from genome assembly GCF_026875155.1 of Cherax quadricarinatus. Classification (NCBI taxonomy): domain Eukaryota; kingdom Metazoa; phylum Arthropoda; class Malacostraca; order Decapoda; family Parastacidae; genus Cherax; species Cherax quadricarinatus. The sequence continues at coordinate 44,734,073 of NC_069428.1, read as the reverse complement.
TTCCTTCCATTTTCTGATTACCTGGTTTTTGACTGTTTTCCTCTTGATGTGGATATACAACAGTTTCGGGTCAGATTTAACTTTCGATGTTATGTTGTTTTCGTATCGTGGCCGGGCCTCCCTCATTATCTGCGTGTACTCGTTTCTGGCTCTCCGACTAATCTCTCTATTTTCCTGGGTTCTACACTTCCTATACTTCTTCCATTTTCTATTGCATTTGGTTATGGCCTCTCTGCACTTCTGGGTGAGCGAAGGGCTCGTCCTGGCCTTTTCGTTGTCTGCTGCCCTTGGGTATAAACCTCTTCTCTGCTGCCTTGCAAGTTGTTTAGCCATATTCCATCATCTCATTTACTGATTTCCCTGCATGTTTTCTGTCCCACTGAACTGCATACAGGAAGTTGTTCATGCCTGTGTAGTTCCCTCTCTTGTAGTTTGGCTTCATTCGTCCTACCCTTCCTGTCTCCCTCTCCACTTGTAACTCTACTATGTATTAGAAGCTCAGAACCACGTGATCGCTAGCTCTGTGGGGCGTTTTGTATGTGATGTCCTCAATATCTGCATTGCTCAAGATAAATACTAGGTCCAGTCTTGCTGGTTCGTCCTCTCCACTCTCTCTTGTGGTCTCCCTTACTTGTTGAAGCATGAGATTTTCCAGTACCACCTCCATCATCTTAGCCCTTCACGTTTCTGGGCTCCCAAGTGGCTCCAGCTTTTCCCAGTGATTTTGTAATAAAGTTGGTAGAATTACCGACAATATGTAAAGTAAAAGGACACAAGTGCAACTAATGTGACATTTTATTGTGGCAACGTTTCGCTCTCCAGGAGCTTTATCAAGCCATGGCTTGATAAAGCTCCTGGAGAGCGAAACGTTGCCACAATAAAATGTCACATTAGTTGCACTTGTGTCCTTTTACCCAGTGATTTTCTTTGTGACTGAAGTGACCCACAACCAACAGCTTTGCCCTGCCTACATGGGACCTTCTGGCCACTTCAGCCAGTGTGTCAACCATCGCTCTGTTACTCTCATTATATTCTTGTCTTGGTCTCTTACTATTCTGCAATTACCACATTAGGATCTCCAGACTGAAGTGTTCATATTATGTAGTATTCTGCTTCACCTCGGTCTCCTCTCTCAAGCTCCTCAAAATCCCATTTTTTATGAGCAGTGCAACTCCTCCACCTCCACTGTTCCCTCTGTCTTTCCTCAGGATCTGATATCCAGTTCGAAAAATGGCATCTCTTATCATACCCGTGAGTCTGTTTTTTTGTGAGAGCTATGATGTCTTTTTCTGCCTCATTTATTTTTTTCGTGCCACTCCTCCCACTTGTTCGTTATTCCATCTGCGTTGGTGTACCATACCTTCAGTTTCCTTTCCAACACTGTACTCTGGGGTGTTTGTGGGGGTTGGGGGAGTGGGGGACCTGGCAGGGTGCTGTGGGATTCTACTGCAGAGTGTGGGGCGGGGGCTGTGAGTGCGAATTGTGGTTCATATTGGGATGGTATGCTTGGCGGTGGGGTTCTGAGAATGGATCTGTGGGAGATTGCGCATGCTGCTCTGTCCGAGTCTGGTTGTTCTCTTCTGACTCTGTCCTTGTCTCTCTTTCTAGCCCCTTTCGTTTGTGTCCTCTCCCTCAGTTGCTGTTATTCTGTTCTCATTCTGTCGCGGTCTAGAAACACCCTCCTGTATGTTAACGATTCCTGCAGGATCCTGTTCCTGTCTGTTCTGTCTTGAAAATCAGTTTGACCAGCCGACTGCTCCCCCTCGAGTACCCCACTATTCTCTGAAAATTTATTATCTCATTCATGTCTTCCTCGCCTATTTATTTAATAATGTTTTCAATCTCTTGTTTTTCCTTCTGCTGTCTTTCATTGTATGTCCTCCCTTCACTCTCCTGAAGCCCATGAATAAAGATGATCTTTCTCTCTTCTCCTCCCACTGCCTTTTTCTCCATGTCTCTGGGTCCTGTTTGTACATAGCCATTGTCTCCCTTATTATTTCCTGTAATTCTTTGTGGTCTAGTTGTGCCTCTGCATGGGATCTGTCCTCTTCTCTACCTGCACTCCTTCACTTACTGTTATCCCAGCTCCTAACAGTTTTTTCCCCTTCATTCCTCAGCCTTGCATGGGGGCCTTATAGGGTCATAGCATAAACCTTGTCTTTTCCTGTGAGGAAAAATTTCATTAGATAGGAGTGGTGGAAGTATGAATGAATGGTAGTGGTAGTTTGTCTTGCAGTATTCTTGTTCTGTTAGGTGTGGGCACAGTTTCTGCTACCCCCTCCCCTTCTTTACCCGGTGGGAGGTGACATGTGTCCCTCTGACCAGTTCTCAGTCACTTGACTTTTGGTTTCCATCAAATATGTAAGTATCCATTCCATATCAGTTTAATTTAAAATGCATTTGGATTAATTTGGTTTAAACAAAAGCTTCACTCTTGTTTAAGCTTTTTTCGCTAATTGTTCCTGATTTGATTTAGACTTATGTAGTGTAACATCATCATTTAAGTCCTCACCATTTCTTTTAAAAGCAGTATGACGAGTGTGTAATTTTGTATTTATTTTAGCCTTGATTGTCGGCTCGGGTCATCCAGCACAGGCGAGATAAGATGGGCAGCATTGATCTTGAAAAGATCTTACATTCAGTCTGGCATCTGTACCTACACTGGTCTCCTTTCCACTCATAGCCGATTCGCAATTAGCTACACAGCATTCTAGCAGCCGTTCCTCTGTTTTCTACTGGCGATTCAATTACTTCACAAGTGCTGTGGTGGTCAGAGGATCCCAATATATCTCCATTCGTCAGAATCCCTACTCGTGTTGGGGTCACTGTCTACTTAGTGTGTCAGCAGTCAAGTCCACCTGCACCCCGCCCCCTCCCCATCGTCATCAACAACGGCTCAGCGTTCCAAATCACGATTCATAGCTTTTCCCCTACATGTATGGAAAATAGTGATTCATTATGTTTTTTATTCATCTCTATCACATCAGGTTGTCAAGTTATACGAAAACGTTACTTTTTTCTTTTCGTATAACATAAGTAAATGAGAGAGTGTTATATTGTAATAAAGTTGGTAGAATTACCGACAATATGTAAAGTAAAAGGACACAATTGCAACTAATGTGGCATTTTATTGTGGCAACGTTTCGCTCTCCAGGAGCTTTATCAAGCCGTTACAAACAATACATGGACACAGAGGGTATATATAGGCTCAGAGTGAGGTGCAATACTAATGGTAGTAGTAGTAGTAGTAGTAGTAGTAGTAGTAGTAGTAGTAGTAGTAGTAGTAGTAGTAGTAGTAGTAGTAGTAGAAGTAATACAATATGTAGAAATTAACTTGCACATGAGAAAAACGATATAAAGGCATATTACTTTGGAAAATAAAAATTGGTTAGACAAATATTTCTATTGGATGCTGGATAGAGAAGGCTTGTTTCAATGTTCATTCTCTGTAATGTGCTTGTATAGCATTAACAGGGGAGACTATGTGATGGCAGGGTTTACTGTTTTCAGGAGGATTCTTGCTAAGACTTCAAAGATGGTGAAGCTGCCTTTGTTTTGTTTAATTGTATTAGAAACAGATATTAGTGAAGATTCAAGGCACTTGCGTTTGCGGAAATTAGTTTCTTTGATCACTAGTTGGGCGTCCCTGAACTTCACGAGATGATTGGTGGAATTTCCGGGTGTTGTACACAGGCGTTGTTCAAGTTATCGTTCCTACATGCATAAATGTGTTCATTGAGGCGGGTGTCGAGGTTTCTTGCTGTTTCGACACCCGCCTCAATGAACACATTCATATATATACATAAATATATATATATATATATATATATAAAATATATATATATATAATATATATATATATATATATATATATATATATATATATATATATATATATATAATATATATATATATATATATATATATATATGTCGTGCCGAATAGGCAGAACTTGCTATCTTGGCTTAAATAGCAACGCTCATCTTGCCATATAGGACAAGCGAAAATTTGTGTATGCAATAATTTCGCCGAAATCATTCTGAACCTAACGAAAAATATATATTTCACCGTGTTTGTTTAGTATTAAATTATTGTAAACAAATTTAAAATATATTTAGTTGGGTTAGGCTAAAATAAATTGTTCTTGTTATAATAAGGTTAGGTAAGTTTTCTAAGATTCTTTTGGTGCAAAATTATAAATTTTTACATCAACATTAATGAAAAATATATATCTTTAAAAGTATAAGAGAAAATTTCAGAAAGGACTTAATTTTATATGAGTTCTTGCTAATTGACCAGTTTTACATATTCGGCACGACATATATATATATATTATAATAATATATATATATATATATATATATAAATATATATATATATATATATATATATATATATATATATAATATATATATATGTCGTGCCGAATAGGCAGAACTTGCGATCTTGGGTTAAATAGCAACGTTCATCTTGCCATATAGAACATGCGAAAATTTGTGTATGCAATAATTTCGCCAAAATCATTCTGAACCAAAACGAAAGATATATATTTCACTGAGTTTCTTTAGCATAAATTACAGTAAATAAATCTAAAATATATTTAGTTGGTTGGCTAAAATAAATTGCTCTTGTTATAAAAAGGGTTAGGTAAGTTTTCAAAGATTCTTTTGGTGAAAAATTAAAAAATTTTTTACATTAACATTAATGAAAAAATATATATCTTTAAAGTATAAGAGAAAATTTTAGAAAGGACTTAATTTTAAATGAGTTTCTTGCTAATTGACCATTTTTTAAACATATTCGGCACGACATATGTAAATATATATATAATAATAAATATATATATATAATATAATATAATATATATATATATATAATATATATATATACATGTAATAATATCAATTTTAATTTCTTGCTTCAAGTAGGTTTAATTTCATGTTTAAGTGTTTATATTCTTTAATAGTTTCCATATTATTAATAAAATTGTTTATCTTACTATGTTAACGTTGATTTTTCTATTTTGTCGTTTCCAAAAGGAAGAACAGGCCTTATCAAATACTCTTTGAGGGTCTGATATGGCTGATGAACTTCACATTTTCCACTGGGCCCTTCATTTGATAGACGTGTACCTACGCCAGACGCCATGTCCCCTCTGGGCATTGGACCTGTATCTCGCTTCAGCATATTTACTTTGTCTTCTAGGGCACGTATCTTGGCTTATGAAACTTAGCTCACGACTCCCATTTCTCCTTCTCTGCCTCCATCCTCCTCTCCATTTTTGCAGAAAGCTCGCATAGTATGCATTCCCACTCTTATAATATCCTTTTGCATAGCTCTTCCATTAATTCTTGCTTTCCAGGCCTATCTTCCTCTGATCCCCTGTCTTCAGCCTCTCCTCTGCACCCCTATTTCATTTTTTAATGAGCTAGGTTTCGTAGTGCGTGTGTGCTGTTTATGTATGTGCATGTGTGTGAGTGCTGTTTGTGTGTGTGAGTGCTGTTTGTGTGTGAGTGCTGTTTGTGCATGTGAGTGCTGTGTACTCACCTAGTTGAGGTTGCGGGGGTCGAGTCCGAGCTCCTGGCCCCGCCTCTTCACTGATCGCTACTAGGTCACTCTCCCCGAGCCGTGAGCTTTATCATACCTCTGCTTAAAGCTATGTATGGATCCTGCCTCCACTACATCGCTTCCCAAACTATTCCACTTACTGACTACTCTGTGGCTGAAGAAAAACTTCCCTAACATCCCTGTGATTCATCTGTGTCTTTAGCTTCCAACTGTGTCCCCTTGTTACTGTGTCCAATCTCTGGAACATCCTGTCTTTGTCCACCTTGTCAATTCCCCTCAGTATTTTGTATGTCGTTATCATGTCCCCCCTATCTCTCCTGTCCTCCAGTGTCGTCAGGTTGATTTCCCTTAACCTCTCCTCGTAGGACATACCTCTTAGCTCTGGGACTAGTCTTGTTGCAAACCTTTGCACTTTCTCTAGTTTCTTTACGTGCTTGGCTAGGTGTGGGTTCCAAACTGGTGCCGCATACTCCAATATGGGCCTAACGTATACGGTGTACAGGGTCCTGAACGATTCCTTATTAAGATGTCGGAATGCTGTTCTGAGGTTTGCTAGGCGCCCATATGCTGCAGCAGTTATTTGGTTGATGTGCGCTTCAGGAGATGTGCCTGGTGTTATACTCACCCCAAGATCTTTTTCCTTGAGTGAGGTTTGTAGTCTCTGACCCCCTAGACTGTACTCCGTCTGCGGCCTTCTTTGCCCTTCCCCAATCTTCATGACTTTGCACTTGGTGGATTGAACTCCAGGAGCCAATTGCTGGACCAGGTCTGCAGCCTGTCCAGATCCCTTTGTAGTTCTGCCTGGTCTTCGATCGAGTGTATTCTTCTCATCAACTTCACGTCATCTGCAAACAGGGACACCTCAGAGTCTATTCCTTCCGTCATGTCGTTCACAAATATCAGAAACAGCACTGGTCCTAGGACTGACCCCTGCGGGACCCCGCTGGTCACAGGTGCCCACTCTGACACCTCGCCACGTACCATGACTCGCTGCTGTCTTCCTGACAAGTATTCCCTGATCCATTGTAGTGCCTTCCCTGTTATCCCTGCTTGGTCCTCCAGTTTTTGCACCAATCTCTTGTGTGGAACTGTGTCAAACGCCTTCTTGCTTCATGTCTGTCTCCTTTTTTAAAGATTGGGACTACATTTGCTGTCTTCCATGCCTCAGGCAATCTCCCTGTTTCGATAGATGTATTGAATATTGTTGTTAGGGGTACACATAGCGCCTCTGCTCCCTCTCTCAATACCCATGGGGAGATGTTATCTGGCCCCATTGCCTTTGAGGTATCTAGCTCACTCAGAAGCCTCTTCACTCTTCTCGGTTGTGTGCACTGTGTCCAGCACTTGGTGGTGTGCCCCACCTCTCCGTCTTTCTGGAGTCCCTTCTGTCTCCTCTGTGAACACTTCTTTGAATCTCTTGTTGAGTTCTTCACATACTTCACGGTCATTTCCTTTTGTCTCTCCTCCTTCCTTCCTTAGCCTGATTACCTGGTCCTTGACTGTTGTTTTCCTCCTGATGTGGCTGTACAACAGTTTCGGGTCAGATTTGCTTTCGCTGCTATGTCATTTTCATATTGTCTTTGGGCCTCCCTTCTTATCTGTGCATATTCGTTTCTGGCTCTACGACTGTTCTCCTTATTCTCCTGGGTCCTTTGCCTTCTATATTTCTTCCATTCCCTAGCACACTTGGTTTTTTGCCTCCCTGCACCTTTGGGTAAACCATGGCTCATCCTGGCTTTTTTCATTACTCCTGTTACCCTTGGGTACAAACCTCTCCTCAGCCTCCTTGCATTTTGTTGCTACATATTCCATCATCTCATTAACTGGCTTCCCTGCCAGTTCTCTGTTCCACTGAACCCCGTTCAGGTAGTTCCTCATTCCTGTGTAGTCCCCTTTCTTGTAGTTTGGCTTCATTCGTCCTGGCCTTCCTGCTTCTCCCTCCACTTGTAGCTCTACTGTGTATTCGAAGCTTAAACCACATGGTCACTGGCCCCAAGGGGTCTTTCATATGCGATGTCCTCGATATCTGCACTACTGAAGGTGAATACTAAGTCCAGCCTTGCTGGTTTTCATCCTCTCCTCTCTCTCTTGTAGTGTCCCTTACGTGTTGGTACATGAAGTTCTCCAGTACCACCTCCATCATCTTAGCCCTCCATGTATCTTGGCCCCCATGTGGGCCAAGTTCTCCCAATCGATCTCCTTGTGGTTAAAGTCACCCATGAACAGGAGCTTTGCCCTGCATGCAAGAGCTCTTCTGGCCACTCTAGCCAGTGTGTCAACCATCGCTCATTGCTCTCGTCGTACTCTTGCCTTGGCCTCCTGCTGTTCTGTGTGGGTTATACATCACTGCTATTACCACCTTGGGAAACCTCCAGAGTGAAGTGTTCCCACTATGTAATCACTTTCTCTCCGCTATCTCCTCTCTCCAGCTCATCAAAATTCCAGCGATTTTTGATCAGCAACGCCACTCCTCCACCCCCCCCCTGTTCCCTCTGTCTTTCCTCAGGATTTGGTATCCCGTTGGAAAGATGGCATCTGTTATCATACCTGTAAGCTTGGTTTCTGTAAGAGCTATGATGTCCGGTGATGCTCTTTGACCCTTTCGTGCCACTCCTCCCACTTATTTGTTATCCATCAGCGTTTGTGTACCATACCTTCAGTTTCCTTTCCAACACTGTGGATTGGGGGCCTGTGGGGGTGGGAGACCTGGTGGCATACTGTGGGATTCTATAGCTCGATGTTGGGGGGAGGCTGTGGGTATGGATTGTAGTGTGTGTTGGGGTGGTGTGATAGGTTGTATGGTTCTGAGAGTAGTTGTGTGTGTGCTTGCCCTTGCTGTTCTGTCTGACTGTTGTGTGTGGTGTGTGGTGTGTGTGTGTGTGTGTGTGTTGTGTGTGTGTATGTGTGTGTTGTGTTTGTGTGTGTGTGTGTGTGTGTTGTGTGTGTGTGGTGTGGTGTGTGTGTGTACTCACTTAATTGTGGTTGCAGGGGTCGATACTCAGCTCCTGGCCCCGCCTCTTCACTGATCGCTACTAGGCCCTCTCTCTGCTTCCTCAGCTTTGTCTTAAAGCTATGTATGGTCCCTGCCTCCACTACATCACTTGCTAGGCTATTCCACGTCCTGACGACTCTATGACTGAAGAAATATTTCCTAACATCCCTGTGACTCGTCTGAGTCTTTAGCTTCCAATTGTGATCCCTTGTTTCTGTGTCCCCTCTCTGGAACATCCTGTATGTGTGTGCGTGTGTGTATACTCGCCGTGTTGTATTCACCGAGCTATGGTTGGGATTTTATTTTAATATTCAACTTTAAGTGAGAAATTGTCAGGTATTAAAGTTTACCTCTTGTTTATAGCTGGCACGATGGACTGTCCTTCTGACTGGCCATTGAAAAATGGTCTGCAGAAACTCTTCTTTGACTCGTAAAATGAACACTTTCCTGTAACAAATATATTATCTTAATAAATGTTCCCTAGTTCAAAGAAAAAAGATTCTCTTCGTCGCTGATGATACACTAGCAGAAACATGAAGATAGGTCGAAAACGATATAGCATCAATGTCAAAAGTAAACCAGAATTAATACACATCATAATAAAAGGGAAAATGATTGTAAAAATCGAAATTAGAGTGAAGGAGTAGCTAGAGGCGCTAATGGAATATAACAGTGAAGAAAACAACGAATTTTGCTGAAGAATCAGGAAGGATTGAATGGAAGAAAGAGCACAGCTGCCTGACAGTGCAGAAGGCAGATTAGACCAACAGGAGCTGGAAAACATTTGCACAACAATGGAAGAAACTGTGAACTGATTGAAGTGTACTTATTGTAATTAAGATAATCGTACTTGATTATATATTAACAATGGTACTTTGAGGCAACGCAGACCCACGTGCAACTCGATAATTAAGATCTTCAACTAACATCTTCAAAAACTAGTTGAGTAAGTGAAATAATGTAAATGAGCTCTCAGGGAAGAACCTTGACTTTTTCTCAGAAGTATATTTTAATATCATTTCTGAGATGAGGTCCCAAGTACAGTTCTAAAAGTGGTACCTCCCTATCCTTTATATATATATACATATATATGTATATATATACATATATATATATGTATATATATATATATATATATATATATATACATATATATATATATATATATAAATATATATATATATATATATTTTATACATATAAAATATAATATAAAAATATATATATATATATATTATATATATAAAAAATATTTTAAATATATATAATATAAAAAATATTTGTCGGGGCCGAAATATGAAAAATTTGGGGCAATTAGCAAAAACCCTTTAAAAAAATTTAAGCCCTTTTTTAAAAAATTTTCTCTTTAAAACGTTTAAAGATAAAATTTTTTTTCTTTAAATGTTGATGAAAAAATTTTAAAATTTTTTGCACCAAAAGGGAACTTAAAAAATTTCCCAAACCCCTATTTAAACAAGCCAATTTTTTTTTAGCCTAACCCAACTAAATATTTTTTAAAGATTTTTTTAAAATAATTTAATACAAAAACAAACACATTAAAATTATTTTTTTTTTGGGTTGGGTTTCGAATGATTTTGACGAAATTATTGCATACAAAAATTTTTAAATTGCCCTTATGGCAAGATAAAAACGTTGCATTTAAACCCAAAGATCGCAATTTTTCGGCCAATGGGCCCACGACATAATATATATATAAAATATATATATATTTTTAAAATATATATATATATTAAAAAAATATATAATTAAAAATATATATATAATATAATATATATATATATATATATATAATAAAATTTTATATATTTATACTAAAATAAATATATATAATATATATATATATATAAAATATATATATATTTTATAAATATGTTAAAAATTTATAATATAAATATTTATATAAACATATATATATATATATATATATATATTTTTAAAAAAATATAAAATATATATATATATAAATAAAATATTTTAATATTTATATATAAAATATATATATATATATATATAAAAAAATTTTATAATATAAAAAAATATTAAAAATATATATATATATAATATATATATATAAAATATAAAATATAAAAATATAAATATAAATATAAATATATAATATATATTTTATAATATAATAATATTAAAATTAAAAAAAGGGAGGTACCACCTCTAAAACTGTCCAAAAGGACCCCCCACCTCAGAGAAAAAATAAATTTGGGCTTCGGGGAAAACTAAAAGTTCTCCCTGAACTTTTGGAATTTTCCCCCAACCAAACCCCCTATTTTTCCCAAAGTATTTTTTTATTTAAAACAAAAAAAACTTTGGGCCCAAAACCCCTTCAAAAAAATACAACAGAAAGTAAAAAAAACATAGGAAACCCCAGAGCTAAAATCCGAATACTTCGCCCCAACCCCCCTTGCGGTGGCCCGCGTGCCCAAAATACTGCGGGGCATTTCATCTCGGGATCGAAAACACTGAGTCTCTGAAAGAGGAAGCTGGTCCCCCCTTTGGCCCTTTGGGTTTTCCCAAATGATAGTTTTTCCACCCCCAGCTCGGGGGGGGGGGGGGGGGAATTTTTAGAGCAAACTTCCCCCATCCCAAAGGTCTAGGGACCCAAATTGGGGAATAAAAGTTAAGAAAGGGGGGAAAGGGTTTTCTTCATTTTTTTGGGATCTTTTTTGGGTCTCCCTGGGGTTTAGCAGCTCCCCCCCCTTCCCAATTTAACGGAGTATGGCAAGTAGGTGCCCCTGCCAGTGTGGCGGCACAGGTGTAGTCCCAGGCAATCTGCTTTCCATCCTTCCAGGGTAGCAAAAAATGGCTCCACCCGGGACGCTTTTGACTTCCATCAACCTCAGTATTTGGGGGTTCCCGGGTTGAACGGGGAACGAGCTGTGGCAAAAGCTTTTTTTTTAAATGATGTCTTTGCCTCCTAAAGTCTGGCATATTTTTCCCTTCGGGCGTGTGAAAGAGACCATGAAGTCCAAATTTGATTACTGCGCCCTTCCCGCAAAGCCCACCTATTTTCGGGGGGAAAGGGGGCGGTTTAGGCGAAGAGCAACCCCCAATCCAAGGCCTGGGGGTCGAGAGGGGGTGCCCAGGGGGGGAATTGGGAACAGCAAACAGGAAATCTCCTGAGTGTGGTCCCTTCCACGGGGGCCCCAAGGAAAACGACTATGTCCTTCCTTGAAGCTTTGGGGGAGCATTGTGTTGGCGATTTTTTCCTTTACCCAGTTTTTCCCAGTGGGACTGTTTGTGCTTTTTGGGGAAGGACGGTTCTACTGGGGGGGAGCCCTGTAAGGGGTCCCACCGAATCTTGCTTCAGTAAACCGGGGGTTTTGGGAGCTCCAAACCACGTCTCCAAGCTTTTGGGGACCCTATTTCTTGACTGATGCACAAAAACCCCAAACACAAAAGATAGAAAATCAGGAAAAAGCAACATGCTTTTCTTTGTGCACCCCTATACTTCCCATGCGACTGGGGGGTTTTTCCCTAAATCCCATTGCCCCATCCTCTATGACGGGTTCCCAATTGCCTTCTTAAAATTTTTGACCCCAGGTGGGGGCGTCATATTCATAAAGTGTTGGGTTTCGAAAAGGGGGGCACACCTTGGGAAATGAGTCTTGGCATGTAAACACCTTGTTGGGAAAAACAGACATCTGGCATCAAAATCGCTTATTCTCTCCCCCATTCTCATCGGGTCTTTTAAATTTTGCCCTGAACAGTGTCAAATGGCCTGGTGACCCGAGCGGTCCCCCCCCAAGAGGTTTAGTTTTTGGAAACGGGGGTGGAATTTGAAAATTTCCCAAAGAAGAATTTTTTAAACAGCTTGTTAAATTTCCCCGGGTTCGTTTGTGATATTTCACACTTGGGGGGTTTGGGAGGATTGCCCCTAAGCCCTTCTCCCTGTTTTTTTTCCACCTTTTGTAGGGTCCCCCCGAGGGACTTTTCAGTACCTGCCAAGGGGCCCGTCATCCAGGTCCCAGATTTTGAGCTCACGCGTGGGCTGGAATTGTTCTCTTACCCCCCAAAGCAGAAGAAAGGGGAGCGGTGGTCCCCTTTCCGAACCCCCCTTTTATTTTTGAATTTCATGTTCCCCTTCAAACAAAAAATTAAAAGGGTTTTGTTTAAGGGGCTGAAATGAAGGGAAAAAGACGGGGCCCGACCCCGAACAGTTTGGAAAAAACACATCCTCTTCACCAAAAAAAAAGGGCATTTCAAAAATAAAAGTTTACTTTTCCCTTTGTTTTCCCGGGTAGGTCCCTAAATGTGGGCCCTTGCGGCATGAGCTGCGGCTTCACTGCCTTGAAAAACCCCAAATTAGCCCAGTTGGGTGGCGGGAGAAAAGTGGAAAGCTTCAAAGGCAAAATTTTCTCACTGCTGCTTTGGCAACGAGCCCGGCGAAAGTTTTCCCAAACCTAAAATTTGGGCCCTGATTTCCCATCCCTCTTTTTCCCAAGTAAAATATGAGGCCCCCAAAAAAGAAAGGTTTTTTTCTTCGGGGATTCGCCCCCCCCAGGGGAAAATTCTTGCGAAAGTTTTTAAAACCTGGGTTGAGAAGAATTGATGCAGATTAAAAACCCCATTTCCCGGATTTACCATCTTTTGAGGTGCTGGGGTTCAAATTTCCAGTGAAACCTCCCTGCAGATCCTGCTGGAAATGACACGATCCCCTTTTTACAGATTTCCCGATTTAGAAAAATTTAAAATTTTTTCAGTATGGGGCCCCTTCCTCAGGGTTGTCGTTTATGGCTATGGTGCCCCCGGGTTGGGATCCCGGGTCTTTTAAATGTTTGGGGCCGTGGTCTCATCCTTGGGGCTACATTGCCCCCGTCTTTTATAATTATTCTTATTGCTCCCACTGTGTTCCCTTTCTTCGATTTTTTTGCAAACCCTGTCCCGCAAAATTTTCTCTTTTTCAGGGGGGACTTTTTTGGGGTTCTCCCTCTTTGTTTCCCTGCATGATGGGCAAGTTCCGTCCCCTTTCCCTCAAAATTAAATTTAAATTATTGTTTCAAAAATTTTTTATGATGGTACAAGTGGGCCCCAAAGGATTTATGCCCGAGAAATTTTTAAATGCCCTTTGTAGAGGCCGGGTTTGTTTCCCCTTGGGAACCCAAGGGCTTTTCTTTTTCTTTAAAGGGCAGTTCAAAAGTGTATCACACCACGGGGGCCAGCCCCAGGCCTGGGGCTGTTCGAAAAACGTGAACGAAAAAAAACGGAAGGGATAGACCAGAAGTGCCCTTTGTTTGCAAAACCGATGTAAAAGTTAATGAGAAGAACGAATCGACGAGGATCGGCCCGGGACTAAAAAGAGATCTGGACAGGCTAAAACCCCTGGCCCACAACTGGCTCCTTAAATTTTAAACCCTGCCAATGCAAAGCATAAAATTTGGGGGAAGGGCAAAGAAGACCACAAAAAAACAATATATTTTTAGAGGGGCCAAAGCCTCCAAACCTCACAAAAGGGAAAAAGATTTTGGGGGTTAAACCCGAGCAAAATCTCCTGAGGCGCACATCAATCAGAAAACCTGCTGCGGGCAAAAACGGCCCCCCGGGCAAACCTACGGTTTAGCGTTCCAAATCCCTCAAAAGGGAAATTCTTTTAAAAAAACTCTGTACCCCATCTAGGGTCGGGCCCCATACGGGGAGTATGCAGCACCATTTTTGGGAACCCCCCCTAGTAAAGCACGTCAAAAAATTAGAGAAAGGGGAAAAGGGTTTTTGCAACAAGACAGCCCAAAGACTAAGGGGATTGCCAATGAAGAAAGGTTGAGGGAAATTGGGCCTGACAAACACGGGAGGCCGGAGGGTCAGGGGAGACATGAAACGACATATAAAAATTACTCCCGGGAATAGCCCAGGGGACAAAGCCCGGGAAATTTTCCAGAGATGGGAAAAACAGACACAAAAAGGTCAAAAATTGGAATTAAAAGACTAAAAGATGAATAAAAGGGGGATTTGGGAAGTTTTCCTTCATCAAGAGTAGTCGGGCCATGGAACAGCCTAAAAGGGTGTTTGTGGTGGAGGCGGAAACCATACATATTTTTTAAGGGGGGTATGATAGAGCTCAGGGGGCCAGGGAGAGGGGGAACCTAGTAGAAAATCAGCGAAAGGCGGGGCCAGGAGCGTGACTCGACCCCCTGAAAACCCCAAATAGGTAGTAAAATAGGTATAACACACACACACACACACACACACACACACACACACACCCCAACTATCCTCAAAACCCCCCCAAACCTACCCCAAAAACCATCCCAACACACACCCCAACCCAAATACCCCCCGTTTCCCAAACCCCCCCCCAACCTTAGAATCCCCACAAAATGCTACCAGGTCTCCCCACCCCACGGGCCCCCCCAAACCATTTTGGGAAAAAGGGAAACTAAAGGGTATGGTACAAAAACCTGAGGGAAATAACAATCAGTCGGAGGAGTGGCACGAAAAGCCCAAAGGGGGCATCCCCGGGAAACATCATAGCGCTTTACAGAAACCAAGCTTACAGGTATATAACAATGCCATCTTTCCAACGGAAAACCAAATTCCTAAAGGAAAGACAGAAGAAACGGGGGGGTGGAGAAGTGGCACTGCTGACAAACACCGATGGAATTTTGACGAGCTGGAAAAGGAGGGGAAAAGCGGGGAAGATATTGATTTTCATAGCGGGAACGTTCCCCTCTGGAGGTCCCCAAAGGGGGTAACGGCCCGTGATTTATTAAAACCACCACAGAAAAGCAGGGGGCCAGGGGAAGAGTATAACAAAAAGCAACAGAGCGATGATTTACACAAATGGCTGCAGTGGCCAGAAGACTCATGTATGCCGGGCAAAGCTCCTT
This sequence comes from Cherax quadricarinatus, assembly GCF_026875155.1. Classification (NCBI taxonomy): domain Eukaryota; kingdom Metazoa; phylum Arthropoda; class Malacostraca; order Decapoda; family Parastacidae; genus Cherax; species Cherax quadricarinatus. The sequence goes on along the minus strand of NC_069428.1, from coordinate 44,718,656 downwards.
TATCATGGGTGACCTTAACCACAAGGAGACCCACTTGGGGGAACTTTTGGACCACATGGGGCCCAAATACATGGAGGGGTAAGATTCGGAGGTGGTTTCTGGAAAACTTCATTTTTCCAAAAACGTAAGGGACGCTACAAAGAGAGAGGAAAAGGATGAACACCAGTAAGACTGGACCCTTTGTGTTTACCTTGAGTATCACAAATTTAGGACAAAACACATAAGAAAAACCCCTTGGGGGCCCGCGATCAGGGGGTTTTTTGCTTCGAATACACAGTAAGCTACCCAAATGGGGGGGGAAGCAGGAAAGGGCCCGGAAAAAATGAAACCGAACTAAAGAAAGGGGGCTAAACGGGAATGAGGGAAATTCCTGAACGAGTTCATGGGATAGAGAAATGGCAGGGGAAACCCCGTTAATGAACATGGGGGTAAAGTAGCAACAATGTGGGAAGGGGGCTGAGAGAGATTTGTTCCCAAAGGGGAAAAAGGAATAATGAAAAAAACCAGGGGGAGCCCAAGGTTTACCCAAAGGTGCAAGGAGGCAAAAAACCCAAATGGGGCAAAGGGGAAAGGGAAAAAATATATATAAATATATATATATATAAAATAAAATATATATATGATTTATAAAAATAAATATATATAATTTTAAAATATATATATATATAAATAATATATATATATAAAATATATATATTATATTTTATAATAATATATTTTATATATATAATATATATAATTTTATATAAAAATATAAATATAATATATATATATAAATATATATATATATATATATTATAAAATATAGGGGTTTGGTTGGTTTGACAGCAACCCCCCCGGGGAAATAATACCGTCCTGCCCCCCGATGACTCAAACAAAAAACCCGTTAAATGTTTTTTCATGAAAGGTAGGATTGCTGGTTTTCTTTCCTGTCTCATAAACACGCTAGAAACAGGGATAATTTTTGCTACTCCCCAATTACAAATTTGGTCACACTTCACAGACACGCACATGCAAAAATTTTATATACATACATCTAGGTTTTTTTTTCCTTATTCCCAAATAGCTTTTTGTTCTTTTTTTTTTTTCTTCTATTGTCCTGGGGGAATTTGGGAAAAAAATTTCCTTCCCCAAAAACCATGCGTGTCGTATGAGGGGACTAAAATGCCGGGAGCCAAAGGGCTTAACCCCTTCCCCCCTGTAAAACATTTACTAAAAAAGGGGAAAAGAAAAACTTTTAAAACCCGGTTGTTTTAAAAGTGCTGGATGTAGTGCGGATTAAAGAAAAAAGAGATTGCTGATTTTTTGAATGAAAAGAAGTTTGGGGGGGCCTGGCTCTAAGCCCAAACAAAGCTGAAGGGGTAGGGGAGTTTCAGTGGGGGGGAAAAAAATGGGGTTAAATCTGGATTCTGAAGAGTTTTGAGCAAAAGGGAAAAATAAACAGTAAATTTTTAAATATCAAATTTTTGGGAAAAGGGGAAAAAAAGAATAAAGAAAAGTTAAATTCCCAGAATTAAGGGGGTTAAAAATAAAGATTTGGGGTCGAGAAGTGGTGTCATAATAAAACTGAAAGCACCCGGGGGAAGAGAGGGAAAGCAAGGAAAAGAGAGAGAAATTTTTTTAGATGTTTTAAATGAAAAGTATAAGGGGCCTTTGAACCAAGGGGAAGAGTTTAATTTTGGTAGGGGACCCCGAAACTAAAGTAGGAGAAAAATTTTAGAAGGGTGTGGTAGGAATTTTTGGGGGGCCAGGTAAATGATTTAAAGGGAGCCCTTTGATTGAACTTTTTTAAAAGAAAGGGTTTTGTTATAAAGGGAATAAATAATTTTTTAAAAAAAAAGGATAAAAAAAGTATACACGATAGAAGGGAGGGCGAAAAGAACCCCGTTTTGTTTGTTGGGTTTAAAAAAAAAGTAGATAAAAAACTGTTTTAGTAGACTTCAGGGTGTAAAAAATGTTTAAAACGAAGGGGGCCACAAAATATATCAGATCACTTTCTAGTTTAGCTAAAAACTGAGAGTAAAAGGTAGATGGGATACAAGGAAATAGAACATAGGGGAAAGAAGGGAAGGTTTATAAACTAAAAGAGGGGGCAATGGGTAAGATATAAACAGCTAATTTGGGGGATAGATTTGGGGTAATGAAAAGCATAGGCAAAGGGGGCGAAAGGAATTTGGGGAGGTTTTAAAAAAAGTAGTGTTTAAATGTTTAGCCAAAATTTGTGGGTTTAAAAAAAAGTGGGGGGCAGGAGGGAAGAGGACGATTGGTGGAATGATGATTTAAAGAGAGTAGTAAGGGAGAAAAAGTAGCAATGAGAAGTTTTTACAAAGTAGAAGGGGATGCAAGGGGGGAAGAGGGATATGGGGAAAAAGAGAGAGGGTTTAAAGAGTGGGGGAAGCACTGTAAAAAGAGAAACAAATGAGAGAGTGGGTGAGCTGTTTTCAACCCAAAATTTTTTTTGAAAAAAAAAAAAAGTTTTGGGGTGAGATTAACAATTTTAAGGGAAACCTAAGAACAAATGGATTTGCATAAAAAAAAGGGGGGAAGTTTTTTAAATGGAAGTTAGAGGTATTGGGGAAATGGAGGGGAAAATTTTGAGGAATTTTTAAATTTTTGATGAAGAAAGGGAAGCTGTGATTTTTGTGTAAAAGGGCAAGGGGGAATAACATCTTTAGGGGTGGGGGGAAAAGCCAGTTGTGAGGTGGGGGAAGTTCGTGAGGCAGTAAAGGGAAAAAGAAAGGGGGTAAGGCAGCCTGGATTTATGGGATAAAGATAGGGAAAAGTTAAAAGCAGGGGGGGAAAAATTTGTTTTGGAGTGGTTTTGGGGGCAATTTTTTTAATAAATGTAGGGAAAAGGGAAGGGAACCCAGGATTTGGGAGAGAGCAAGCATAGTTTCCCTTTTTTATAAAGGCAAAGGGGAAAAAGAGAGGGGCAAAAATTTTAAAGGGGATAAGTCTGTTGAGTGAACCCTTTTAAAGTGTAAAGGTAGAGTTATAATTGAAAGAATTAAAAAGTAAAAACGGAGAAAGGGTAGCAATGAACAAGGAGGCTTTAGGAAAAGGGTTGGGGGGGTGTGGAAACCCGGGGTTTTAAAAGGGAAAAAAGGGTAAGGCCAAAAAAGGTCTTTTTTTGGGATTTATTTAAATTTTGGGAAAAAACGTAAAGACAGGGTGGATAGGGGGGGAATGTGGGGATGTTTTCAAGTGTAAAGGTGAAAAAGGTAGGGTTTCTGAAACAGTGAAGAGTTTTTTTAAAGAGGATAGTGAGGCCAAGTTTAAATATGTAAAAAGGGGGGAAATTTTTTCCCAGTAAAAGGGGGCCTTAGACAAGGGTTGTATTTTCCAAACCCTGGGTTGTTTAATATATTTTTAGATGGGGTTGTATGAGAAAATTTAAAAGCGAGGGTTTGGCAAGAGGCGTGGATTAAAAGAAAAGAACACACACAGGGTGGGAGTTTTTCAAGGTGCTCTTTGCTGATTTACACTGGGGCCCCTTGGGAAAAATTTTTGAAAAGAACTTCAGAATTGGTGGGTGAATTTGGGAGGGTGTCCCAAAAAAAGAAAATTAAAGGTGAATACAGGAAAGAGTAAGGTTTTTAGGGTTTAAAAAAAAAAAAGGTGATGAAAGATTGAAAAATCAGATTGGAGGAGAGAAATATGGAGGAAAGGGGAAAGTATTTAGATTTTTTGGGAGTGACGTGTTAGCGGAAAGGGTCCCATGAAAGATGAGGTGGGAAACATAGAATTGATGAGGGAAAAAAAGTGAGTGGTGCACTAGGGGGTCTTTTGGGGAAAAGAGAACTTGTCCTTGGGGGCAAAGGGGGGGAAGTATGAGAGTTATGTTTTCCAACCCCTCTTTTATGGGGTAAACATGGTGATGAATGTTGCAGCGAGGAGAAGGCTGGAGGCAGTGGGAAAAATGTCATGTCTGAGGGGAAAAGTTGGTTTTTGAATATAAATGCAGAAAATCGTAGTTTTTTGGGAAATTAGGGGGAGGTGGGGGATTACCAAAAATGTTGCCAGAGGGCCCGAGGAAGGGTTGTTGAGGTGGTTTGGACATTTAAAGAATGGAGCGAAACAGAATAACCTTTAAGAGTGATCACTGTAAATGGGAAGGGAAAGGGGGGGTAGGGGTCCCGGGCCCAGGAAGGGTTTTGGGGGGGGGGTAAAGGAGGGTTTTTTTTGCGAGGGGCCGGACTTCCAGCAGGGACGGGGAGCGGGGTTTTTAAAGGATGAATGGAGACAAATGGTTTTTTAAAAACTTGCGTGCGTTGGAGTGGAACAAAATAACATTTAAGAAGGGATTCCGGGGAAAAACCCGGGAGGCCGGGCTTGATCCTGGAGATGGGAAGTACAGTTTCCTGCACTCTGAAGGAGGGGGGTTAATGTTGAAATTTTTAAAAAATGTAGTGTAAAGCACCCTTCTGGGAAGAAAAGTGATGGAATGAATGATGGGAAAATTTTTCTTTTTCGGGCCAAACCCCCCCTTTGGGGGGAATCGCCAGTGTGATAAAAATTTAAAAAATATATTTAAAATATATATATATTTTATAGAAAATATATATTATATATAATATATAAATATATATTAAAATTTTATTATATATAATATGTCGTGCCCAAAATGTAAAACTGTCAATTTGGGGGGGGGGGGGGGGGAAAACTCATTTAAAATTAGTTCTTTCTGAAAAAATTTCCTTATAAATTTTAAAAAAATATATTTTTTCATTAATGTTAATGTAAAAAAATCTAATTTTTCAAACCCAAAAAAATCTTTTAAAAAAATTTCCCAAAAACCCTTTTTATAACAAAAACAATTTATTTTTGCCTAACCCCCAAATAAATTATTTTAAAACTTTCAAAAATTTAGTAAATAAACAAAACCCCGTGAAAATATATTTTTTTCGTTATCTTCAGAATGATTTTGGGGGAAATTTTTGCTACACAAATTTTTTCACTTGTCCTATATGGCCCAAAATAGCGTTTTCTATTTTAAACCAAGATCGCAAGTTTTTGGCCCCATTCGGCACACAAAATTTTTAAATAATATATATTTTAAAAATATATTATATTTTATATATATAAAAAATATATATATATATATATATATATATATATACATATATATATAATATATATATATATATATATATATATATATATATATATATATATATATATATATATACATATGTATATATACATATGTATATCTATAGCTGGAATGGGGACCCTCATCCTCAGAGAAGACAATAAACGTACCTCAGGAAAAACTCAAGGTTCTCCCCGAGCTGTTTGAATATTTTCTTCACCTACCACCCCCTATATATTTTATATTCTATATAAACATTTATTAAAAACAGAATAAATTTACAGAATACATTTACAGAAAAAACATAAACATAAATACAATGGCACAATGTATGAAAGATCTTGAATTTCCTCCAGCTCCTCTGAGGCTGGACGTGAGCCAAGCATGCAGCAAGCATTTCCCCTCTGGATGGCCATGCTGAGACGCTGGAACATGAAAGTGGCTGCCCTTGGGTCCCTGGTGGTGTCGATGAGTCTGGAACCCAATTCTTTAAGGAAACGTGTGGCATTTTTTCCCCATGATCCCAAGGTCTCTGATCCAACTGGGACAAATTTTTACTGTTGGCTAATGTCCCTGTACTTGATGATCTTGTACTCCTCCCTGTGGTCAGCAGCTCCTCCCTGTCGCCCCACACAGTGATGGATATAGGTGTCAGCCAGTGTGGACACACAGGTATAGTCCCATGCTAAGAGCTTGCCATTCTTCCAAGGATAGATGGTGATCCCGTCGGGGCAGTTTGCTGGGTTGTGGGTATTGTTTGCTGCAAGTGATCGTGGCTCCCTCTCGGCAGGGCATCCAGCTGTAGCAATGGTTCTCTTAATGATGTCGTTGACCTCATTGTGTCTTGCATGCCAGCCCTTGGTTTTTGAACAGTTAAGACCATGTAGACCGTATTGGTCTGCTTGCACTTCGCCGCAAATACACATATATTCTTTTGTGAATTGGGGCAGCAAGGCGCAGAGCCACTGCAATACGGAGGGTCTTAGGGTCGAGTCGCGTTCCCATTGCCGATATGGGAACTGTTTGGAGGAAGTCCCCGGAGTGAGGTGCACTCACAGCCTGGAGACGGGCAATCTCCGTATCTGATGTTATATATATATATATATATATATATATATATATATATATATATATATATATATATATATATAAAATATATGCAAGGAATTCGCGAGAGCATGCGAAATATACACAAACACTGATCTCTGGCTGAAGGAGACTCGAACCTACGAACCTTAGGACAAGGTACGCAGTGCTTTACCAATCTACCCACACTGGACCAATACCTTGGCATGTAGCATGAGCTACACGTTTGATCCAAGGCAGCCAGCTTTCAGGGGGAAGGCTTACAGCTTTTCATCTCATCCCCTGCATGCATCAGCCTTACTAGAGATTTGAACAATGCAAGGAATTCGCGAGAGCATGCGAAATATACACAAACACTGATCTCTGCCTGAAGGAGACTCGAACCTACGAACCTTAGGACAAGGTACGCAGTGCTTTACCAATCATAGTAGATTGGTAAAGCACTGCGTACCTTGTCCTAAGGTTCGTAGGTTCGAGTCTCCTTCAGCCAGAGATCAGTGTTTGTGTATATTTCGCATGCTCTCGCGAATTCCTTGCATTGTTCAAATCTCTAGTTAGGCTGATGCATGCAGGGGATGAGATGAAAAGCTGTAAGCCTTCTCCCTGAAAGCTGGCTGCCTTGGATCAAACGTGTAGCTCATGCTACACGCCAAGGTATTGGTCCAGTGTGGGTAGATTGGTAAAGCACTACGTACCTTGTCCTAAGGTTCGTAGGTTCGAGTCTCCTTCAGCCAGAGATCAGTGTTTGTGTATATTTCGCATGCTCTCGCGAATTCCTTGCATTGTTCAAATCTCTAGTAAGGCTGATGCATGCAGGGGATGAGATGAAAAGCTGTAAGCCTTCTCCCTGAAAGCTGGCTGCCTTGGATCAAACGTGTAGCTCATGCTACACGCCAAGGTATTGGTCCAGTGTGGGTAGATTGGTAAAGCACTGCGTACCTTGTCCTGGGTTCTAGTTCGAGTCCCCTTTCAGCCAAGATCAGGTTTGTATATATAAATTAAAAATAAATATATATATAATATATTTTTTATATATATAATATAAAATATTTACAGTGGCCCCCGTTTTGTAATTAATCCTTCCCGGGAGCCGTTACTAAAAACGAAATTTACGATTTGCGAATCATTTTCCCCATAAGAAAAAAATTAAAATGAAATTTAATCCTTCCTGCACTCAGAATATTAAAAAAAAAAAAATTTTTCACATAAAATTTAACAGTGCATAAACAATAAAAGGGGAAAAGATGAATAAAACATTAACACAAAAAACTTTACCTTTTTGAAAATTCTTCTTAGTGTAGGGGAGACCGGGAGGAAGAGATTGGATTTTTTACATTTTGGGAAAGGGGGAACCCCCTTCCCAGCAAACCTTGACCTTTTGTTTCCTGGGGTTGCTTCTCTCCCTTTTTTCTTAATCCCACTTGGCCACCTTGAAGCACTAGTCCTGTCTCACAAAGTAACTGTGGAGAGAGCCTGTTTCGGCATTTTTTTAACACTTCCCTAAAATCCCAAGACTTTGTCACTGTATATTTTCTCACCTTCACGACATTGGCACTGGGACTTTTTTTGGAGCCATGGTAGCTTATTTGTACTTGCAAGCACTAAAATAGTGGAAATTATGAAATATTTCGTAGGAGCATTTGAGGGGACCTTCACTCACGTAAACAATCCGAGGCTGGGTAAAGGGGCCCCCCCGCTCACACCCGGAAAACCGTCCTGGACGAATTCTTTCGCGAGTCAAACCCATGAAAAAGCGAGTCCATGTTTAAGAAAATACCCTATGATTGGCGAAATTTACGTTGCCGGAACTACGAAAAAACGAGGGGGCCAGAAAAATATATATTATATAATATAAATATATATATATAAATATTTTAAATAATTATTATATTATATATTATATTTAAAAATTTTTTATTCATATATAAAATATAAAATATTATTTTTATAATATATATTATATATATATAAATATATATTATAAAATTTTTATATATATTATATATAAAAAAATTTTTAAAAAATAATATATATATATAATATTTTTTATATATATATAATATAAAAATATATATAAAAATGTATTATTTTTATTTTTATTATATTATATATTAATATATAAAATATATATATATATAATATATATAAATATATATATTATATATAAATATAAAAATTTAAAATATAATAATTATATATATATAATTTTTAATATTTATATATATATATATATATTTATTTATATAAAAAAAAAATATATTTATATATTTAAAATATTTAAAATTATAATTTAAAAAATGCAAAACAACCCTCTGAAAAAAATAAGAAATTCCAGCGCTTTGGCACTCACATTATCAAGGAAACTATGAAATGAAGCACCAAGGGGAAATATATAAGGGGGGCCCGCCAGCACCTCACAAACAATCCCCCAAAGGTTTTAACACTGACGCGCGGGGAGCCAACTTGGGAAGGCCTTTGCAAAACTCACCCCCAAACTATTTTTTTGTCCCGTGAAAATTTTTAAATTCTTTCCCAAAATTTTATTAATTATAAAAAGGATCTAAATTTATAAAACCAAAGGAAAATTCTATTATTTTCAAAAGGTGAGGACTGATTAATCGTCTTCACATCTCAAATGAATCTGAGTTCATAGATGAGGGAAATTTCCAAAATTTATGAAAAAAAGGTAATGATTTAAAATACCCAAAAAATGTAATTGATAAAACTTTTAAATTGCAGAAACATTTTTAAATCCAAAAGGGGCAACCACCTTATTCAATAAAAAATTTGGTTTCCCTTACCCTGAAAACTTGGTTATATCCTTTTCTTTTTAAGACTTTTTATTATTTAAAGTTTTTCAAAAATCTTGATACGTAAAAAAAAATTTTGATAAAGAATTCCCCCCAAAATGTATGGATGTGTCTAAAGATTCCTTGTAAAATTTGCGATAAAGTTTATTTCGGGCAAACGGGAAAAAAACGAACTAAAGATTAAAACAACATAAAAAAAAGCATTTTGAACTGGACAAATTCCAATGCTTATTTTTTC
>NC_069428.1:44688882-44703882 GCF_026875155.1 Cherax quadricarinatus | reverse complement strand
TACAGAGTATGGCAAGTAGGTGTCTGCCAGTGTGGCGGCATAGGTGTAGTCCCAGGCAATCTGCTTTCCATCCTTCCAGGGTAGCATAGTGGCTCCATCAGGACGCTTTTGACTTCCATCAGACCTCAGTACTTGGGGTTACCGTTGAGCTGGGCAACGAGCTGTGGCGAAGCTTCTCTTTATGATGTCATTGACCTCCTCATGTCTGGCATACTTCTCTTCTGCTGTGTGACACGAGACCATGAAGTCCGAATTGATCAGCTGTCGCCCTGCCGCAAATACACCTATGTTCGGTGAGGATGGGGGCGGCTAGGCGAAGAGCAACACCAATCCGAATGGCCTGTGGGTCGAGACGGGTGCCCAGGGAGGAATTGGGAACAGCTAACAGGAAATCTCCTGAGTGTGGTGCCTTCACTGCCAGGAGACGAGCTTTGTCCTTCCTTGAAGCATTGGAGAGCATTGTGTTGGCGATTTTTTCCATGATCAGTTTGTCCCAGTGGGACTGTTTGTGCTCTTTGGGAGGAGCTGGTCTACTGGAGGAGTCTGTAAGGGTGTCCCACCGAATCGTTGCTTCAGTAAACCTGGGGTCTTGAGCTCCTACCACGTCTCTCAAGCGTTCGGGAGCTATCTTCTTGACTGATGCACTGGAAGCCAAACACGAAGATAGAAAATCAGGTAAAGCAACATGCGTTTCTTTGCGCACCCCTATAGTTCCCAGTGCGACTGGGAGGGTTGCCTGATCCCATTGCTCATCCTCTAGTGACAGGTTCAGTGCCTTCTTAAAAGTTGATCTCAGGTGTGCGTCGTATTCATCAAGTGTTGGGTTGTCAGAAAAGGGTGCACACCTTAGGAAGTGAGTCTTGGCATAGTAAGACACCTTGTTAGGAGATACAGAGCATCATGGGCATCAAGATCGCTTATTCTCTCCTCCATTCTCATCAGGTCATTCAATTTGTCCCTGAGGACAGTGTCGATGGCCTGGTGACCGAGCGGTGCTCCCAAGAGGGTAGTGTTGGACGGAGTGGTAGTTGAGACTTACAGAAGGATTCATCGAACAGCATTGATTATTTCCTGGTTCGCTGTGATGATTTCACACTTGGAGGGATTGAGGGTGTGTCCCAAGTCTTCTCCCTGTGTTTTCACCAGTTGTAGGTCCCCCACGAGGGACTCTTCAGTACCTGCCAGAGTGCCGTCATCCAGGTACCAGATATTGAGCTCACTGCGTAGGCTGGAAGTTAGTTCTCTTACTGTCAAGCAGAAGAGAAGTGGAGAGAGTGGGTCACCCTGCAGAACACCCTCTGATGATTGAATTTCATGTTCTCCAAACAAAAGAATTGAAGGTTTGCTGAAGCCGGCTGAAATGAAGGGAAAAAGACTGGGGAACCGATCCCGAACAGCTGGCAAAACAGCATCTCTCTTCACCATATTAAAGGCATTTCTAAAATAAAGTTTGACTATGGCCTTGTCTTCTGGTAGGTCCCTGATGTAGGCCCTTGCGGCATGAGCTGCGGCTTCACTGCCTTGAGAGACCCTATAGCCCAGTTGGTGTGGCTGGAGTAAAGTGGCAGCTTCTAGGCGAATGTTTCTCACTGCTGCTTTGGCAACGAGACGGCGAAGAGTGTTTCCAACTGCAATGGGTCTGATTTCCCCATCCCTCTTCTTTAAAGTACATAGTGAGGCTCCAAAAAAGAAAGGTTTAATTTCTTCTGGGATTCGCCCAGCCAGGCAATTCTTGACGAAAGTTGTTAACTCGGTGAGAAGATTGATGCAGATTCACCGAGTACTGGATTTACCATCTCTTTGAGGTGCTGAGGTCGAATTCCAGTGTAACCTCCTGCAGATCCTGCTGGAAATGACACGATCGCCTTATAGACTTCCGATTCTGGCAAAATTAATTGTTCAGTCATGGGGTCTTCCTCAGGGTTGTCGATGATGGCTATGGTGTCCCTGGTTGGATGCTTGTCTCTTAGTGCTTGGGCCGTGGTCTCATCCTTGGGGACTACAGTGTCGTCATTTATAATTATTCTTATTGCTCCCACTGTGTTACCTTCTTCGATTTTTTTGCTAACCTGTGCGCAAATTTTCTCGTTTTCAGTGGGACTTTTCTTGGGTCTACCTCTTTGATTCCTGCGATGATGGGGCAGAGTTTCCGTGCCCTTCCTCATAATTCCATTTAAATTATTGCTCCATAATTTGTATGATGGTACAAGTAGGCCCTAGAAGGATTTATGTCGAGTAATTTAAATGCCCTTTGTAGAGGCAGGTTGTTTACCTTAGGAATCAGGGCATTCATTTTCGTTAAGCAGTCAAAAGTGTATCACACGCACATACACACACACACACACACACACACACACACACACACACACACACACACACACACACACACACACACACACACACACACACACACACACATAACACACACACACACACACACACACACACACACACACACACACACACCCACACACACACACACACACACACACACACACACACACACACACACACCACACACACACTCACACTCGACAAGGACAGGATGTTCCAGGGAGGGGACACAGAAACAAGAGGCCACAATTGGAAGTTGAAGACACAAATGAGTCAGAGAGATAGTAGGAAGTATTTCTTCAGTCATAGAGTTGTAAGGCAGTGGAATAGCCTAGAAAATGACGTAGTGGAGGCAGGAACCATACACAGTTTTAAGACGAGGTTTGATAAAGCTCATGGAGCGGGGAGAGAGAGGGCCTAGTAGCAACCGGTGAAGAGGCGGGGCCAGGAGCTAGGACTCGACCCCTGCAACCACAAATAGGTGAGTACAAATAGGTGAGTACACACACACACAACTATCCTCAGAACCCCCCAACCTATCACACCATCCCAACACACACTACAATCCATACCCACAGCTTCCACCCACCCCCAACCATAGAATCCCACAGTATGCTACCAGGTCTCCCACCCCCACAGGCCCCCCAAACCAGTGTTGGAAAGGAAACTGAAGGTATGGTACACAAACGCTGATGGAATAACAATCAAGTCGGAGGAGTGGCACGAAAGAGTCAAAGAGGCATCACCGGACATCATAGCGCTTACAGAAACCAAGCTTACAGGTATGATAACAGATGCCATCTTTCCAACGGGATACCAGATCCTGAGGAAAGACAGAAGAAACAGGGGGGTTGGTGGAGAAGTGGCACTGCTGATCAAACACCGATGGAATTTTGACGAGCTGGAGAGAGGAGACAGCGGAGAAGAAATTGATTACATAGCGGGAACGCTTCACTCTGGAGGTCCCAAGGTGGTAACTGCAGTGATGTATAATCCACCACAGAAGAGCAGGAGGCCAGGGCAAGAGTATAACGATAGCAACAGAGCGATGATTGACACACTGGCTGCAGTGGCCAGAAGAGCTCATGTATGCAGGGCAAAGCTCCTGATCATGGGTGACCTTAACCACAAGGAGATCGACTGGGAGAACTTGGAGCCACATGGGGGCCAAGATACATGGAGGGCTAAGATGATGGAGGTGGTACTGGAAAACTTCATGTATCAACACGTAAGGGACGCTACAAGAGAGAGGAGAGGATGAACACCAGTAAGACTGGACTTAGTGTTCACCTTGATCGCTGGCCCCCTTGGGGCCAGCGATCATGTGGTTTTGAGCTTCGAATACACAGTAGAGCTACAAGTGGAGAAGGAAGCAGGACGGCCAGGACAAATGAAACCGAACTACAAGAAAGGGGACTAAACGGGAATGAGGAACTTCCTGAACGAGGTTCAGTGGGATAGAGAACTGGCAGGGAAGCCAGTTAATGAGATCATGGGATATGTAGCAACAATGTGCAAGGAGGCTGAGGAGAGATTTGTTCCCAAGGGAAACAGGAATAATGAAAAAGCCAGGGTGAGCCCATGGTTCACCCAAAGGTGCAAGGAGGCAAAAACCAAGTGTGCTAGGGAATGGAAGAAATATATATTATATATATATATATATTTTATATATATATATTATATTATATATATAGATATAATATATATATATTTTATATATATATATATATATATATTTATATTATATATATATATATATATATGTCGTGCCGAATATGTAAAACTGGTCAATTAGCAAGAACTCATTTAAAATTAAGTCCTTTCTGAAAATTTCTCTTATACGTTTAAAGATATATTTTTTCATTAATGTTAATGTAAAAAATTATAATTTTGCACCAAAAGAATCTTAGAAAACTTACCTAACCTTATTATAACAAAAGCAATTTATTTTAGCCTAACCCAACTAAATATATTTTAAATACGTTTACAATAATTTAGTACTAAACAAACCCAGTGAAATATATTTTTTTCGTTATGTTCAGAATGATTTTGGCGAAATTATTGCATACACAAATTATCACTTGTCCTATATGGCAAGATGAGCGTTGCTATTTAAGCCAAGATCGCAAGTTCTGCCTATTCGGCACGACATATATATATATATATATATATAATATATATTTTATATATATATATAATATATATATATATATATATATATATATATATATATTATATATATATATATATATATGCATATATATATTTTATGCATATATATATATATATATATATATATATATGCACCACCTCTATAGCTGGAACGGGGACCCTCATCCTCAGAGAAGACAATAAACGTACCTCAGGAAAAACTCAAGGTTCTCCCCGGAGCTGTTTGAATATTTTCTTCACCTACCACCCCCTATATATTTTATATTCTATATAAACATTTATTAAAAACAGAATAAATTTACAGAATACATTTACAGAAAAAACATAAACATGAATACAATGGCACAATGTATGAAAGATCTTGAATTTCCTCCAGCTCCTCTGAGGCTGGACGCGAGCCAAGCATGCAGCAAGCATTTCCCCTCTGGAAGGCTATGCTGAGACGCTGGAACATGAAAGTGGCTGCCCTTGGGTCCCTGGTGGTGTCGATGAGTCTAGAACCCAATTCTTTAAGGAAACGTGTGGCATTTTTTCCCCATGATCCCAAGGTCTCTGATCCAACTGGGACAAATTTATACTGTTGGCTAATGTCCCTGTACTTGATGATCTTGTACTCCTCCCTGTGGTCAGCAGCTCCTCCCTGTCGCCCCACACAGTGATGGATATAGATGTCAGCCAGTGTGAACACACAGGTATAGTCCCATGCTAAGAGCTTGCCATTCTTCCGAGGATAGATGGTGATCCCGTCGGGGCGGTTTGCTGGGTTGTGGGTATTGTTGGCTGCTAGTTATTGGGGCTCCCTCTCGGCAGGGCATCCAGCTGTAGCAAGGGTTCTCTTCATGATGTCGTTGACCTCATTGTGTCTTGCATGCCAGCCCTTGGTTTTGGAACAGTTAAGACCATGTAGACCGAATTGGTCTGCTTGCACTTCGCCGCAAATACACGTATATTCTGTGGGAATTGGGGCAGCAAGGCGCAGAGCCACTGCAATACGGAGGGTCTTAGGGTCGAGCCGCGTTCCCATTACCGATATGGGAACTGTTTGGAGGAAGTCCATGGAGTGATGTGCACTCACAGCCTGGAGACGGGCAATCTCCCTATCTGATGTTGCAGAACTTGCGATCTTGGCTTAAATAACAACGCTCATCCTGCCATATAGGACAAGTGAATATTTGTTTATGCAATAATTTCGCCAAAATCATTCTGAACCTAACGAAAAAATATATTTCACTGTGTTTGTTTAGTATTAAATTATTGTAAACAAATCTAAAATATATTTAGTTTGGTTAGGCTAAAATAAATTGCGCTTGTTATAATAAGGTTAGGTAAGTTTTCTAAGTTCCTTTTGGTGCAAAATTATAAATTTTTACATCAACATTAATGAAAAAATATATCTTTAAACGTATAAGAGAAAATTTTAAAAAGAACTTAATTTTAAATGAGTTCTTGCTAATTGACCAGTTTTACATATTCGGCACGACATATATATATATATATATATATATATATATATATATATATATATATATATATATATATATATATATATATATATATATATATATATATATATATATATATATATATATATATTATATATGTATATAAATTTATTAATAAACAAAATACATTTACAGAAAAAACATAAACATGAATACAATGGCACAATGTATCAAAGATGATGAATTTCCTCCAGCTCCTCCGAGGCTGGACGTGAGCCAAGTATGCAGCAAGCATTTCCCCTCTGAATGGCGACGCTGAGGCGCTGGAACATGAAAGTGGCTGCCCTTGGGTCCCTGGTGGTGTCGATGAGTCTGGAACCCAATTCTTTAAGGAAACGTGTGGCATTTTCTCCCCATGATCCCAAGGTCTCTGATCCCACTGGGACAAATTGATACTGTTGGCTAATGTCCCTGTACTTGCTGATCTTGTACTCCTCCCTGTGGTCAGCAGCTCCTCCCTGTCGCCCCACACTGTGATGGATATAGGTGTCAGCCAGTGTGGACACACAGGTATAGTCCCATGCTAAGAGCTTGCCATTCTTCCAAGGATAGATGGTGATCCCGTCGGGGCGGTTTGCTGGGTTGTGGGCATTGTTTGCTGCAAGTGATCGTGGCTCCCTCTCGGCAGGGCATCCAGCTGTAGCAAGGGTTCTCTTAATGATGTCGTTGACCTCATTGTGTCTTGCATGCCAGCCCTTGGTTTTTGAACAGTTAAGACCATGTAGACCATATTGGTCTGCTTGCACTTTGCCGCAAATACACATATATCCTGTGTGAATTGGGGCAGCAAGGCGCAGAGCCACTACAATACGGAGGGTCTTAGGGTCGAGTCGCGTTCCCATTGCCGATATGGGAACTGTTTGGAGGAAGTCCCCGGAGTGAGTGCATCACCCTGGAGACGGGCAATCTCCGTATCTGATGTTATATATAATTATTGTTATATATATATATATATATAATATAATATATATTTTTATATATTTATTAATTATTTTTTTATATATTTATATAATATTTATATTTTATAAATATTTTATAATATTTTACAGTGGCCCTCGTTTTTCGTAATTAATCCTTTCCCTGGAGCGTTACTTAAACGAAATTTACGATTTGCGAATAAATTTTTCCCCCATAAGAAATAATGTAAATGCAATTAACCCCGTTCCTGACACTCAGAAGTATTAAAAAAAAAAAAATTTTTCCATGAAATATCTGTGTACAAAAAACAAAAAAAAATGGGAAATTACCTGGAGTTTACGGAGAGAGTTTCGGGGGTCAATCCCCCCGGGCCGGTCTGTGACCAGGCCTCCTGGTGGATTCAGCGCCTGATCAACAGGCTGTTGCTGGGCTGCACGAACCCAACGTAGAGCCACAGCCCGGTGACGGAACTGACTTTGGTGTTGTCCAGTCCCAGCTTAAAGACTCCCAGGGGTCTTTTGGGTAACCCCCCTTATGTGTGTGGGAGGCAGTTAAACAGTCTGGGGCCCCTGACATCATTGTATGGTCTCCAACGTGCTAGTGCACCCTGTTTTTTTGGGGGGATGGTGCATCGTCTCCAAGTCTTTGTTTTTGTAGTGAGTGATTTTCGTGTGAAAGTTCGGTAGCCCCTCTAGGATTTTAGGTGTTTAAAATATGTATCTCTCCCCCTGCGTTGGGAATCAGGTTTTAGAAACCTCAAGCGCCCCAGTAATTGGGTGTTTTATCTCCTTTATGCACGCCGTGAAAGTTCTCTGTACTTTTTTAGGTCGGCAATTTCCCCTGCCTTGAAAGGGCTGTTGAGTGCAGCAAATTCAGCCTAGTAGAACAAGGCCCTGAAGAGTGTCATCTGGGTTCCCCTCCCTATTTTTAAAGGTTCTCTTTATCCATCCTGTCTTTTTTTTGAGATGCGATTGATACAATGTTATGGCCCTTTGAAGGTGAGTCCCCCGACATAATCACCCCCAGGTTTTTGACGTTGGTTTTTCGCTTATTTTGTGGCCAGAATTTTTTTTGTACTCTGATGAAGTTTAATTTCCTCATGTTTCCTATTGGTAATTGAAATTTTTCTCATCTTTAATTATATTTTTTCTGCACCCATAAAAGTTTTGGTTGATGTCCGCCTGGAGCCTTGCAGTGTCTGAATGGAAGACATGTCAGCAGATTGGGTGTCATCTGCAAAGGAAGACACGGTGTGTGGCTGAATCCTTGTCTATGTCAGTTGAGGTGAGGAACAGAGGGAGCTAGTACTGTGCTTGGGGAACAGAGCTTTTCACCGTAGTCCCTCGGACTTTACTCTTTTGACGCTACTCTCTGTGTTTTTTAGTGGGAAATTTAGACCCATCGACCGACTTTTCCCCGTTTTTCCCTTTAGCCGCATTTTGTGCGCTATTCGCCATGGTCACATTTGCGAAGGCTTTTAAAAGTCTGTTATATTACATCTGCATTTTTTTTCTTCTAGTGTTTTTTAGGACCTTGTCGTAGTGACCCAGTATTTGAGACAGACAGGAGGACCTGTTCAAAACCCCTGTTGCCCGGGTTTGTGAAAAGAGGGTTTCTAGATGGGGGGTGATCTTTCTTCTTGGACCCCTTTTAAAAAATTTTTATGATATGGGATGTTAGTGCTTTTGGTCTGTGTTCTTTTCTGTTGCTTTATGCCCCCTTTGTGGGGTGGGGTTGTCGTTTTTTTTGTAAATGAGGGGGCGACCCCGTGTCATGCTCCCTCTCCATAGGTGGGGAAAAGGCTCGTTAGGGGGTTCTTGCAGTTCTTTATGAACACAGAGTTCCATGAGTTGGCCCCGGGGCAGAGTGATGGGCATGTCATTTATCGCCTGTTCGAAAACATTTGGCGTAGGATAACATCGGATAGGTTGTGTTAATCAAATTTTGTGGGGTCTTCATAAAAAAATTTTTTTTGATCTTGACTCTCGTCGGTTAGCGGCTTGCTAAAAACTGGTTTTTATTGGGATTGGTGCTCACTCATTTTCCCTTTCGTTCGGTAGGACCCCTCTTGTTTAAGTAGGGGCCCCAAAACGGGGTTTTTCTCATTTTATTTGGGATAGGAGAAGGAAAATACTTTTGGGTTTTTTTCGATTTTTTATGTTTTAGTTTTTCCCCCGATTCTGACCCCAAAGGATTTTTTTGCTTAATTCGATGCTTGCTATTTTTCCCGACCCGGGTTCCCCGCGATTTCAGATATATTGACCCTTTAGCCCCTCTGTTTTTTTTTTCCGTGCCCGTAAAGGGAGCGCCCCGTCTTTTTATTTTAATCTCTCCTTTTTTTTCTTAGCCCTTTTGCATCTCGAGTGCCACCCGGGTTAAAATGTTTAGGAAAAATTTGGGGTTTTTTTTAGATATCTTCCCCGCTTATATCGGTTAGGACTTGGTTTTTTTGTCCCACTTTTTTTTTTTGTTTTTGAAGTTGAATTTGGGGAATGCTTGTGATATCTCATTTTTTGGTCTGGGGGTCCCGCATACATGTCTGAACCAATTATGTTGTGTCTGAGATATTGTTTTTTTATATGGTGACATTTCTTTTTCAGTCTCATTGTTAGTGAATATGAGGTCTAGTGTATTTTCCAATTGTAGGCTCTATTATTTGCTGGTTTAAATTGAATTTTGTGCAGGATTTAAAAGCTGTGTGAGTGGAGTTTTCTCGAGCTGCCTCCTGGTGTTATTACTGCAACAATATTATTTTTTATTTCCTCCCTTTTGGGGCTTAAGTTGAAATCCCCCCGGACAAGATGTTGGGGGCAGGAGCTGGAAGATTTTCCGACAGTGGTAAATTTTTAACAGCTGTTCCGGAATTGTGGGATGTTTTACCCGGGGGTTGTGACTACCCCAATGCTGGTTTGGTTTTCGACCTTTATGCTAAAAATTCCCCTACGTATTTGAGGCATTAAGCAGTTCTGTGAAACAAATGACTCTGCAATGTCAGGCCAACCCCCCCTTTTGCCGTTCATCTGTAATCTGTTGGTTTAAACCCGGGGTTCCCTATTTTATTGTCCAATGATCTTTATGTGGGTCTCAGTGAAAGCCCCGGGAAAATTGCCTTTGCCTCTGCAAACGTCACGGAGAAAGGATTTTGTTGTTTTTGCTGGCTTTAGCCCTGTTATTTTTCAAAAAAGAAAGTTATCGGGTGGTGGTATTGTTGGGAGGGGGGGGGGTTTTTTTCCGGCATTAGTATCTGTATCTGTTGGTTTGGAGTGGAGGCCATCGACTGTGGTTCCACCAGGAATGACTGGATTTGGTGTACGATTTCTGCCATTTCCTGCCAGTTTTTTTTCCTTCTGGCACTAAAAAACCTCTCCCTCTTGAGTGGCTGTGGCTACCCAGGTTTTCCATGGCCTGGATGTTTTGTATCTTTTTGTCCCCTTTAGATGGTATGCCTGGCAATTTAAGTTATAGCACAGTCTTTCCTGTACTGAAGAGGTACACATTTCAGGTGAAAAAGCTTACAGGAAGGGAGTTTGCATTTTCCTGTTTCATATGGGCATGGCATTTTCTAGGGTGGTCATAGTTTGCACGTCCCATCTGTTTTTCCAGATTTCCCATGCCAGCAGATACCAAGTGCATAGTATGTGCACAGGCTTGGTTTCCGCTTGCCTTGGTTTCTGTGACTGTATTCCCTGTTGGTGCATGTTTCCCTGTCTTACTTCTATCCTCCCTAGCACCAACAATGGAGCTCCCACCAGTTGTTTTTGGTAATTTATCCTCACTATTGCTATTGGAGTCCCTCTTGTTTGCTATTTCCTGCGGAATTTCTAGTTTGCAATATTGGTTTTATCTTACTTTGACTACACTTGTTTCCCTACTATGGCTCCTGTCCCCTATGAGGTCATTTATATGTATTCCTTCTGCGTATAATTCCGACTACCTGGACAAATCTCCAGCTTCACCATTACTGTCTCCCAGGACAGTATCTCCAGCTTCACCATTTCTGTCTCCCAGGACAGCACCTCCAGCTTCACCATTACTGTCTCCCAGGACAACACCTCCAGCTTTACTATTACTGTCTCCCAGGACATCACCTCCAGCCTTACAGTTTGTGACTACATGGCCGTATCAAGGGCAGTACCATTCAGCCCAGACTTTTTATGTTCCCATCTGTTATAGAAAGCTTCCAGGTTTTCTATGAAAGCAGCTTTGATGTTGTCCTCTTTAATACCCTTGTGATTTTAGTCCACAGATTTTCCTCATTGGGCATACCCAGAAACACTTCTCTGTTTTAATACTGCTTGTAGCTAGTTCTGGGATATCTGCACAAGGGGCGTGACACCAATTTCCACAAAAAATGACAGTTTATCCATGTGGAGCCCGTTTGTTTGACTGGACCACAGACTACAACTGATTCATAATGATTTGAATGGTTGATTTACTGCAACTTCTACTTGCAAACTCTTGAATATTATATTAATAACCTTAAATGAAGCTCTAGCTATTTGTATTTCTGTTTCTAATCTTTTTGTATATTGGACAGCTTACCGTCACGTCCTGATTTTATTGTTTGTGTTTAAAGGGCGCCTACAAACCCTCGTTTTACAGTCTGCTTTATGTCCAGAAAACTGTTGAAACCAGTACCGGGTTCGGACCAGCTCAAGGGTTCGGACCAGTCAAGGGTCCCGGACCAGTCTATCTGCTCTGATCAGTGGGTCATTATTTAAAAAACATATGGTCGGTGATTTGAGCTAACACAGAAGGATCTACTGGAATTTAGTATCCCGAGTAATAGTAATTGGGACTGGATAACAAACAGTATAACTTGCGTGTTGAGCAGCCCGGTGGATATATGGCAGGCTCCTACAATGAACGGAACGGTCACCTCCTTGTTTACAATAGCTGTATCTGGCTTTTCTATTTTTTTTTTTCCCGTCTCCTACACAATAAATGCTATATTATCTACTATAGTTGATGCGTGCAAATTTTGGAGGAGGCACGCTTTTTTGTAGTAATTAATGCTTCGTTGTGTATATTGCGGGTCCGCTTTGGTAACTAACAGGTTATATGAAAATTCACAGTAACGTCTCGTATTTCAAGAAAAGAAACTAATGAAAGTCACTCCACTCCACTAAGTACCATTATAATACTGGTTAGTTGCTACTACAACACTGTATTCTGCTATTCACTGGTATCACTAGATTATATGCGAGTACACTAGCAGGCCAGTAAGATTATTAAAAACAGCTGACCTGTGGTAAGTTTCTGGCGACTTCTGGCACCTTCCTCTATAGGCTTATCACTTCATTTACAAATTCACCTGTTTTCAAATGACACTTTAGCCTTTATCATCAATATACTAGGGAGCCACTGTAGTATACACTATACACTATGTATACTCAATGTTATGATGAATAAAACATTAACAGCAAAACACTTACCTTTATTGGAGATTCTTCTTAGTGTATGGGAGACCGGAGGAGGAGAGAGATTGGATTGTTTACAGTTTGGAAGGGGAATCCCCTTCCAGCAACACCTCATGTACCAATTGCTTCTCTGGGGTTGCTTCTCTCCTCTGTTTCTTAATACCACTTGGACCACCTTGAGAGTCACTAGTCCTGACTCACAAAGTAACTGAGGAGAGAGCTCTGTTTCTGGCATCTCTTTAACACTTCCCTAAAATGGCCCAAGACTTTGTCACTGCACATATTTCTCACCTTCTTTACGACAGGCTTGGCACTAGGAGCTTTCTTTGGAGCCATGGTAGCTTATTTAGTACTTGCAAGCACTAAAATGAGTGGAATATTATGAAATATTTCGTAGGAGCACTTGAGGGGACCTTCACTCACTGGTAAACATGTTTTCCAGACTGGCTGGGTAGAGAGGCGCCCCGTCTGACACCGTGCATACGCGTCCTGGACGGAACTTACTATTCGCGGAGTCAACTCTGAAAAAGCGAGTCCTATGTTTATATGAAAATACCTATGATGGCAGAGTTTACGATTGCCGAGAACTACGAAAAAGCGAGGGACCCACTGTTATATTTATATATATTTATATATATATAGATATATATATTATATATATATAAATTTATATTTATACTATATTTAATATATTTATTTATTATATAACATATATATTTATATATATATATATTTATTATTATATTTTATATATAGATATTATATTATATATATATATATATATATAATCCATATTTGTATATTTATATATCTTCATATATTAATTATATATATATAATATATTATATATATATATTATATTTATTTATATATATATATATATATATATAGATATATATTTTATATCTATATTATATATATATAGATATTATTTATATTTTTTCTATATTATTATTATATCTATATATATATATATATATAAATATGATATATATATTCGTTATCTTTATATATATATATACTATATATATATATTATATATATATATATATATATATTTATACATATATATATATTCATATATATATATTTATATATATGTATATATAATATATATTTTCTATATATATATATATATATATATATATATATTATTATATATATATATTATATATATATGTGTGCCGAATAGGAGAACTTGAGATTTGGCTTAAAATAGCAACGCACATCTTGTAAAAATAAGAGACAAGCATAAAACTTATGTATGCAATATTTCGTCCAAAATCATTCTGTACCTAACGAAAAAATATATATTTCACTGTGTTTGTTTATATTAAATTTTGTAAATAATCTAAATTATATTTGTTGGGGTTAGGCTGAAATAAAATTGTTCTTGTATAAATAGGTGAGGTAAGTTTTCTAAGATTCTTTTGGAGCAAAATTTAAAATTTTTTTACATTAACATTAATGAAAAAATATATATTTAAAACGCATAAGAGAAAATTTTAGAAACGTCTTAAGTTTTAAATGGAGTTCTTGCTAATTGACCCAGGTTTACATATTCGGCACGACATATTTTATATATAGATATATATATATATATATATATTTATATATATATTTATATATGATATATATATATATATATATAGATATATATATATATGCTATTTTAGTAGGTTGGTAGACAGCAACCACCCAGGGAAGTTACTACCGTCCTGCCCAGATCGACTGTGAGAAACAAAAACCTGAACTGTTTTGCATGATGAGTAGGATTGCTGGTTTCTTTTTCTGGCTCATAAACACGCTAGATAAACAGGGATAGCTTGTACTCCTACTTACTATTTGGTCACACTCACAGACACGCACATGCTATATATATATACATACATCTAGGTTTCTCCTTTTTCAAAATAGCTCTTGGTCTTTTTTATTTCTTCTATTGTCCATGGGGAAGTGGAAAGAATCATTCCTCCGTAAGCCATGCGTGTCGTATGAGGCGACTAAAATTGCGGGAAGCAATGGGGCTAGTAACCCCTTCTCCTGTATATATTTACTAAAAAAGAGAGATGAGAAACTTTTAAAACTGGGATGCTTAATGTGCGTGGATGTAGTGCGGATGAAAAAACAGGATGATTGCTGATGTTATGAATTGAAAAAGAAGTTGGATGTCCTGCTCTAAGCGAAACAAAGCTGATGGGGAGGAGAGTTTCAGTGGGGGAAATCACATTGGGTTAAATCTGGAGTATCTGAGGGAGTCTAGAGCAAAGGAAGGGGTAGCAGTATGTTAATGATCAGGTTATGGAGGAGAAAAGAGAATATGAATGCGTAATTCAAGAATTATGTGATTAAAGTAAAGGTAGGATGCGAGAAGTGGGTCTAATAAGCGTGTATGCACCTGGAGAAGAGAGGATGACAGGGAGAGTAGAGAGATTTTTGGAGATGTTAAGTGAATGTTTAGGAGCCTTTGAACCAAGTGAGGAGTAATGTGGTTGGGGACCTGAATTGCTACAGTAGGAGAAACTTTAGAGAGGGTGTGGTTGGTAAGTTTGGGTGCCAGGTGTAAATGATAATGGGAGCCCTTTTGTTGAACTTTGTATAGAAAGGGGTTTTGTTATAGGTAATACATTATTTTAGAAAAAAGAGGATATATA
>NC_069428.1:44573420-44688382 GCF_026875155.1 Cherax quadricarinatus | reverse complement strand
TATTCCGCGCAGTATTTTATGTGCGTTATCATGTCCCCCCGGGACCCTCCTCCTCCAGTGTCGTCAGGCCGATTTCCCTCAACCTTTCTTCATAGGACAACCCCCGTAGCTCTGGGACTAGTCTTGTTGCAAACCTTTGCACTTTCTCTAAATTTCTTGACGTGCTTGACTAGGTGTGGATTCCAAACTGGTGCTGCATACTCAGAAAGGGCCTGACTTTAGATGGTATACAGAGTCTTAAACGAATCCTTACTGAGGTATGGGAACGCTATCCGTAGGTTTGCCGGGCACCCGTATGCTGCAGCAGTTATCTGATTGATGTGCGCATCAGGAGATATGTTCGGTGTTATACTCACCCCCAGAACTTTTTCCTTGAGTGAGGTTTGCAGCCCTTTGGCCATCTAAACTATATTGTGTGTGCGGTCTTCTTTGCCCTTCCCCAATCTTCATGACTTTGCTTTTGGCAGGGTTAAATTCAAGGAGCCATTTTGCTGGACCAGGCTTGTAGCCTGTCCAGGTTCTTTTTGTAGTCCTGCCTGATCCTCGTCCGATTTGATTCTTCTCATTAACTTCACATCATCTGCAAACAAGGACACTTCTGAGTCTACCCTTCCGTTATGTCGTTCACGAATACCAAGAACAGCACAGGTCCTAGGACTGACCCCTGTGGAACCCGCTTGTCACAGGCGCCCACTCTGACACCTCGTCGCGTACCACGACTCGTTGTTGCCTCCCTGTCAGATATTCTCTGATCCATTGCAGTGCCTTTCCTGTTATGTGTGCCTGGTCCTTTAGCTTTTTCAGTAACCTCTTGTGAGGAACTGTGTCGAAGGCCTTCTAGCAGTCCAAAAATACGCAGTCGATCCACCCCTCTCTCTCTTGTCTTACTTCTGTCACCTTGTCATAAAACTCTAGTAGGTTTGTGACACAGGATTTTCCTTCCCTGAAACCGTGCTGGTTGTCAACTTGTTTCTTTCCAGGTGCTCCACCACTCTCCTCCAGATGATCTTCTCCATGACCTTGCATACTATACACGTTAGTGATACAGGTCTGTAGTTTAGTGCCTCATGTCTGTCTCCCTTTTTAAAAATTGGGACTACATTTGCCATTTTCCATACCTCAGGGAGTTGCCCAGTTTCAAATGATGTGTTGAAGATCTTTGTTAATGGCTCACACAATATCTCTGCTCCCTCTTTAAGGACCCATGGAGTGATGTTGTCTGGTCCCACCGCCTTTGAGGTGTGTGTACTCACTTATATGTGGTTCCAGGGGTCGAGTCATAGTTCCTGGCCCCGTGTTTGTGTGTGTTTGTGTGTTGGTGTGTGTTTGGGTGTGGGTATTGGTGTGTGTTTGGGTGTGGGTGTTGGTGTATGTTTAGGTGTGGGTGTGTGTCAGTGTGGGTGTCTGTGTGTGGGTGTGTGTTTTTTCATGTAGGTGTGTAATTGTGTTTTGGTGGGGGGGTGTGGGTTGTGTGTTTGGGGTGTGGGGGTGTGATTGGGTGTAGGTGTGTATTTGGGTGTAGGTGTGTGTTTGGGTGTGGGTGTGTGTTTTGGTTTGAGTTGGGGTGTGTTTGGGTGTGGGTGTGTTCGAGTGTGGATGAGAGAGTGTGGGGGAAGAGAGTGAGAGTGTGAATGAGAGAGAGTGTGGGGGAGAGAGTGTGTGAGTGAGGGAGAGTGTGAGAGACAATGAGAGAGGCATGAGAGCTAGTGAAGAGAGAGAGAGAGTATGAGTAAGGAATGTGAGTTTGGCGAGTGTGAATGAGAGTGTGGGTGAGTGTGTAAATGAGAAGTGTGAGAGCTAGTGAGAGAGTATGAGAAAAGGATACGAGTGAGAGTGTGAGTGGAATGAGGAGTGAGTGAAGTGTGTTTGAGTGTGCGAAAGGGTTTTGGGGGGGAAATGGGGGGTGTTGGGGGGTTGGGGGTGGGGTGAGGAGGGTGGGTGGGGGATTTTTGGGTTGAGGAAAAGTTACAGGCAATACAATTACAGCTAAACCGACTTTAGCAGCCTTAATTAAGAGGCATGTAAATCTCCCCGACTTCTAATAACATGTTCACTTTTCCGCTATTAATCACCTTGTCCATAATTACTATCGCATTTTGCTTTGTCTTAAGGTGAAGTCTAGGATTTTCCTCAATTAATGGTATAACTTGTAACACAATTGTCTTCAAAGATTTGTTAGGTTATATCATGAATTAAGGGAGATCCTAGGACTTCACCTTACGAGACAAAGCAAATTCGATAGAATTATGGACAAGGTAGTTTACAGTGGAAAAAATAAATTGTTATAAAAAAGACATGGGTACTCGTACCCCTGCTGAATGTTCGGTTTAAAGTGATCGCTGGGAATTTCCTTTTTGTCCGGCAATCAGGGCGAAAGTAGATGTCAATCTAGTACCATTTAGATGTAGTTTTAGATTGTCTTTGTATGTTAGGAGATAACAGTCTACGAATGTTGTTGATTAAACTGTTGTGAGGTATGAATGCCATTTCCTTGGCAGAAATTTTGTGGTGTTAGTGGACTGTCATTCGTCTTGTCAGTCAGTGGTTTCGTCTGCATCATCGGACTACTAATTATGACGTAGTCTGTTTGTAAAGAAATAAAAATACGTATATTAGTTAAAAGTCGTGACTTTGGGTTCGCTGGTTTCCATGAAAAAAAAATCATAATATTGTGTTTAGAAGAGTTCTGATATTGGGAGAAAGTTCCTAAGTTGAGGTTTTGTTAATATGTATCGGTGGGGGTGGTTTGTTGGGGTTTCTTCATTATTTGTTTATTGTCGAAAGTCTTGCAGAATGTTATAGCCTATCTGCTGTCTGGCACACAGCTTGCTGTATTTCATAGCTGTCGTCTTGTAAAAGTTGCTGCTTTTATCCGGGGTTAGGGGAAAAAAACATGAATTCATGATCGACTTTTTTTCTTTTTCACGAAAAAGAATGGGAGGGTGAGAGGGTTAGAAGGAGTTGAGATAAATCACTCTTTGAACTTCGGTCACCCTCGGTGCGGTAGGCAGTAGGAGAAGACATGTACAACTCGGGACATTTAATTAGAGATTTCGTCCACTAATAGCTTCTTCAGCTTTCCATTCTTGACGAAATAATTCAGGCCGAAACGTTTCCCTCTAATAAATGTCTGAACCGTACATAAGAGACTTTTTCCCACAATCTTGTCAGTATCACCCAACCATTATTCATACTGCGCAGAAGAAATGTTCCTTGATGCTGATGAGGGGTCTTAATGTAAGGACATATCCCTCTCCGGGGATCAAACCTGATTGCCTTCCATTTCTCCAGGTGCTGTAATACCCCCTTTCGGGTTTAAGCTTTCTCCCAAAAATGGAATATAATAATCTTAAAGTTAGCTGAGGTGTAACTTGACTTACTTATTGATATTATTACTCTTATGTCTCTTCCCGTCAGTCAAATATAAACTTTGAACATTTGAAGACTCATGGTTTTAGTTGGTCAAAAACGTGTGTCGTCACGACTCACGAAATCGTAACGACACGACTGCAAACCAAATCACAAAACCGTGGGAGTCGAAGTCCCGTCACAGGTGAGTTCCTAATTTTATGACCACACCTGGGTTTCCAACCTCACCATATGTGTAATTTGAAACATTTGTCTTCCATCTGTGGTTATAAATAGTAAAAAATTGTTATAATAAAAATTAAAATAAAGAGATAAGTAAAAATATTCTTTACTGGAAGACGATGAAGGAAAACGGGAAGAAGACCAAAAAGACGAAATGGAAACCAAGATGTCAAAGACGAAAAAGGCTAAAAAGAAAATGACAAAAAAACAAGAATGAAGAAGAAAAGAAGAATTAATTTTTTCAATAATAGATCTACCATTCACTTTGCTTTTATACAAAGGAATTGTGAATGCTCTCTGTCAGTCCCTAGGTCCTTATCCTCTTCCATACATTTATAAATAAAACACACAAAACCACTCCAAAACTATATCCCCGACTGCTTTTAAACATTTCTGGTGTTCATCCATCGCAATCCCTGTGCTTTACCCCACAACTGACTCTTTCTCACTTTACAGATGATTTATTCCTGCAAATGCATGTTCACAGCTTCCCTGTCTTCAACATTTAAACAGTCTCAAATATTCCTTCCTTTTCCCGTACTTCAAACTCTCTATCTAATAACTCTCCTTTCCTATTTTTACTTTCTCAATCCATTCATTTTCCAGGCTTTTCTTAAGATATTAATCTACTCCAAGCATTTTCTTATTAACAGCAATTTTGTTCATAGCATCATCTCACTCACTCTCATTTCCTTTCTTTTACAGTCCTTCACCAACCTCTTCTTAACTCTCTTTTTCTTCATATACTCTCTTCCAGCAATCACTTCCTACTTTGTAAGAAAACCTCTCATATGCTCCTTTTCTCTCTCATCTCTCTTTATATCATTCCCAAAACTGCTCTTCTTCCCTCCTGCACCCACTCTTCAGTAACACCAACTTCTGATACCACCCTACTCACTCGGGAATAAACCACACCAATCTTATTAATTTACAACATCATACTTCGCCTATGCACCTCACGTCATACCCGCCGCTTTACCAATCCCCTTCGACAAACTCTCCACGTATCTGTCCGTCATATACTCTCTCATAAACTAAGACCATTTATTGTTTGCTGTCTACAAATAGTTGGTAGATAAGACAATAGGAACATTTAGGAAACTTTATTCCTGGAAACGTGTTGCCCTATTCGGTTAGGCTTCTTCAAGTCGAAGTACAGGAAAGTGGGCAGGAGCAGAGATGTGAAGACGATGTAATCATGTCCATCACCCTTCAAGTCGTAGATTTTGTGGCCGTCAGTCCGCTCAGGGCCTGGAGAAGTGTTTCTGTTCCTAAGTCTGGAACTAACTGAGAGGGGGGAAGTGTTTTCATAAGGGCGCGTCAGTTGTTGAGGAACGTTGAAAATGGTCAGACTCTCTGGAAGGAGAGGTGCATGTAGTAGCAGTTAGTGAGAATGTAGCCACTGGGAGGTTCATTGTCCCTCTCAGATCAAAACAATTCTCACTTGAAAAAGTTGCTCCAAGGTGTTTTCTCTTCTGTACCAAGATTGCCATAGTTGACTTGTTGCAGTGTCTTGACATGAATGATTAGCAGAAAATGGTATACAGATAACGAGTATTACAAATACTCGCTGAAAGAAGCCTAACTTGTGTAGGACGAAATGTTTGGTATAAAGTTTGCCTATATGTGCCTCTATCGTGTTTATCTACTCCATCCTCGTCGTATTGTACAACATTGATAATCTGTTTCAATAGTTATTTATATATTCTCTTTTACTTGTCCTCTTTCCGTTAGTTTATTTATTAAGCGGGTTAATATTCTCCTTTCGTCTTAACTGATCTTATTTTCCTCCTGTTTCCCATTTACCTATTACACTCACTCTTGCTTATAACTAAGAAAAGTAGTTGTGAATAATGGCAAAAAAAAAAAAAGGACCAAGAAGACGAAAAATGACGTAGAAGTAACAAACGCATAAACGAAGATAATAGACGATAGATAATGACAGCGAAAAATACTCCTGAAGAAGTGAGAGAGTACGACGTATCAAAAAGTCACCTCGAAGTACGAGAAGGAGCGGGTAAGTAGACAGAAGATAGTCCAATCAATGAAGAGGAAAGTGATAAGACTAAGAAAGATGAAAAATAAACTATACACTAGCTGTATGTCACAAAGAATTGCAAAAAGTTAATTAAAATCTATTAAAACAAACAGTCGAAACAAACAAGCCGGTAAACACAACAAGTATCCAATAATATTAGGTTTAAAGGATCACAAGTGCAATCGAATGTGACATTGTTGTAGTATTGGTTGCAACGTTGTCGCGTCGCGTTGCGCGCAGGAGCTTTGTGGTGATCTTGAAGCACTGGCTGAAGGGGGCGGAAGAGGAGAGCAGATGCCTGAAACTACTGAAGTGTGTGGGTGAGCCGGCGAGTATGTTAGAGGTGTGTGGTAACGCGCAGTGTAGTAGGTAGCTTCCACTGAGGTAGCCCCACAGTTGGTGTTGTGCAGGTGTGTACGTGAGATGTAAGCCATTATTGCGGGGAGTGAGTAAACAGTGATGTCGAGCGCAGTGTTTCATATAGGGCAGACTCCCCGGGTTAGCAGCATGTGGATGACGCAGGTACAAGGTAGCTCCATCTGGGTAGCACAGTGGTGTGCAGTTAGGTGTGAAGGTTAGGTAAGGTTCGTCAGGAAAACAGGACAATGTTTTCTTGACGACGGGTCTCTTAGTCAGATGATGACCGCCTGTTGGAGCTTTGTTGGTCATCTGACCGAGGCCTTTCCGCTGGATCTAACGGGTTCCACCCCTTTAAGAAAATTCATGGTCATTTATAAAAATACACATCTGTTGATTGGTGATGCAGTGGTGTATTAGATATGGTCCATTGGACGGTAACAGTGATGACGCTCAGTTGTAACAGGGGAGCTCCACGGGTAGTCACAGTGGTGACGCAGGTGTACTAGATAGCTCCACTGGAGTAGTAACAGCAGTGATTGACGCAAGTGTAATAGGGAGCTCACTGAGTAGCACAGTGGAACGCAGTGTACTTAGATAAGTTCGCACCACTGGTAACACGTGTATGACGCACAGTGTAACAGGAGCTCCACTGGGTAGCACAGTGGGTGACGCAGTGTACTCTAGATAGCTCCATATGGGTAACAGTGATGACGCAGGTGTAATAGGGTGCTCACTGGGTAGCACAGTGGTGGTGACGCAGTTGTACTGGTTGCCCTCTATTTTCCTTATTGGATTTATTTAATAAAATGGTTGAAAACATTTTACTTGTCCAAAATAAAATATTGGGGGCACTTAATATACGATATATTAGATTTTACAAAAGCAAAGAAATAAGCTGAATTATGCAGCAGTATAAACATTACATAATTTACTCGATTTTTCTCAGAAGAAGAGTAAAATAAAAGTAACAAAGTACATAACTTTGACACATACCTATGAATACGGTATCAGGGATCAAATTATGACGGTAGTATACATCACTGATCAGTGGTAGACTGACCCCTCCTGCCAAGGGTGATGGACTGATGATGTCAAACAGGTTCTCTGCTGCCATCAATAGGAAAAAGTGGTTATATTCGCCTGTCATCGGTGGAAATAAGCGTTGTATAGTCTCGAAACTTTTCGGCATTAAATTTACCAGATGTTACACATGTGTCTTATTCATCCACGGAAAGTTTAGATATACCGAGAAGAGCGAATCTTTCAGTATATAGATGCCAAGAGTTTTTACTTAAAACCCACATTAATTGGGTATTATAAATATCATGATTTGTGGCGTTACAGGTGTCTTGTAACCTTAAGGACCCTCGTATAGTGTGAGGCTTTCTTTAACTTATTAATTAAACCAACCATTAGCCAAATACGTGACCCGCCAGTGTCTGTCCACAGAAGAAGATTATCTTAATATTTGTTTGATGCAAATTTTAGCTTAATGACATAAAACTCAACGAAGCTAACAGCTGCTCAACTTCCCCCAAAAAAATCACCAGAGAGAAACATCTACTAACATAACACAGCAACTGCACTGCCATATGCGTTGTAACGGACTGACAAAATCGACAATGGTTGAGATTCTGGGCTCTCAATAAATGCATTTCAAAAGGATGATGTGCCAGAGAATGGAGAATCTTAACGTCTGCGTAATAACTTTAATAACCATATCACTTAAATAAATTCGAATTGGCGCGCTACAAATTATCACGTGAGAACGACCCCAGAGAAGAAGCTGCCCTTGGAAGTTGAAACTCATCAGTATTTCCGGGCCCATCAAAAGAGCAGAAAAGTTTGCATTTTACAGTTCTGGAGCCCTTGCCGTGTGAGATGTTTAGTAATTAAGTATGAACCTGAGGACGCACCTATTTTGCCCTTTGCCTCACCGCTCCCAAACTATGTTTATCCTTTGTGACACAGCTGATGTATGTTGAAACGCCGTTCAGCAAGGGTTTCCAGGACAACATGCATTTGTGTTCTCTATACTATTGTTGTAGTTCGACCACTTGTAGGAGAAGAGATGTTTTATGATTGAGTTGGCTTTTGCGCCAGTGTTGACGTGTACTTAGCTCTGTGAAAGACCATAGTTTGAGCGTCTCTACGAATTGAAGCAAGATGCCCTCCATCGAGAAACTTTAAACAACAGCTTAAGGGAGAATTGAGGATACGAAGATGGAGTTTCTCGGCGACTGAACGAGGAAGGAAAACTCAAGAATGAATTCGTAGTAGTCTCCGTTTTGATTCTCTCAGGTCAGGAGTAGATCTGGGTTCGCCCAGTGGCTGGACAGCAGGGAACGAAGTTGAGAGTCAAGAAGACGAATGGAAAGGTAGAAGAACGATGAAGAAGAGAGAGACTGCCGTGGAACTGATTGTGGAAACATCAATACATTCCAGTGCTACCCGACGAATGTGAGTCGACTATGGGAAAACATCACGACGAACTGACACTCAAGGAAGGTAATGAATATTGTTGTTGTGGGGCTAGCCAAGTTAAGGTATATGGATAGGGCGTTCTGCTTTGAAGGACAGGAGTAGGAGACGAGAGTTTGTTTCCTGGGCTGGGGGATGGAGAGATATTGAGCCTCACAGGCAACAGAGGAGAAAGAGATGGAAACAGGGGCTGCTCAAGACTCGGAACCGTGCTGCAAGGCAACCAACTGTGGCCCCTTCAACAAGTTCATTATCCCTCCTACCGAATGGGCGAAGAACCTGGAGGCGACACCGTTGCCTTCCATCAAGTCGGCTGCGGACATCACACTCAGGGGAGAGACGTGGCGCAAAAAGCCGCGCGACGAGGAACATACGATCCACTGAAGGCAATGGCTGCAGAGAATCCGAGTGATAGGGAGGAGAGTCCTGGTCAAGAAAGATGCACAAGGGAGTTTGTGCTCACGTCCCTGTACCCATACAGCAGAGCGATCCTCGATGCAAACAACCATTGTCAAGGCAGAGAGGCTGACCACCCGGGACCAACCAAGGATTCAACACCGGGAATATGTTGATCCACCACCGAGGGCCCTACCATCCCACATCGAACTGGGGGTGTGGGGGGCGGTTCAAGATTCGGCCATATGTAGAGGGCCCATTACAATGCTACAACTGCCACGGGTTTTCAACCAATCGCGGCTACCTGGCCCACATGTGGAAGAAGTTGTGGAGTCTGCAGCAAAAGCACGCCTCCAAGGATTGCATTGCATTGCTCAAGCAGCCCGCCCCCGAGACCCCACGCCCCGAACCCAAGTGCGCCAACTGCGGCAAGAAACACCAGCATGGAACCAGGGCTGTCCTTTCATGGTCAGCCCCCCCCCGCGTCGGCCACCCCTCCCCGCCCCCCCCCCCGCCTCGCCCAGCCCCCCCCCACCACACCCGCAGTGATGGCCCGCCTGCGGCCCCCCCGACAAGCCCAGCCAAACCCTCCGGCTAAGAGACCCTGAACAGCAACAGGTGGGGGGGGGGGGGGGAGGGGGAGGGGGGACAGAGTCTCGACCAAATGCCCCCTCTGCCCACGCCCAACCGAGATGGAAAACTATCCATCTACGCGGGCCGAATCGGCCCGGGGGCCAGTCCGCAGGTAGCATGGTAGTTACAGGCCCCTCTGCGGCGCGGGCCCACACCCTACAGCAGAGAGTTCCCAGCACTGGGGGAGCAAACAGAGGGACCAAGTTGCACCGCTAAGGGGAAGGACGGCTTATGGGCACAGTCTCTCGAAAGCTACTCGTAGGCGAGAACCGGAACAGAGGAGGAACATGAGCATACAAGCCGCGGTGCTTCAGGGACTCGCTGCTGCAAGGAGCTGCTGGTACTCGCACCGCAGACAGGACCACCGCAGCAAGGGGACTTCCCGTCGAAGTCCAGTCCCCACCCGAGTGCAGCAGGAAACAGGCCAAGGCTCACCCCAGTCAGATGGCACAGAGGAACACTCGCGTGATGTGAACCTGCGCGACCTGCGGGTCAGCAGCAGCACACAAATCGGGGAGAATGAGTGGGCGCCAACAAACCTCCAGGCCCGGAGACCCTCCAAGGAAGCCCTGTAATCCCCCAGAGGGAGGGCTTCCTCGAGGTTCACATTGTTCACCGTAATGCAAGCGTGGTGTTGTGGTAGTGGGTGCTGATTCAATGCTACTCCCATCAATGAAGGGACTGGGCATGGTCTGCAAGGAGCTCATGACGACTTGTACTGCGATGGCTCTCCTGGGGATGTTAGTGGCGGGGGGGTCCCCCTAATAACCAAAATTGGGGCCCAGCCCTCCATCGGAAGCTCAGCAGCCCTGAAAGTATCGCACCTTTTCACCCAGGTCTTCACGCCCGAGGAAATGGTTTAGAACACGCACGGGTATGTTCGTGAGGACGCATGCTGGCTGGCTGATACAGGTAGGAGATGGAGACCGTCACGGTGTCGCCGAGCGCAGTCCCTAAAAAATTCTCAGTGGAACATCGTGGTTGAGGCAGAAAACTCCACCTAGCTATCAAGGCGGCAGTCGGGGATGAGATAGATGTGTTTCTTTCAGACATATGCAAACCTTATCATGCAGCCAAGCCGCCCCACCTCGACCCGCACCAGCCACGCATCCCTGGTTCTTGGCATACCTGCAGCGGTGGTGGCCCCCCGCCAGGGTGGCACCGCAATCTATATGCGGAGATTGCATCCCACACTCTCGATGTTCACTGATCCCTATTCAACTGCGGTGAAGGTGTGGAGGTGCAAGCTGTCACGCTGCAACTGCCATCTGGACATGACTATTTACAATGTGTACGGAGCAACGGTTTATTCTCGACTTCGGAGGTTGCAGCTCTGTCCATATCTCGCCTCGAGGGCGTGCTCGTGGCGGGGGACATCAACGCCCATCATGAGCTTCTCCACTCTGTCTCCCATACCAATGAGACGGGCAGGCACTTGGCGGCCTGTGCTCGATGTGTTCCTGACGTCGTCCTCCTCAACAATGGGGAGCCGCGACACACCACCGGCGGCTCAAACCCGACTGGATGTCACTTCTCCTCTCTCGGATAATGGAGCTGGGAGTGAGGTGGGGAAACTCCACCCACTTCTCACCAGCGAACCACTTCGCGGATCGCACCACGCTGGCGCTCCACCCAGCACATCCCATACACACCGCCTCCACGGTGGAATTTCAGAAGGCGGATGGCAGGCTTCCAGGATGTTCTCATACAGCAATCGGGGTCGGGGAGACGACCTCCCTCTTGAAATCCTGATGCGGCTCTCGGCCCAGAACTCAAAGCTGCCGTCACCAGCGATGAGTTGGCCATCCCACTTACCAAGGCTGGGACGGGTACCATCAAAGCGTGGGCTGGGTGGTTCATACGACGAGACAGTCAAAGGGAGCAGAACCACCGTGTCAACTGCGCCACTAGGCTTCCACAGACGCTAACCCTATTGTGACACCTTCGGCTGCTGAGTGTGGTGGTGCGGAACGCTCGCCACATCTCCCACAGAGTCGCTGGCCCAAAGTGGTTCGAATGGTGTGCCTCGCTTCGGCCATGCACTACCCTGTCTGGGATGTGGGGGCGGAATATAGGTGAGTAGCTAACTGGAAAACGCGGAGGAACAGCGCGGTGCTCGACCATGACCGGGCTGGTGAAAGGCAGAGAGGCTGGTCGACCCTCTTCACTTCCGGGGCGCAGCATCGCACGCCCTGCAACAAGATGTGCAGAACCTCCAGGCTGTCTCCTCCCATACAGGACTTGGCCAGGGACTACAGGTGCGCTGCGAACATGACGACACCGATGTAGACTTCAGCGACCGGGAGCTGAAGGCAGCCTCAGGACATCACACGACTCCACCCCCGGCCAGGATGGCATCACCTACGTATTTGATCGCAAGGGGCGGCCCCTCTGGACATGATGCACTCTTGGAGGTCATCAACTGCTCTGGAGGGTGGACAACTCCCCCACTTGCGTGGAAGGAGGGACCCATCATCTGCCCATCCCCAAGCCCAGGGAGGGAAGCATGAGGCCATCTCCTCACCAGCTGTCTGTCCAAGAAGGCTGAGAGGATGATCCTTGAGCGACTACGGGGGCCCCCCGTCGGGGGGGGGTTGGAAAGGCTGGAAGCTTGGCCCGGAACACCGTCACATACGGCTTCACACGAGGAGTTGGGCACAGCAGAGAGCATCACCACCTCCTTGAAGGCATTGGAGTCAAACAAGAGACCAAATTGGTTGTATTCCTGGACTCGAGAAAGGCCTTTGAGCTATTGCCAGCGCACCAGCCATTTCCTTGACCTCCTAGCAGGCAGGGGCGTGAAGGGAAGGCTCCTTGCCTGGATCTCTTCATACCTGCAGGGGCAGGTGTGCACGAGTGCGTTTCCAGGGGGGACAAGTGTCCACCATCAGGCCCTTTTGAAAACGGCACCCCTCAGGGAGGGGTTCTCAGCCCCGCTCTTTCAATGTCATTGATGCATGAGCTGGTGCAGCTGCCATTTCTTTAGGCACCCAGCTGCTCAAGCTACGCTGATGATCTGCCCTCATCATCACCGAGAGATGTGGTTGATGCATAGAGGACCAACGTGACCTTAACCTCCTCTCTTCCACCACGCCTGCACGTCGTATCGGCCTCAAGGTCTCAGCAGAAAAATCTAAGGCCATGATCCTTGCATGCCAATGTGCCGGAGGGGAGACTGAGATGTCAGGAAGTCAATCCTCGAACTGGGTTCAGTAGCAACCTGTACCTGGGATGTGCACATCGACAATCGGCTCTCCTTTCGGAAATCAGGCGGAGTGACGTCAGAGAGCCGGACCATTGCAACGGGTCACCGCCATGCGGGCCCTCGCCAGCCCTAGGTACGGGTGGACCAGCCGTGAACATTCTCCGATTATTCTATGTGCAGGCGGTGCGCTCTTCTTCGACTATGGGGCACTTACCTTGTCCATGCATCGCCCAACGCACATTCGAAGACTCAACGTCTGTCCAAAATACTGCAGCTCGGAATTTTTTGCATGTTGGGGCGCCGAGGGTGGACGAGCACTGTGCCCCTGGTCTGAGGCCTCAATTGCGCCGCTACGCGACCAGAATCGCCCTTGTGGCCAGCGTGGGTGGCCAAGTACGTACAACTCCAATCCGGGGGAGAGGGACTGCTGCACACTTCCTTGAACGGCAACAGGGAGACCTCAGCCGGAGTCTCCTGGCCGGCTGTGGGTGTGTGGTCAGCTGGGCTGATGTAGCAAGCAAAACTCCTCCCATGGCCCGCTTATAGTCGACAAGGGCTGTGACCGGACCTGTGGCGGGTAACTCTGTACTCCCGCCCTGGGCACCAGAAGCAGTTGTGATCCAACATCCAAGACCTCCCAGTTAGCAAGGTCACTGTCCACAACAACGTGCTGCAGCAATGGCCCTGCAGTGAGTATTGCAGCAGCAGAGCACCCTGGGTGGCCGTATATTACACCGATGGCTCCGGGATCCAGAGGCTGGCGCCATGTGCACGGGGTGCACCATGCCACTCAGGACTGGCTGGATGCGTCTCCAAGATCCTGCACAATTCTCAGGCAAATCCATGCCATCCGAGGGCCCTGTATGCAACGCGCACTCCTGGATCATCGGCGACCCCAGTCATTCATGTGGACGCAAGAGCGGTCGAACCGGCCGTCTTGCACAGGGAGCCCAGGGACAACATCGCTAATTACTGCCATCAGGAAGGACCTGCAGACACTTTAAGGGCAGGGACAGCAAGCAACAATCAACTGGATACCGAAGCCACATTCGACCTCACTGGGAATGATGCGGCAAGATTCGAGCGGCGATAGTCGAGAACCTTGAGGCCCCAGCCAGTGACCACCATTGCTATCAGCCGAAGGGCAGGTGGGTCTGTGGGCAGCTGATTGCAGCCAGGCGCGCGCTACCTGGGCAGGCACATCGCGGAGCCGGATCTGGTATGACAGGGCGAACCGGTGGGGGAGCCCCCGCCGACCGAAGCATGCGGAGGCTAGACAGGAAGTTGCAGGTTGGGGTCCACCGGCTGCGACTTGGCACCTACTGCCAGAAGGACTCATTGATCCGCCGTGCGGCGAGAAGGAGCGCTGCTGCCATTGCAACCAGATGGTCCCAGGTCCACTAGTGCACTACCTCCTCGACTATTCCAGCGACGGTTGCCACCTCCGAGATAGGCACTTCCCATTGGCGCCTGGGGACCGAACCGGGAAGAACACCGAGCCCGGCTGGTGTTACTCGCCACCAGGAACCTCGGAATCTCATTCCCCATCTGGGCTGCCATCCACCACCTCGATGACGCCGCCACATAAACTACGAGTGCGCCACTTGCTCCATCTATCATCTCTGCCTACTTCTCTTCGCTCTATTCAAAGTTCGATAATCTCTAAGACTCCTCTCACCCCTGTCTGAGTTTAACAATAAAAAAGATGAATAAAAGATATCCATGTGGAAAAGCTATGTACCGCTTTTCTAGGTTAAAAGTCTGAATACCCTAGAACCAATGCCACACTACCAAATTTGACGGGCTACAAGTGCCTGAAGACCCTTGACCTTTTTGCGATGCCATGCCGACGAGAAAAGAAAGAAGACCACTCCCCACTTTGGGGAGTCAGTGCAAGATAGAAGAAGAAAGTTACCCTCCAACGGAGGGCCCAAGAGAGAAGATAGAGAATGAAGGAAGACGATCGACACCCCCGCCCGGGGGCCACCGCCGGGAGTCACAATTGGAGAAGACCCGGGCCGGAGTACATAGGCAAATCTTTATATGAATGAACTGAATGAACCGCTCTCATCGGTACACTTTACCCACCTCCCATTGACCTGTACCCTCACCTCCGCCCAGGCATACAGGGTAGTTCACAAATCTCACTACCCCTCCCAAAACACCAACTGCTTAAGCAAACCCCTAAGAAATAACTCTTATCCACGCAATCTTTGCCATTCTCCCAATCTTAAGCCTAGTATTCCCCCTCCCGTTACAACCTCTGAAAATCCCTAATAAAAACCATGTCCATCTCATCCTTCCCACGGTATTCCAAACCTGCTCCATGTATCACTAAACCCAACACTTTCCTCATTCTGTTGCCCAAAATTTAGCAAAAAATCTTGTAATCCGAGCAAACACGGCATTCTTTCTTTTTGGGCACTAAACCGTGACACCTGTTCTTTGCGATTTTTCATTTACCACTACTAAAATACAATTCAAAACCCCCACCAGGCAATGCTGTACTCACACCCCCAATGGACACCTATAAATAATCGTTCGGTATGCCGTTTTCTATCCCGGCGGTTACCTGGCACAGCCCAAAAACTGCCTCCTCCACCTCCTCTACAATATTACTACTCGCAAGATTTTCGCTGTCCTGCCTCACTTAATACCCATTAAAACACCTCATCTCAACAATCCCTCACCCAAATTCCCCCCCCCAACCCTCCTCCATTTCTCCCTAAACCAAAAATCAGCTACGAACCTAATATTTTCCGTGCGTGGATAGGCCTTGACCCCTCCTCAAACCAACCTCCCGTGTTCCTGCCAACTTGTATACGCCAGGTGGTTTTCGCTGTCCTTTTCTTAGCTTCCTGAGTACAAAACCTGACGGCCTATCCCCCCTTAAAACATCCTCCAACCTGCTCTATCTCTAATTGCCTCAAACTTTTTTTATGGATCTCCGCCAACTATATCTTCAAACCTTCCCATGTCCTCACTCCGCCCCACCCTCTCCTCTTCATAACAGTTCATTTAAACTGACCTTCATAGATATTTTGTAGACCATAGCGCCCACCTGCGCCTATCTCTTTTCCCGCTACTTTAAAAAAGTCCGTGATTCCATCTTTTGCCCTCCTTTCCTACCAATCCAGCAATCCATTCCCAATTCCTAGTCTCCCAAAAAGACTTCCACCAATCTTAACTCCTGTAGCTTCACCCTCTTTCCCGAAGTAACCTCACATTCAATTTCCAGTATCCCGCATAAACTCTCACTATTACCATTCAACCTCAAATCAGCTATAACAGCACGTTGAAATCAGAAAATCCAAATCTATAGGTCCTCACCCTCCTCCACACCTATTCCCTTGCATAACATGAAATCATTATCTACCCATGCCTCATAACCCCCTAGAATAAAGGGTGCTCCACTCCATATCTTACTCCCACCACATCTACAACTCCAACATCCCGCAATAGTCTCTCAGAACCCCTAAAATACAACCCACCCCTCTCGGAAACTAGTCCCCCGTTCCTAATTACACAATTCCTATCACCCCCCAACCAGCACGTCATAGCCGGGTAAACCTCTCAAATGATACACAAGACATCGGTACAAAAATCCACCTTCGCTCATAGCATTACTAGTTGTGGCATGTACACCCCTACAAATCAAAAACCCACCCGACCCCCCAAAACCCATCCACCCTGACAACCCTCCCAACCCCCCCTCCTCCCAACCCAGGACGCGCAAAGGACTGGTCTCCTTTACTTCCACCGCACACCTTTCAACCTCAAAACATCACTGGTAAAACAACCTATAACCTTTCAAACCAATTCACATCACTAACCTATGGTTATGTTCCTGCAAAAAACAAACATCAATACTAAAATCTCCTTAAAAACCACTCTAACCAGACCCT
Organism: Cherax quadricarinatus; assembly: GCF_026875155.1. Taxonomy (NCBI): domain Eukaryota; kingdom Metazoa; phylum Arthropoda; class Malacostraca; order Decapoda; family Parastacidae; genus Cherax; species Cherax quadricarinatus. Next base: position 44,671,773 of record NC_069428.1, on the reverse strand, counting down.
CTTGATCGCGTCTTAAGACCGTTTTACACTGAAAGTTACACACCAGAAATTACAAGAATTGCAGCTGACCCTATGCGCTGAGGCTTACTTGATTCCTGCTTTCATAGGTCTCGGGCCATCTCTCTGCATTCCCCCGTTCCTGCTTCCAACCCTCCTGTCCTTTTCCACCGATTTCCATTAGCACCCCCCCCCCCGTTCCCGGTCTCGCCATTTCTCACACAGCTGCCTAAACTTCTTCCCCAGGCCCGCTGCGCCGCGTGTGAGGACTGGTCCATGTCTGTTGCCCCCGCTGATCTCTTGCGGGAGCTATCCTTACAACATATCTTCTTCATTGTATCCTCTTGGTGAAACTCCACCACCACATTGCTCTCCATTTAACTCACTCAAGTTTTCCTTACCCCAATTTTTTGTTATCCATCACATTAGATGGACATCACCTAACCTCACGTCACCATCAACCCATGCTCCGACTCGTCAAAAGTTCCTTACAGCACAGCTTCCTATCCCTTCTTGAGCTAAATCTGTAGTACCCAACGGTATGTCTGACAAGCGATACTTCATATCCCCCCGTTTTCCCTGAGTGTGCCCACGTCTCCAGAGCCACCTCTGATCTTTCAACCTCCTCACTTCCCATGGCCCTTCTCGGCCTTCCACATCCACCCGTCAAACGTCCAAGGCTTCTAACTTGCTTGCCTTTCAGGAAGCTGTTTCTTGCACCTAGGGTCTACATGTCTCCTGGGGCATTGTGCCGCCATGTGCTCATAAAGAGTCACATAAACGGCACGTCCTCCTCTGCCCCGCATTTGTGTACAAAAAACCTGAGTTCTTATAAGCCATGCAATGGACGTTCTATCGATGGTATCAGCCGTCTCTGGGTCATTTTCAGTGTGAAAGGATCCTTCCGGCCAGCCCATCATCATAATGGGCCGTCCCTCCACATTCCCATGCTCGCCGAGTGGACAGTCCCATAACCGCTGAAACTCGTTCCTGAAGGTGTATGCTGTCGCTTCAAAAGTACATTCCGTACCTTCACCCAAGTTAAAATACTTAGAACATCATGCATGCATACTCCACTACCCCCCGGGAAATGACGGTCATTCTCCGTTATTGAAATTCGTCTGACGATGCCAGAGTAGAAACGACCCTCATAAATTTCAGGGAAGGACCTTGTCATACCATTCAGCGCCACGCCGTACAACCTTCATTGGGATTCCATAACCGTCCCGGATAATGATTGGAAGGGGAGAGAACGTTCTCGTGGAGTGCAGCTTTAACGTCCTTGACCAGCTCGAGGCAGACAGTTATTATGCACCGGTTCATAACGTCCGCCATACTTGGTGCTAATGGCTATGTTTTCCTCACCATGTGGCGAGCAAGAGAGACCTGTAGAAACGTTCTCTTCCCCGGCAGGTCGAGAGAGAGACGAATATTGTGTGTAGGTATGTGAGGGGAGGTGTGTAGTGAAGGTTGTGGTCAGTGTGTATGTGTTTGTGTGTGTATGCATACCAGTTACTGTTCATTTTGAGCACCTATTGCCTTGTTTCTTGCTACACTAAGTGCGGAGCCTTCACGTTACTAGCTGGCAGAACCTGGAACCCACCTCTGACCCCATTATCACGCTTAGGTGAAACTTGTGGCTGGCAGCGATCGTTACTAGTTGTGGCTTGCACTCTTGACGTCAGGATTTCACTTCCACGTTTCTTCTCTATATATATTTTATTCCTATTTACTGTGCTTCAGTTACAGGCAATACAATTACAGCTAAACCGACTTTAGCAGCCTTAATTAAGAGGCATGTAAATCTCCCCGACTTCTAATAACATGTTCACTTTTCCGCTATTAATCACCTTGTCCATAATTACTATCGCATTTTGCTTTGTCTTAAGGTGAAGTCTAGGATTTTCCTCAATTAATGGTATAACTTGTAACACAATTGTCTTCAAAGATTTGTTAGGTTATATCATGAATTAAGGGAGATCCTAGGACTTCACCTTACGAGACAAAGCAAATTCGATAGAATTATGGACAAGGTAGTTTACAGTGGAAAAAATAAATTGTTATAAAAAAGACATGGGTACTCGTACCCCTGCTGAATGTTCGGTTTAAAGTGATCGCTGGGAATTTCCTTTTTGTCCGGCAATCAGGGCGAAAGTAGATGTCAATCTAGTACCATTTAGATGTAGTTTTAGATTGTCTTTGTATGTTAGGAGATAACAGTCTACGAATGTTGTTGATTAAACTGTTGTGAGGTATGAATGCCATTTCCTTGGCAGAAATTTTGTGGTGTTAGTGGACTGTCATTCGTCTTGTCAGTCAGTGGTTTCGTCTGCATCATCGGACTACTAATTATGACGTAGTCTGTTTGTAAAGAAATAAAAATACGTATATTAGTTAAAAGTCGTGACTTTGGGTTCGCTGGTTTCCATGAAAAAAAAATCATAATATTGTGTTTAGAAGAGTTCTGATATTGGGAGAAAGTTCCTAAGTTGAGGTTTTGTTAATATGTATCGGTGGGGGTGGTTTGTTGGGGTTTCTTCATTATTTGTTTATTGTCGAAAGTCTTGCAGAATGTTATAGCCTATCTGCTGTCTGGCACACAGCTTGCTGTATTTCATAGCTGTCGTCTTGTAAAAGTTGCTGCTTTTATCCGGGGTTAGGGGAAAAAAACATGAATTCATGATCGACTTTTTTTCTTTTTCACGAAAAAGAATGGGAGGGTGAGAGGGTTAGAAGGAGTTGAGATAAATCACTCTTTGAACTTCGGTCACCCTCGGTGCGGTAGGCAGTAGGAGAAGACATGTACAACTCGGGACATTTAATTAGAGATTTCGTCCACTAATAGCTTCTTCAGCTTTCCATTCTTGACGAAATAATTCAGGCCGAAACGTTTCCCTCTAATAAATGTCTGAACCGTACATAAGAGACTTTTTCCCACAATCTTGTCAGTATCACCCAACCATTATTCATACTGCGCAGAAGAAATGTTCCTTGATGCTGATGAGGGGTCTTAATGTAAGGACATATCCCTCTCCGGGGATCAAACCTGATTGCCTTCCATTTCTCCAGGTGCTGTAATACCCCCTTTCGGGTTTAAGCTTTCTCCCAAAAATGGAATATAATAATCTTAAAGTTAGCTGAGGTGTAACTTGACTTACTTATTGATATTATTACTCTTATGTCTCTTCCCGTCAGTCAAATATAAACTTTGAACATTTGAAGACTCATGGTTTTAGTTGGTCAAAAACGTGTGTCGTCACGACTCACGAAATCGTAACGACACGACTGCAAACCAAATCACAAAACCGTGGGAGTCGAAGTCCCGTCACAGGTGAGTTCCTAATTTTATGACCACACCTGGGTTTCCAACCTCACCATATGTGTAATTTGAAACATTTGTCTTCCATCTGTGGTTATAAATAGTAAAAAATTGTTATAATAAAAATTAAAATAAAGAGATAAGTAAAAATATTCTTTACTGGAAGACGATGAAGGAAAACGGGAAGAAGACCAAAAAGACGAAATGGAAACCAAGATGTCAAAGACGAAAAAGGCTAAAAAGAAAATGACAAAAAAACAAGAATGAAGAAGAAAAGAAGAATTAATTTTTTCAATAATAGATCTACCATTCACTTTGCTTTTATACAAAGGAATTGTGAATGCTCTCTGTCAGTCCCTAGGTCCTTATCCTCTTCCATACATTTATAAATAAAACACACAAAACCACTCCAAAACTATATCCCCGACTGCTTTTAAACATTTCTGGTGTTCATCCATCGCAATCCCTGTGCTTTACCCCACAACTGACTCTTTCTCACTTTACAGATGATTTATTCCTGCAAATGCATGTTCACAGCTTCCCTGTCTTCAACATTTAAACAGTCTCAAATATTCCTTCCTTTTCCCGTACTTCAAACTCTCTATCTAATAACTCTCCTTTCCTATTTTTACTTTCTCAATCCATTCATTTTCCAGGCTTTTCTTAAGATATTAATCTACTCCAAGCATTTTCTTATTAACAGCAATTTTGTTCATAGCATCATCTCACTCACTCTCATTTCCTTTCTTTTACAGTCCTTCACCAACCTCTTCTTAACTCTCTTTTTCTTCATATACTCTCTTCCAGCAATCACTTCCTACTTTGTAAGAAAACCTCTCATATGCTCCTTTTCTCTCTCATCTCTCTTTATATCATTCCCAAAACTGCTCTTCTTCCCTCCTGCACCCACTCTTCAGTAACACCAACTTCTGATACCACCCTACTCACTCGGGAATAAACCACACCAATCTTATTAATTTACAACATCATACTTCGCCTATGCACCTCACGTCATACCCGCCGCTTTACCAATCCCCTTCGACAAACTCTCCACGTATCTGTCCGTCATATACTCTCTCATAAACTAAGACCATTTATTGTTTGCTGTCTACAAATAGTTGGTAGATAAGACAATAGGAACATTTAGGAAACTTTATTCCTGGAAACGTGTTGCCCTATTCGGTTAGGCTTCTTCAAGTCGAAGTACAGGAAAGTGGGCAGGAGCAGAGATGTGAAGACGATGTAATCATGTCCATCACCCTTCAAGTCGTAGATTTTGTGGCCGTCAGTCCGCTCAGGGCCTGGAGAAGTGTTTCTGTTCCTAAGTCTGGAACTAACTGAGAGGGGGGAAGTGTTTTCATAAGGGCGCGTCAGTTGTTGAGGAACGTTGAAAATGGTCAGACTCTCTGGAAGGAGAGGTGCATGTAGTAGCAGTTAGTGAGAATGTAGCCACTGGGAGGTTCATTGTCCCTCTCAGATCAAAACAATTCTCACTTGAAAAAGTTGCTCCAAGGTGTTTTCTCTTCTGTACCAAGATTGCCATAGTTGACTTGTTGCAGTGTCTTGACATGAATGATTAGCAGAAAATGGTATACAGATAACGAGTATTACAAATACTCGCTGAAAGAAGCCTAACTTGTGTAGGACGAAATGTTTGGTATAAAGTTTGCCTATATGTGCCTCTATCGTGTTTATCTACTCCATCCTCGTCGTATTGTACAACATTGATAATCTGTTTCAATAGTTATTTATATATTCTCTTTTACTTGTCCTCTTTCCGTTAGTTTATTTATTAAGCGGGTTAATATTCTCCTTTCGTCTTAACTGATCTTATTTTCCTCCTGTTTCCCATTTACCTATTACACTCACTCTTGCTTATAACTAAGAAAAGTAGTTGTGAATAATGGCAAAAAAAAAAAAAGGACCAAGAAGACGAAAAATGACGTAGAAGTAACAAACGCATAAACGAAGATAATAGACGATAGATAATGACAGCGAAAAATACTCCTGAAGAAGTGAGAGAGTACGACGTATCAAAAAGTCACCTCGAAGTACGAGAAGGAGCGGGTAAGTAGACAGAAGATAGTCCAATCAATGAAGAGGAAAGTGATAAGACTAAGAAAGATGAAAAATAAACTATACACTAGCTGTATGTCACAAAGAATTGCAAAAAGTTAATTAAAATCTATTAAAACAAACAGTCGAAACAAACAAGCCGGTAAACACAACAAGTATCCAATAATATTAGGTTTAAAGGATCACAAGTGCAATCGAATGTGACATTGTTGTAGTATTGGTTGCAACGTTGTCGCGTCGCGTTGCGCGCAGGAGCTTTGTGGTGATCTTGAAGCACTGGCTGAAGGGGGCGGAAGAGGAGAGCAGATGCCTGAAACTACTGAAGTGTGTGGGTGAGCCGGCGAGTATGTTAGAGGTGTGTGGTAACGCGCAGTGTAGTAGGTAGCTTCCACTGAGGTAGCCCCACAGTTGGTGTTGTGCAGGTGTGTACGTGAGATGTAAGCCATTATTGCGGGGAGTGAGTAAACAGTGATGTCGAGCGCAGTGTTTCATATAGGGCAGACTCCCCGGGTTAGCAGCATGTGGATGACGCAGGTACAAGGTAGCTCCATCTGGGTAGCACAGTGGTGTGCAGTTAGGTGTGAAGGTTAGGTAAGGTTCGTCAGGAAAACAGGACAATGTTTTCTTGACGACGGGTCTCTTAGTCAGATGATGACCGCCTGTTGGAGCTTTGTTGGTCATCTGACCGAGGCCTTTCCGCTGGATCTAACGGGTTCCACCCCTTTAAGAAAATTCATGGTCATTTATAAAAATACACATCTGTTGATTGGTGATGCAGTGGTGTATTAGATATGGTCCATTGGACGGTAACAGTGATGACGCTCAGTTGTAACAGGGGAGCTCCACGGGTAGTCACAGTGGTGACGCAGGTGTACTAGATAGCTCCACTGGAGTAGTAACAGCAGTGATTGACGCAAGTGTAATAGGGAGCTCACTGAGTAGCACAGTGGAACGCAGTGTACTTAGATAAGTTCGCACCACTGGTAACACGTGTATGACGCACAGTGTAACAGGAGCTCCACTGGGTAGCACAGTGGGTGACGCAGTGTACTCTAGATAGCTCCATATGGGTAACAGTGATGACGCAGGTGTAATAGGGTGCTCACTGGGTAGCACAGTGGTGGTGACGCAGTTGTACTGGTTGCCCTCTATTTTCCTTATTGGATTTATTTAATAAAATGGTTGAAAACATTTTACTTGTCCAAAATAAAATATTGGGGGCACTTAATATACGATATATTAGATTTTACAAAAGCAAAGAAATAAGCTGAATTATGCAGCAGTATAAACATTACATAATTTACTCGATTTTTCTCAGAAGAAGAGTAAAATAAAAGTAACAAAGTACATAACTTTGACACATACCTATGAATACGGTATCAGGGATCAAATTATGACGGTAGTATACATCACTGATCAGTGGTAGACTGACCCCTCCTGCCAAGGGTGATGGACTGATGATGTCAAACAGGTTCTCTGCTGCCATCAATAGGAAAAAGTGGTTATATTCGCCTGTCATCGGTGGAAATAAGCGTTGTATAGTCTCGAAACTTTTCGGCATTAAATTTACCAGATGTTACACATGTGTCTTATTCATCCACGGAAAGTTTAGATATACCGAGAAGAGCGAATCTTTCAGTATATAGATGCCAAGAGTTTTTACTTAAAACCCACATTAATTGGGTATTATAAATATCATGATTTGTGGCGTTACAGGTGTCTTGTAACCTTAAGGACCCTCGTATAGTGTGAGGCTTTCTTTAACTTATTAATTAAACCAACCATTAGCCAAATACGTGACCCGCCAGTGTCTGTCCACAGAAGAAGATTATCTTAATATTTGTTTGATGCAAATTTTAGCTTAATGACATAAAACTCAACGAAGCTAACAGCTGCTCAACTTCCCCCAAAAAAATCACCAGAGAGAAACATCTACTAACATAACACAGCAACTGCACTGCCATATGCGTTGTAACGGACTGACAAAATCGACAATGGTTGAGATTCTGGGCTCTCAATAAATGCATTTCAAAAGGATGATGTGCCAGAGAATGGAGAATCTTAACGTCTGCGTAATAACTTTAATAACCATATCACTTAAATAAATTCGAATTGGCGCGCTACAAATTATCACGTGAGAACGACCCCAGAGAAGAAGCTGCCCTTGGAAGTTGAAACTCATCAGTATTTCCGGGCCCATCAAAAGAGCAGAAAAGTTTGCATTTTACAGTTCTGGAGCCCTTGCCGTGTGAGATGTTTAGTAATTAAGTATGAACCTGAGGACGCACCTATTTTGCCCTTTGCCTCACCGCTCCCAAACTATGTTTATCCTTTGTGACACAGCTGATGTATGTTGAAACGCCGTTCAGCAAGGGTTTCCAGGACAACATGCATTTGTGTTCTCTATACTATTGTTGTAGTTCGACCACTTGTAGGAGAAGAGATGTTTTATGATTGAGTTGGCTTTTGCGCCAGTGTTGACGTGTACTTAGCTCTGTGAAAGACCATAGTTTGAGCGTCTCTACGAATTGAAGCAAGATGCCCTCCATCGAGAAACTTTAAACAACAGCTTAAGGGAGAATTGAGGATACGAAGATGGAGTTTCTCGGCGACTGAACGAGGAAGGAAAACTCAAGAATGAATTCGTAGTAGTCTCCGTTTTGATTCTCTCAGGTCAGGAGTAGATCTGGGTTCGCCCAGTGGCTGGACAGCAGGGAACGAAGTTGAGAGTCAAGAAGACGAATGGAAAGGTAGAAGAACGATGAAGAAGAGAGAGACTGCCGTGGAACTGATTGTGGAAACATCAATACATTCCAGTGCTACCCGACGAATGTGAGTCGACTATGGGAAAACATCACGACGAACTGACACTCAAGGAAGGTAATGAATATTGTTGTTGTGGGGCTAGCCAAGTTAAGGTATATGGATAGGGCGTTCTGCTTTGAAGGACAGGAGTAGGAGACGAGAGTTTGTTTCCTGGGCTGGGGGATGGAGAGATATTGATCATCAAGTACAATAGGTCAGCTACAGAAGAAATAACAACACTCACTAATGAAGGAAATGAAAAAATTACTTTCCTATCATATAATATAACATGGAACTAATTGAAAGTTAACCCAGCCCACTTCCAATCATTATGAACTCACATAAGTTCGTACGTGTAACAAATACTTATATGTCACTCACATCAAAGGGGTTTGAGACCAAACCCTACTCATAATTTTATACATCCCACATATGTATATGACCGAAACCCTTGTCAACAAAAAAATTCTGGTATAAACCCCTTAACAAACATGGTATAAACCCGAGACCTATACATACTCTTAAAATATTACCACAGAACCTCCAGCAGACATTAAAAGTTAAATATAATACAAGACAAGTTGTAAGTATAAGGGCTGCATTTATCTTGGCGGTCCCAAAAGAAAAGACATGTACCTAAGGTAACTTATCTCTTGAATCCAAATTGCCATATCTGGTTTCTCAAAACCGAGATCCTAAGTTCTCGTTATCCTGGCAATCAAGGAGAATTTCTTACACAGTGAACATAACCATCAGGTTTAAAATATAATCCTTGGAAGCTACCCTTATGTCTCACTCAAGCATACCATTCCCGTGAAACATAGCTTACCATCCAGACCAAATTTCCACTACCTTCCTTTTACACACCACAAATACTGCAGCGGCAAACCCCCCCACCCCCATTTACATCCCCCAAGAAGGAGACCACCCCTTTGCTCATCCTCAGGGACCCCAACAAAGGGAACCAACAGTGAGGTTCCTATAACCTTCCGGGAAACTTTTTTCCCAGAACGCCCCATAAACCAGCATATTCCTACACTTCGTCCTATAGAATCTAGCCGCCAACGCTTTTATCCTCACATCACCCCTTAATTTCCTCATTCCCGATGAGATATCCAGATAATCTAATATGACGTACATTACAGCCCTTCCCACATCCTTAGGCACCCCACTTACATCTAATAGTAAAGTCCTTAAAAGCGACGAGCGTCTCCCCTAACAATCTGATAACCCCACCCATCCATGATCTCACCCCCTCCAAAGAGGGACAAAAAAAAAAAAAGACCACATGAAACGCCGTTTCAACATCATCACAAAACTGACAAAAAGCCTCTTCCACGAACCCCATGCATCTTAACACCTCCTTGGAGGCCAGAATCCCCATGATGAATCGATACACTAATTCTCTTACTCTAGTCGGTATCCTAAGTTTACTAAAATCCTTCCAAATGACCCCCCAATCATACGTTGGATACAAGGCTACCCCTTACAAAATTCCCTGTTCTCCCACTACCCTCACCAACCTTTTCACTTTGAGGTTATCCATCTCTTGCACTGTTAATAAAAACCTCAACATATCTTCACAAACCTTCAAGTCCTTGCCACTCCACCATTTACGTGCCTCCTCCATAACCCTTCCTATTTTTTAGCTCCCCTCACACCCCCTTCCCTAATATACCTCCTCTTGATATATATAGCCATTACTCTCATTCCTAAAGGCAGCAAACCTAAACCCCCTCTTTGAACATCCGTCATAACTAATTCCTTACTTAACCATGCCCTCCCAAACCCCCACACAAACTTTAGTGCCCTCCTCTGGATTTCCACAATGTCCTGTACCTCTAAGGGAAAAACCTCTGCCACCCTCCATACCTTGCTATAAACAAGTGAGTTAACCACCACTACCCTCTGATGCAAAGCTAGGTCCCTCGCACTTAAACCTCCCAGTCTACATAAAACCTTACCCGTGACAGACTCCGAATTTACCCTCCTCCAGGCCTGCACCCCATCCATATACCATATTCCACATACCCTGATTCTATCAACCACTATCCATCCTGACCCCACCCCCAAGCCCGCCCCCCCATCCAATTACTCACCTCTAGTAACTTTGATTTCACCGTATTAACTCGCATCCCCGTATTCGTACCAAACATCTGAATCACTATACCCACCCTCCTCAACTCCTCCTTTCCCAGTAGCAAAACAGTAGTATCATCCACATACCAAACTATGCCCCCTTTGCACTCCCCCTCCATCTCCTGTTTGTCCATCACCCCCTCAACAGACTCATAGAAAGGATTCTGCACACACGCAAAAACCAACTGCGATAGCGGGCAACCTTGCCTCAAACCTCTTTCCAGGACTCGCTGCCTGACCTCGGTGGAGTGTGGTTGTGCACGGCACCCCTCTGCTGATATCAGTCATAGACCTTAGAACGCGATACGGAGGTTTTGGAGTGTTCAGAGTGGATCGCTCAGTGTTCAGAGTGACTCCTTCTCGCCGACCTGTGTTAGTTTACGCAGGTTCGCGCCTTCGTGCGTGGACCACGCATTCGTGAGAGCACGCACGAATGCTGGGATGTTCCCTGTGAGGTCCATGTTAGTTTACGCATGGTTTCTCACAGGAAATTTCGTGACTAAGTGCTTTTCTTTCAAGACATTCTGCAGTGAGTCTGGCGTGTTCTGTGTTAGTTTACGCACAGCCACGCCAGTCATACGTGTGCTACCGTGGCAACATAATTCGTGGGCGTTCGTGCGTGCTGCGCCGCGCCATCGCTACGCACGGGAACGTTCGTGACTAAGTGCTTTTCTTTCAAGACATTCTGCAGTGAGTTTTGTGTTAGTTTACGCACAATTGCGAATCTGTCGTGCATTCGTGTGATTCGTACGTGTGCTGTGGCGTGGCGCTGACCAGCCAGTGTGCTTCGTGCACTGGTACAGCTCGCCAGGTGCCTGGTGCTGTGTTAGTTTACGCATAGCACCTGATTGCCCGCGCCATTCGTGCAATTGTGAGTCATATGTGTGTGCTCAGTGCTTTGGGAAAATATCCATTTGTAACCTAGGTCTTCACAATACGATACCAGTGAGTGACGTGATACTCGCTTGTGAACCACTGTGAACCCACTGCGTTGTTAATAGGTCTTGGGAACTGTGGCACACAGCTACGAGCCTCGTTGGGGCGGCTGTACGGCCATGTCATCTCAGGAACCAAGAGGCAAACGGCCCATGTCATCATGCGACGACGACTGTCAGGGCGACGTGGAGGAAGTGGAAGGGCCAGCGAAGAAACCCAAGGACAACCTGCATTGCAGGGGCGATGCCACAGAAGCGCCTCAGCTGATCCCAGCTGCTTCCCCAGATGGCCAGGGGACGATGACAGCCGAGGCCAACCCAAGCCCGGCCCAGCAGGTGGACACCCCCCAACATATGGGGACCATGGAAGTGACCCAGGACCCTCCTCCTCAGCAGATGGCACCAGGAACAACCAACCCAGACGAAGCCTCACAGGCAACAGAGGAGAACGAGATGGAACAGGGGCGCTCAAGACCTCAGAACCGTGCTGCAAGGCAACCAACTGTGGCCTTCAACAAGTTCATTATCCCTCACTACGACATGGTGAAGAACCTGGAGGCGACCGTGCCTTCCATCAAGCTCGGCTGCGACATCACACTCAGGGGAGAGATCGTGGCGAAGCCGCGCGACGAGGACACATACGATCCACTGAAGGCAATGGCTGCAGAGAATCCGAGGAAAAGGGGAGCTCCTGGCTCAAGAAAAGATGCACAAGGGGGTTGTGCTCCACGTCCCTGTACCCATACCAGCAGAGCGATTCCTCGATGCAACCAACATTGTCAAGGCAGAGAGGCTGACCACCGGGACCAACAAGATTCCAACACGGAATATGTTGATCCACCACCGAGGGCCCCTACCATCCCACATCGCACTGGGGGTGTGGGGGCGGTTCAAGATTCGGCCATATGTAGAGGGCCCACTACAATGCTACAACTGCCAGGGTTTCAACCATATCGCGGCTACCTGCCAACATGTGAAGAAGTGTGGAGTCTGCAGCAAACAGCACGACTCCAAGGATTGCATTGCATTGCTCAAGCAGCCCGCCCCCGAGACCCCACGCCCCGAACCCAAGTGCGCCAACTGCGGCAAGAAACACCACGCATGGAACCAGGGCTGTCCTGTCATGGTACAGCGGTGGCAACAGGTGCGACAGCGGATGGCCCCTGCGGCGACAGCCCAGCCCAACTCGGTAAACACCCAACAGCAACAGGTGGGGACATCGACCAATGCCCCCTCTCCACGCCCCAACCCATGGAACTATCATCACCGGCCAATCGCGGCAGCCAGTACAGGCCCCTCTGCGGCGGCCACACCCTACAGCAGAGAGTTCCCAGCACTGGGGGAGCAACAGAGGAGACCAGTTGCAACCGCAAGGGGAACAACGGCATGGGCAAGTCTCGAAGCCTCAGCAGAAACGAACAAAGGAACACAACAAGCCCGGCTCAGGGACGCTGCTCAAGGAGCTGCGGCTACTCAGCACCAGACAGGACACCAGCAAGGGACTTCCCGTCCGAGTCAGTCCCCCCCGAGTGCAGCAGGAAACAGGCCACGGCACCCAGTCAGATGGCACAGAGAACCACGGAGACCTGCGCGACCTGCGGGTCAGCAGCAGCAACAATCGCGGGAGTGGGCCAACAACCTCAGGCCGCAGCCAAGGAAGCCCTGTCCCCCCAGAGGGAGGGCACCTCGCAGGTTCACATTGTCACCGTAATCAAGCTTGTGGTAGAGGTGCTATCCATGCTACTCCCATCAATGAAGGACAGGCAGGTCTGCAAGGAGCTCCTGACTACCATGTACAGCATGGCTCTCCTGGAGAGGGTCGACTCAGCAGCCCTGAAAGATCACCTCACCCAGGTCTTCACGCCCGAGGAAATGGTAGAACACGCACGGGTGTTCCGGAGGACCATGGCTGAACAGGAGGAGATGGAGTCCGACGGGTCGCCCGGCAGTCCCTAAAAATTCTCCAGTGGAACATCTGTGGTCTGAGGCAGAAACTCCACCTAGCTATCCAGGCGGCAGTCCGGGATGAGATAGATGTGTTTCTGTTCCAAGAAACCCTTGTCAAGCCCCCACCCGCCCCACAGCCACGCATCCCTGGGTTCTCTGCATACCTGCAGCGTGGTGGGCCCCCCGCCAGGGGCACCGCAATCTATGTGCGGAATTGCATCCCCCACTCGATCGTCACTGACCCTATCAACTGCGGTGAAGGGGTGGAGGTGCAAGCTGTCACGCTGCAACTGCCATCTGGACCACTGACTATTTACAATGTGTACCGGAGCACACGGTTTACTCTCGACCTCTCGGAGGTTGCAGCTCTGTCCATATCTCGCCTCGAGGGCGTGCTCGTGGCGGGGGACATCAACGCCCATCATGAGCTTCTCCACTCTGTCTCCCATACCAATGAGACGGGCAGGCACTTGGCGGCTGTGCTCGATGATGTTCCTGACGTCGTCCTCCTCAACAATGGGGAGCCGACACACCACGGCGGCAACCGACTGGATGTCACTCTCCTCTCTCGGAGACTGCAGCCTGGAGTGAGGTGGGAACTCCACCCACTTCTCACCAGCGACCACTTCGCGATCGTCACCACGCTGGCGCTCACCCAGCACATCCCATACACACCGCCTCCACGGTGGAATTTCAAGAAGGCGGACTGGCAGTGCTTCCAGGATGTCATACAGCAATGGTGGGAGACGACCTCCCTCTCTGACAATCCTGATGCGGCTGCCCAGAACCTCCAAGCTGCCGTCACCCATGCGGCTGAGGTGGCCATCCCACTTACCAAGGCTGGAGGTACCATCAAGCGGGACTGGTGGTTCTACGACGAGACAGTCAAGGAGCAGAACCACCGTGTCAACTGCGCCCACAGGCTCCACAGACGCAACCCTATTGCTGACACCCTTCGGCTGCTGAGAGAGGTGGTGCGGCACGCTCGCCACATCTCCCACAGAGTCCGCCTGGCAAAGTGGTTCGAATGGTGTGCCTCCTTCGGCCATGCCACTACCCTGTCTGAGATCTGGGCGAAAATAGGTATAGCTACTGGAAAACGCAGAGGAACAGCGCGTGCTCACCATGACCCGGCTGGTGAAGCAGAGAGGCTGGTCGACCTCTTCACTTCCAGGGCAGCAACAGCACGCCTGCCACAAGATGTGCAGAACCTCCAGGCTGTCCTCCTCCCAGACAGGACTGCCAGGCTACAGGCTGCATGCTGCGAACATGACGACACCGATGTAGACTTCAGCGACCGGGAGCTGAAGGCAGCCCTCAGGACATCACACGACACCACCCCCGGCCAGGATGGCATCACCTACAGTATGATCGCAAGGGCGGGCCCCTCTGGACATGATGCACTCTTGGAGGTCATCAACTGCTCCTGGAGGGCTGGACAACTCCCCACTGCGTGGAAGGAGGCCATCATCCTGCCCATCCCCAAGCCCAGGGACCCGGGAAGCATGAGGCCCATCTCTCTCACCAGCTGTCTGTCCAAGACGGCTGAGAGGATGATCCTTGAGCGACTACGGTGGAAGCTTGGCCCGGAACACCGTCACATATACGGCTTCACACGAGGAGTGGGCACAGCAGAGAGCATCACCACCCTCCTTGCAGGCATTGGGTCAAACAAGAGACCCAAAATTGTTGTCTTCCTGGACCTCGAGAAAGCCTTTGAGCTTGCCAGCGCACCAGCCATCCTTGACCTCCTAGCAGGCAGGGGCGTGAAGGGAAGGCTCCTTGCCTGGATCTCTTCATACCTGCAGGGCAGGTGTGCACGAGTGCGTTTCCAGGGACAAGTGTCCACCCTCAGGCCCCTTGAAAACGGCACCCCGCAGGGAGGGGTCCTCAGCCCCGCTCTCTTCAATGTCCTGATGCATGAGCTGGTGCAGCTGCCATTCTCTTTAGGCACCCAGCTGCTCAGCTACGCTGATGATCTTGCCCTCATCATCACCGAGAGATGTGGTTTGATGCATAGAGCCCAACGTGACCTTAACCTCCTCTCCACCGCCTGCCGTCGTCTCGGCCTCAAGGTCTCAGCAGAAAAATCTAAGGCCATGATCCTGCATGCCAATGTGCCGGAGGGGAGACTGCAGATGTCAGGAGTCAATCTCGACTGGGTCAGTAGCTACCTGTACCTGGGAGTGCACATCGACAATCGGCTCTCCTTTCGGAATCAGGCGGAGTACGTCAGAGAGCGGACCATGCAACGGGTCACCGCCATGCGGGCCCTCGCCAGCCCTAGTCAGGGGCCAGCCGTGACATTCTCCGATTATTCTATGTGCAGGCGGTGCGCTCTCTCATCGACTATGGGGCACTTACCCTTGTCCATGCCCGCCCAACGCACCTTCGAAGACTCAACGTCGTCCAAAATACTGCAGCTCGGATCATGTTGGGGGCGCCGAGGTGGACGAACACTGTGCCCCTGGATCATGAGGCTCAATTGCAGCCGCTACGCGACAGAATCGCCCTTGTGGCAGCCAGGAGGGTGGCCAAGTACGTACAACTCCCCGGTGGAGAGGGACTGCTGCAACACTTCCTTGAACGGCAACAGGGAGACCTCAGGGAGTCTCCTGGCCGGCTGTGGGTGTGGTCAGCGGCTGATGTAGCAAGCAAACTCCTCCCCATGGCGCTTATAGTCGACAAGGGCTGTGACCGGCCTGTGCGGGGTACTCTGTACTCCCGCCCTGGGCACCAGAAGCAGTTGTGATCCACATCCAAGACCTCCCAGTTAGCAAGCGTCACTGTCCACAACACGTGCTGCAGCAATGGGCTGCAGTGAGTATTGCAGCAGCAGAGCACCCTGGGTGCGCCGTATATTACACCGATGGCTCCCGGGATCCAGAGGCTGGCCGCACAGGTGCCGGGGTGCACCATGCCACTCTGACGGCTGGATGGCGTCTCCAAGATCACTGCACAATTCTCCAGGCAGAACTCCATGCCATCCAGAGGGCCCTGCAACACGCACTCCTGGATCATCGGCGACCCCCAGTCATTCATGTGGACTCCAGAGCGGCGATCCAGGCCGTCATGCACAGGGAGCCCAGGGACAACATCCGGCTAATTACTGCCATCAGGAAGGACCTGCAGACACTTAAGGAGCAGGGACAGCAAGCAACAATCAACTGGATACCGAGCCACATCGACCTCGCTGGGAATGATGCGGCAGATCGAGCGGCGAAGTCGGCAACCCTTGAGGCCCAGCCAGTGACCACCATTGCTATCAGCCGAAGGCAGGTGGATCTGTGGGCAGCTGATGCAGCCAGGCGCCCGCTACCAGGGCCAGGCACATCGCGGAGCCGGATCTGGTATGACAGGGCGACCCGTGGGGAGCCCCCGCCGAGCATGCGGAGGCTAGACAGGAAGTTGCAGGTTGGGGTCCACCGGCTGCGACTTGGCTACCCTACTGCCAGAAGACTCATTGACCGCGTGCGAGAGGAGCGCTGCTGCCATTGCAACCAGATGGTCCCAGGTCCACTAGTGCACTACCTCCTCGACTGTCCAGCGACGGTGCCACTCCGACGAAGGCACTTCCCAATGGCGCCTGGGGACCCGAACCGAGAAGACACCGCAGCCCGGCTGGTGTACCTCGCCACCCAAGACCTGGGAACTCTCATCCCCATCCTGGCTGCCCATCCACCACCTCGATGACGCCGCCACATACAACTACGAGTCGCCACTATGCTCCATCTATCACCTCTCCTACTCTTCCTTCTTTCACTCCCCTACCTCCTCTCCCCCCCCGCTTAAAAAAAAAAAAAAAAAAATCCAATGGAGCCTGTACCGCTTTCTAGGTAAAAGTCTGAATCACCTAGAACCAATGCCACACTACCAACATTTGACGGGGCTACAAGTGCCTGAAGACCCTTGACCTTGCGATGCCTGCCGACGAGAAAGAAAGAAGACACTCCCCACTTGGGGAGTCAGTGCAAGATAGAAGAAGAAGTTACCCTCCAACCGGAGGGCCCAAGAGAGAAGATAGAAGAATGAAGAAGACGATCGACACCCCCGCCCCGGGGGCCACCGCCGGGTCACCATCTGGAGAAGACCCGGGCCGGAAGTACCGGCAAATCTTTAATGAATGAATGAATGAACCTCTCTCCATCGGTACACTTTCACCCAACCTCCCATTGACCTGTACCCTCACCTCCGCCCCAGCATACAGGGTATTCACCCATCTCACTACCCCCTCCCAAAACACCAACTGCTCTAAGCAAACCCCTAAGAAATCTCTATCCACGCAATCATATGCATTCTCCCAATCTAAGCCTAGTATTCCCCCTCCCGTACAACCCTCTAGAAAATCCCTAATAAAACCATGTCCATCCCTCATCCTTCTCCCCGGTATTCCAAACTGCCTCCTATGTATCACTAAACCCAACACTTTCCTCATTCTGTTGCCCAAAATCTTAGCAAAAATCTTGTAATCCGAGCAAAACTCGGCATTCTTTCTTTTTGGGCACTAAAACCGTGACACCTGTTCTTTGCGATTTTTCCATTTTCCCACTACTTAACATACAATTCAAAACCCCCACCAGGCAATGCTGTACACACCCCCAATGACACCTATAAAAATCGTTCGGTATGCCGTTTATCCCGGGGTTTTACCCTGGCACAGCCCAAAAACTGCCTCCTCCACCTCCTCTACACTAATACTACTCTCAAGCTTTTCGCTGTCCTGCTCACTTAATACCCTATTAAACACCTCATCTCCAACACATCCCTCACCAAATCCCCCCCCCAACCCTCCTCCATTTCTCCCTAAACCAAAAATCAGCATACGAACTAATATTTTCCGTGGTGGATAGGCCTTGACCCTCCTCAAACCCAACCTCCCGTGTTCCTGCCACTATATACGCCAAGGTGGTTTTCGCCTGCCTTTTCTTAAGCTTCCTGAGTACAAAACCTGACGGCCTATCCCCCCTTAAAACATCCTCCAACCCTGCTCTAACTCTAATTGCCTCAAACCTTTTATTATGGATCTCCGCCAACCTATATCTCAAACTTCCCATGTCCTCACTCCGCCCCACCCTCTCCTCTTCATAACAGTCATTTAACTGACCTTCAAGATAATTTTGTAGACCATAGCGCCACCTCGCCATCTCTTTTCCCCGTACTTTAAAAAAGTCCGTGATTCCATCTTTAGCCCTCCTTTCCTACCAATCCAGCAAATCCATCTCCCAATTCCTAGTCTCCCAAAAAGACTTCCACCAATCCTTAACTCCTGTAGCTTCACCCTCTTCCCGAAGTAACCTCACATTCAATTTCCAGTATCCCGCATAAACTCTCACTATACCATCAACCTCAAATCAGCTATAACAGCACGATGATCAGAAAAACCCACATCTATAGTCCTCACCCTCTCCACACCTATTCCCTGCCTAACATAAATCTTATCTACCCATGCCTCATAACCCCTACGAATAAAGGCGTGCTCCACTCCATATCCTCTACTCCCCACCACATCTACAACTCCAACATCCCGCAATACGTCTCTCAGAACCCCTAAAATACAACCCACCCCTCTCGGAACTACGTCCCCGTTCCTAATTACACAATTCCTATCACCCCCCCCCAGCACCGTAATAGCCGGTAAACCTCTCAAATGATACACCAAGACATCGCGTACAAAATCCACCTTCGCTCTAGCATTACTAGTTGCTGGCATGTACACCCCTACAAATCAAACCCACCCGACCCCCCAAAACCCATCCACCCTGACAACCCTCCCACCCCCCCTCCTCCCAACCCAGGACGCGCAAAGGACTGGTCTCCTTTACTTCCACAGCCACACCTTTCAACCTCAAAACATCACTGGTAAACAACCTATAACCTTTCAAAACCAATTCACATCCTAACCTATGGTTATGTTCCTGCAAAAAACAAACATCAATACTAAATCTCCTTAAAAACCACTCTAACCATACCCTCTTGATCTCAGTCTTAAGACCGTTTACACTGAAAGTTACACACCAGAAAATTACAAGAATTGCAGCTTACCCCTATGCCGCTGAGGCTTACTTGATCCTGCTTTCATAGGTCTCGGGCCATCTCTAGCATTCCCCCGTTCCTGCTCTCCAACCCCTCCCTGTCCTTTCCCACCGATCTTCCCATTGCACCCCCCCCCCCGTCCCGGTCTCGCCATTTCCACCACAGCTGCCTAAACCTTCTTCCCAGGCCGCTGCGCCGGTGTGAGGACCTCGTCCATGTCTGTTGCCCCCGCTGATCTCTTGCGGGAGCTATCCTCTACACACATATCTTCTTCATTCGTATCCTCTTGGTGAACCTCCACCACCACATTGCTCTCCATTCTAACCTCACTCAAGTCTTCCTTACCCCTTTTCTGTTCATCCATCACCTTGACATCACCTAACCTCACGTCACCATCAACACCATGCTCCGACTCGTCCAAAAGTTCCTTCAGCACAGCTTCCAATATCCCTTCTTGAGCTAAATCTGTAGTACCCAACGGTCTGTCTGACAGCGATACTTCTATCCCCCCGTTTCCTCTGGAAGTGTGACACACGTCTCCAGAGCCACCTCTGATCTTTCAACCTCCTCACTCCATAGGCCCTTCCTCCGGCCTTCCACATCACCCGTCAAAACGTCCAAGGCTTCTAACTGCTTGCCTTCAGAAGCTGTTTCTTGCACCCTAGGGTCCTGTCTCCTGGGGCATTGTGCCGCCATGTGCTCATAAGAGTCACATAAACGGCACGTCCTCCTCTGCCCCGCATTGTGTACAAAAACCTGAGTTCTATAACCATGCAATGTGACGTATGATGGTATCGGCCGCCTCAGGGTCATTTTCAGTGTGAAGGATCCTTCCGGCAGCCCCTCATATGGGCCGTCCCTCCACATTCCCATGCTCGCCGAGTGGACAGTCCCATAACCGCTGAACTCGTCCTGAAGGCTGTATGCTGTCGCTTCAAAAGGTACATTCCGTACCTTCACCCAAGTAAAATACTTAGAAACATCATGCATGCATACTTCCACTACCGAAATGACGGTCATTCTCCGTTCTTGAAATTCGTCGACGATGCCAGAGTAGAAACCGACCCTCATAAATTTCAGGAAGACCCTTGTCATACCATTCAGCGCCACGCCGTACAACTCTTCATTAGGGATTCCATAAACGTCCCTGATAATGCTTGGAAGGAGAACGTTCATCGTGGTGCTGCTTAACGATCCCTTGACCAGCTCGATGCAGACAGTATTTATGCACCGGTTCATAACGTCCGCCATCTTGGTGCTAATGCTATGTTTTCCTCACCAGGTGGCGAGCAAGAGAGACTGTAGAAACGTTCTCTCTCCCCGCAGGTCGAGAGACGAATATTGTGTAGGTATGTGAGGGAGGTGTAGTGAAGGTTTGTGGTCAGTGTGTATGTGTTTGTGTGTGTATGCATACCAGTTACTGTTCATTATTGAGCACCTATTAGCCTGTTTCTTGCTCACACTAAGAGTGGAGCCTTCACGTTACAGCTGGCAGAACCTGGAACCCACCTCTGACCCCATCTATCACGCATAGGTGAATACTTGTGGCTGGCAGCGATGTTACTAGTTGTGGCTGCACTCTTGACGTCAGGATTTCACTTCCGTTTCTTCTCTATATATATTTTATTCCTATTTACTGTGCTTCAGTTACAGCACTACATTTACAGCTAAACCGACATTTAGCAGCCTTAACCTTAAGAGGCATGTAAATCTCCCCGACTTCTAATAACATGTTCACTTTTCCGCTATAATCACCTTGTCCATAATTACTATCGCATTTGCTTTGTCTCGTAAGGTGAAGTCTAGGATCTTTCCTCAATTCATGGTATAACTTATAACACAATTGTCTTCAAAGATTTGTTAGGTTATATCATGAATTAAGGAGAGATCCTAGACTTCACCTTACGAGACAAAGCAAATGCGATAGTAATTATGGACAAGGTAGATTACAGTGGAAAAATAAACATGTTATAAAAAGACATGGGTACTTACGTACCCCTGCTGAATGTCGGTTTAACTGTGATCGCTGGGAATTTCCTTTGTCCGCAATCAGGGCGAAAGTAGATGTCAAATCTAGTACCATTTAGATGTAGTTTTAGATGTCTTTGTATGTTAGGAGAACAGTCTACGAATGTTGTTGAATAACTGTGTGAGGTATGAATACATTTCCTTGGCAGAAATTTAGTGGTGTTAGTGGACTGTCATTAGTCTTGTCAGTCAGTGGTTTCGTCTGCATCATCGACTATAATTATGCGTAGTCTGTTTTGTAAAGAATAAAAATACGTATATTAGTTAAAAGTCGTGCTTCTGGGTTCGCTGGTTCCATGAAAAAAAATCATATATATTGTGTTTAGAAGAGTTCTGATATTGGGAGAAGTTCCTAAGTTGAGGTTTTGTTAATATGTTATCGGTGGGGGTTTGTTGGGGTTTCTTCATTATTTGTTTATTGTCGAAGTCTTTCAGAATGCTTATAGCCTATCTGCTGTCTGGCACACAGACTTGCTGTGTTTCATGCTGTCGTCTTGTAAAAGTGCTGCTATTATCCGGGGTTAGGGGAAAAAACAATGAATTCATGATCGATTTTTTTTCTTTTTCACGAAAAAGAATGGGGGGAGAGGGTAGAAGGAAGTTAGAGCATAAACTCACTCTGAACTTCGGTCACCCTCGGTGCGGTAGGCAGTAGGAGAAGACATGTACAACTCGGGACATTTATTAGAGATTCGCCACTAATAGCTTCTTCAGTTTCCATTCTTGACGAAATAATTCAGGCCGAAACGTTTCCTCTAATAAATGTTCTGAACCGTACATAAGAGACTTTTTCCCACATCTTGTCAGTATCACCCAACCATTATTCACTACTGACGCAGAGAAAGTTCCTTGATGCTGATGAGGGGATCTTAATGTAAGGACATATCCCTCTCCAGGGATCAAACCTGATTGCCTTCCATATCCCCAGGTGCTGTAATACCCCTTCGGGTTTAGCCTTCTCCCAATGAATATAATAATCTTAAAGTGAGCTGAGGTGTAACTTGACTTACTTATTTATATTATTACTCTTATGTCTCTCCCTGTCAGTCAAATATAAACTTTGACATTTGAAGACTCATGGTTTAGTTGGTCAAAAACGTGTGTCGTCACGACTCACGAAATCGTAACGACACGACTGCAAACAAATCACAGAACCAGTGGGAGTCGAACCCGTCACAGGTGAGTCCTAATTTTATGACCCACCACCTGGGTTTCCAACCTCACCATATGTGTAATTTGAAACATTTGTCTTCCATCTGTGGTTATAAAATAGTAAAAAATTGTTATAACTAAAAATTAAATAAAGAGGATAAGTAAAAATATTCTTTACTGGAAGACGATGAAGAAAACGGGAAAGAAGACCAAAAAGACGAAATGGAAAACCAAGATGTCAAAGACGAAAAAGGCTAAAAAGAAAATGACAAAAAACAAGATGAAGAAGAAAAGAAGAATTAATTTTTTCAATAATAGCTCTACCATTCACTTTGCTTTTATACAAAGGAATTGTGAATGCTCTCTGTCAGTCCCTAGGTACCTTATCCTCTTCCATACATTTATTAAATAAACACACAAACCACTCCAAAACTATATCCCCGACTGCTTTTAACATTTCTGTGTTCATCCCATCAATCCCTGCTGCTTTACCCCACAACTGACTCTTTCTCACTCTTACAAGATGATATATCTCCCTGCAAATGCATGATATCACAGCTTCCCTGTCTTCAACATTTAACAGTTCCTCAAAATATTCCTTCCTTCTTCCCGATACTTCAAACTCTCTATCTAATAACTCTCCTTTCCTATTTTTAACTTTCAAATCCATTCATTTTCCAGGCTTTCTTAAGTTATTAATCTCACTCCAAAGCATTTTCTTATTCACAGCAAAGTTTGTTCATAGCATCATCTCACTCACTCTCATTTCCTCTTCTTTTACAGTCCTTCACCACTCTCTTAACCTCTCTTTTTCTCTCCATATACTCCTCCTTCCATGCATCACTTCTACTTTGTAAGAACCTCTCATATGCTACCTTTTCCTCTCTCACTACTCTCTTTATATCATTCCCAAAACTGCTCTTCTTCCCTCCTGCACCCACTCTTCAGTAACCACCAACTTCTGCTGAACACTAACAATATGTTCTTAAATCTACCCATCCCACTTCAACCCACTTTGCCCATACTCTCACTAGACCATTTTTCTTCCAATAGTTGGTAGATAAGACACATAGGCAACATTTAGGCAACTTTATTCCGAAACGTTTCGCCTATACGGTAGGCTTCTTCAGTCGAGTACAGAAAGTGGGCAGGAGCAGAGATGTGAAGACGATGTAATCAGTCCATCACCCTTCAAGTCGTAGATTTGAGGCCGTCAGTCCCTCAGCCTGGAGAAGTTCTGTTCCTAAGTCTGGAACTAACTGAAGATCAAGCGACAGTGTTGAGACTTAAATACTCTCGGAAGGAGAGGTGCAGAGTAGCAGTAGTGAGAATGTAGCCACTGGGAGGTCATGTCCCTCTCAGATCAAACAATTCTCACTTGAAAAAGTTGTCCAAGGTGTTTTCTCTTCTGTACCAAGATGCCATTGTGTTGCAGTGTCTGACAGAATGATTAGCAAATGGTATACAATACCGAGTATACAATACTCGACTGAAGAAGCCTACTGTGTAGGCGAAATGTTTTGGAATAAAGTTGCCTAAATGTTGCCTATGTGTCTTATCTACCAACCTGTCGGTATTGTACACCATTTGATAATCTTCCAATAGTTATTTATATCTTCCTTTAACTGCCTCTTCCTTTAGTTTATAAATATTCACCTTTCTCTTAACTGATCTTATTTTCCCTGTTTCCCATTTACCTTTTACTCTCACTCTTGCTATAACTAAGAAAAGTGTGTGAATAATGGCAAAAAAAAAAAGACCAAGAAGACGAAAAATACGAAGAACAACAAAACGAAAAAGACGAAGAAGACAGCGAAAAATACTCTGAAGAAGAAGACAAAAGTCGAAGACGAAGAAGGAGACGAAGAAGAAAACAATCAAGAAGAGGAAGATGAAGACTAAGAAAGAAGAAAACATAAAACTATAACACTATCTGATGCAAAAATGAAAAAGAAAACATTAAAACAAACATCAACAAACAAGGGTAAACACAACAAGTTAAATAATATTAGGTAAAAGGACACAAGTGCAACTAATGTGACATTTTATTGTTGCAACGTTTCGCTCTCCAGGAGCTTTGTCTTGAAGCACTGGCTGGCAAGACCTGAACTACTGTGTAGCGCAGTGGTAACGCAGTGTAGTAGGTAGCTCCACTGGGTAGCACAGTGGTGATGCAGTGTACTAGATAGCTCCACTGGGTAACACAGTGATGACGCAGTGTAATAGGGAGCTCCACTGGGTAGCACAGTGGTGACGCAGTGTACTAGATAGCTCCACTGGGTAGCACAGTGGTGATGCAGTTAGGTTAGGTTAGGTAAGGTTCGTCAGGAAACAGGACAAATGTTTCTTGACGCGGGTCTTAGTCAGATGATGACCCGCCTTTGGAGCTTTTGGTCATCTGACCGAGGCCTTCCGCTGGCTTACCGGTCCACCCCTTTAAAAATTATGGTCATTTATAACCATTGTTATTGGTGATGCAGTGTACTAGATAGCTCCACTGGGTAACAGTGATGACGCAGTGTAACAGGGAGCTCCACTGGGTAGCACAGTGGTGACGCAGTGTACTAGATAGCTCCACTGGGTAACACAGTGATGACGCAGTGTAATAGGGAGCTCCACTGAGTAGCACAGTGGTAACGCAGTGTACTAGATAGCACCACTGGGTAACACAGTGATGACGCAGTGTAACAGGGAGCTCCACTGGGTAGCACAGTGGTGACGCAGTGTACTAGATAGCTCCACTGGGTAACAGTGATGACGCAGTGTAATAGGGAGCTCCACTGGGTAGCACAGTGGTGACGCAGTGTACTAGGTAGCCCCTCTAATTTTATTGGATTTATTTAATAAAATGGTTAAAAACATTTTACTTGTCCAAAATAAAATATCTGGGGCACTTAATATACGATATATAGATTTTACAAAGCAAAGAAATAAGCTGAATTATGCAGCAGTATAAACATTACATAAATTACATTTTTCTCAGAAGAGTAAATAAATGTAACAAAGTACATAACTTTACACATACCTATGAATACGTATCAGGGATCAAATTATGACGGTATACATCACTGATCAGTTGAGTGACTGACCACCTCCTGCCAAGGTTGATGGACTGATGATGTCAAAACTGGTTCTGCTGCCTTCAATAGAACAAGTGTTATATTCGCCTGTCATCGGTGGAAATAAGCAGTTGTATAGTCGAAACTTTTCGGCATTAAATTTACCCAGATGTTACACATGTGTCTTATTCATCCACGAGAAAGGTTTATATACCGAGAAGAGCGAATCTTTCAGTATATAGATGTCAAGAGTTTTACTTAAAACCACATTATGGGTATTATAATATCATTGATTTGTGGAGTACAGGTGTCTTGTAACCTTAAGGACCCTCGTATAGTGCTGAGGCTTTAACTTATTAAACCAACCATTAGCCAAATACGTAGGACCAGCCAGGGTCTGTCCACCAAGAAGATTATCTTAATATTTGTATTGATGCAAATTTTAGCTCTAATGACATAAAACTCAACGAAGCTACCACTGACTCAACTTCCCCCAAAAAATCACCAGAGAGAAACATCACTAACATAACACAGCAACTGCACTGCCATATGCGTTGTAACGACTGACAAAATCTACAATGGTTAGAGATTCTGGGCTCTCCATAAATGCATTTCAAAGGACTGATGTGCCAGAAGAATGGAGAATCTTAACGCCTGCGTAATATACTTTAATATCCATAATCACTTAAATAAATTCGAATTGCGCGCTACAAATTATCAAGGAGAACGACACCCAGAGAAGAAGCTGCCTTGAATCTGAACTCATCAGTATTTCCGGCACCTTCAACAAGAGCAGAAGTTTGCATATTACATCTGAGCCTCTTGCCGGTGAATGTTTAGTAATTAGTATGACCTGAGACGCACCTCATTTGCCCTTTGCCTCACCGCTCCCATACTATGTTTATCCTTTTGTGACACACCTGAGTATGTGAAACGCCGTCAGCAAGGGTTCCAGACACATGCATTTGTGTCTCTACTACTATTGTTGTAGTTCGCCACTTGTAGGAGAAAGATATTTATGATTGAGTTGGCTTTTGCGCAGTGTTGACGTGTACTTAGCTCTGTGAAGACCTGTTTGCGCGCTCTCTACGAATTGAAGCAAGATGCCCTCCATCGAGAAACTTTACCAACAGCTTAAGGAAGAATTGAGGATGACGAAGATGGAGATTCGGCGACTGACCGAGGAAAACAAGAAGATTCGTAGTAGTCCTCCTGTTTTGAGTCCTCAGGTCAAGAAGGGAAACTGGTCAGTGGCTGGACAGCAGGGAACGAAGTTGAAGATCAAGAAGACGAATGGAAAGGTAGAAACGATGAAGAAGAGAGAGACTGCCGTGGAAACTGTTGTGGAAACATCTAATACATTCCCAGTGCTACCCGACGAATGTGAGTCGACTACTGGGAACATCACGACGAACGACACCAAGGAAGGTAAGAATATTGTTGTTGTTGGGGATAGCCAAGTTAGGTATATGGATAGGGCGTTCTGCTTGAAGGACAGGAGTAGGAGACAGAGAGTTTGCTTTCCTGGGCTGGATGGAGGATATTGTTAGCCGCCTGGATGACATCATGAGAGGTAATGGGAGCAATCCTATTATCTGTCTCAGTGCTGGAGGCAACGATGTTGGCAGACGTAGGAGTGAAGACCTGATTAGCAGGTATAGGTCAGCAATAGAAATAATTAGGAGTAAAGGTGGGAACCCTGTCATATGTGTATTTTGCCAAGGAGAGGAGTTGGAAATGAATGGTTGTCCAGGGCAATTGGTGTCAATTGCTGGCTGGACAAATACTGTAAGGAAAATGCGGTAACATTCATTGACAACTGGGACCTCTTCTATGGCAGAAATGACATGTATGCCAGGGATGGGGTTCACTTATCTAGGTCTGGGTGGTAGCACTGGCAACTGCAGTGGAGGGAGCGTTAGGACTTTAAACTAGGAATAGTTAGTGGTATGGGTTTTTGCAGGAAAACAGTGAAGTCCCAGTGTAGTAATATTACGAGTTCTAGGGGAACTAGTAATAAGCAGAACGAGGTAGATATTGAAAAGCCAGGGACTTTGGGTGATAAGGACAGTAATAGGTTTAGTAGAAAAACAGAAATGAGCAGGAAGGGTAAAGAGAAAGGTGAGTCTTTCAATGTTTATTATGCTAATTGCCGTAGTGCTAGGAATAAGATGGACGAGTTGAGATTAGTTGCTAGTGCAGGTAACATTGATGTATTTTGCCTTAACTGAGACGTGGTTTAATTCAAAAAGTCGGGACATGCCTGCGGAATGTCATATTCAGGGTTTTAAATTGTTCCAAGTAGGTAGAAGTATCGGGAAGGGGGGTGGGGTGGCATTGTATGTCCGAGATCGCTTGAACTGTTGCATAAAAACGGGTAGTAAGTCTAAAGTAACACATACAGAGTCTGGATAGAATTTTCAGAGGGGCATGAAAAACTGATTTTAGGAGTGATATACCGTCCCCCAAACTTAGATAGGGACCAAGGGAGACTACTATGGGAGGAAATTGTTAAGGCCACAAGGCACGATAATGTAGTAATTCAAGGAGACTAACTTTAGTCATATTGATTGGAATTTCCCTTGACTGGGGAAATTTTGAATCATATGACTTCTTAGAAGTAGTTCAGGATTGTTTTTTGGAAGCAGTTTGTGACAGAACCTACAAGGGGAAATAACCTGCTTGACTTAGTTATGGCAAACAATGAATCCCTTGTTAATAATTTAGAAATTTCAGAGGAACTGGGTGCTAGCGACCACAAATCAATTACATTTAGCATTGAATGGAAGTACGATAGTAGCGATAACTCAGTAACAGTCCCAGATTTCGCTTAGCAGAATACGATGGGCTTAGAGAACACTTATCATCTGTTGACTGGGGAAAACGAAGTGAGCTATCAATATGACAGTTTTCTCTGAACACTAAAACATGCTGCTCAAAGAACGTTTATTCCCATATAAAGAAATTAGATCAAGTAGAATGACCCAAAATGGATGAATAATAGGCTCAAATATCTACTAGGGCATAAGGAAGGAATTTATAGGCGTATCAAAAGAGGTGAGGGTCATCTTATGAATCAGTATATTGACATTAAGGGGGACATTAAAAAGGGATAAGAAAAGCTAAAAGGGACTATGAAATTAAAGTTGCTAGGGATTCTAAAACTAACCCAAAAAGTTTTTTCCAGGTCAAATAGAACAAAAGTTAGAGATAAGATAGGTCCCCTTAAAATAACTATGGGAAACCTTACTGACAAAGAGAATGAAATGTGCTCGATTTTTAATAATTATTTTCTCTCAGTTTTTACACAGGAAGACACTAACAATATTCCAGTAATTAATTTTTATAGTGGGCTAGAAGAAGATAAATTATGTAACATCACAGTCACTAGTGAAATGGTTGTGAAGCAGATAGACAGACTGAAGCAAAAAAAGTCGCCGGGTCCTGATGAGGTTTTTTCAAGGGTTCTTAAGGAATGCAAAATGGAACTCTGTGAACCATTAACTAATATTTTAATTTATCTCTTCAAACAGGTGTAGTGTCTGATATGGGGAAGAGGGCTAAAGTAATTCCTATTTTTAAAACAGGGACAAGTCGTTACCGTCAAATTACCGCCCAATAAGCCTGACCTCAATTGTAGGCAAATTACTAGAGTCAATTATAGCTGAGATATAAGAAGCCATCTCGATAAGCATAGCTTGATTAATGATACTCAGCATGGATTCACAAGAGGCCGGTCTTTGTCTAACTAATTTATTAACTTTCTTCAGTAAAGCTTTTGAGGCTGTTGACCACGATAAAGAATTTGATATATTTACTTAGATTTTAGTAAGGCATTTGATAGAGTTCCGCACCATAGACTGTTAAAGAAAGTGGCAGCTCATGGCCCTTGGGGAAAAGTGCTCTCGTGGATCGAGTCATGGCTCACTGACAGGAAGCAGAGAGTGTCCATAAATGGGGTTAAATCCGAGTGGGGATCTGTAACAAGTGGCGTTCCACAGGGATCAGTCCCTTTGGGCCCGTTGTTTTTATAATATATATCAATGATCTTGATGAGGGAATTACTAGTGATATGAGCAAATTCGCCGATGACACAAAGATAGGTAGGATAATTGATTCAAACGTAGATGTTATGGAACTTCAGGAGGATTTAAACAAACTCTATTCTTTGGGCAGAAAAGTGGCAGATGCAGTTCAATGTAGATAAATGCAAGGTTCTGAAGCTTGGAGTGCCCATAACCCTAGTACTTATAAGTTAAATGATGTAGAACTTAGCCATACAGATTGCGAAAAGGACTTGGGGTTATGATGAGCAGCAACCTTAAACCAAGACAGCAATGCCTAAGCGTACGTAATAAGGCAAATAGATTACTGGGATTTATATCAAGAAGTGTAAGCAACAGAAGTCCAGAGGTCATACTGCAGCTTTATACATCATTAGTAAGGCCTCATCTGATTATGCAGCTCAGTTCTGGTCTCCATATTACAGAATGGACATAAATTCGTTAGAAACATTCAGGTAGGATGACTAAATTAATACATAGCATTAGAAATCTTCCTTATGAAGAAAGATTGAAGACTCTTAAATTACATTCACTGAACATTAAAATGGTATAAAATACCGACAAGTTGTTAGGAAACACATATGCAACAGTTAGGTATCTTTATTATGAAACGTTTCGCTACACATAGGCTTCTTCAGTCATGTACAGAAAATTGATAGAAGCAGAAGATATTTGAAGACGATGTAATCAGTCCATCACCCTTAAAGTTTTGAGGTGGTCAGTCCTCAGTCTGGAGAAGAGCATTGTTCCATAGTATGAAACAATATTGTTTCATACTATGGAACAATGCTCTTCTCCAGACTGGGACTGACCACCTCAAAACTTTAAGGGTGATGGACTGATTACATCGTCTTCAAGTATCTTCTGCTTCTATCAACTTTTCTGTATTTGACTGAAGAAGCCTACTGTGTAGGCGAAACGTTTCATAATAAAGATACCTAACTGTTGCATATGTGTCTTACCTAACTACATTCACTTGTTAGACGAAGAATGAGGGGAGACCTGATCGAAGTGTATAAGTGGAAGATAGGTATTAATAAAGGGGATATTAATAATGTCTTGAGGATGTCTCTCCAAGAGAGAACCCGCAGTAATGGATTTAAATTAGATAAGTTTAGATTTAGAAAGGACATAGGAAAGTATTGGTTTGGAAATAGGGTAGTTGATGAGTGGAACAGTCTACCTAGTTGGGTTATTGAGGCTTGGACTTTGGGTAGTTTCAAATTTAGGTTGGATAAGTACATGAGTGGGAGGGGTTGGATTTGAGTGGGACTTTCACATCAGAGCTTATTTCTTGGGTGGCATTGAAAATTGGGTTGGGCAAATGTTTTGTTAGTGGCATGAATTGTAAAGGACCTGCCTAGTATGGGCCAACAGGCCTCCTGCAGTGTTCCTCCTTTCTTATGTTCTTATGTTCTTATATTCTTATGTTCACAGTCAAGACGTTGAGTGAAGGAAGAGTTTCGCCTCTGGTAACCTTTTTCAGTCCTTGTTCTTACAGCTAAATATACAAGAAGAGTGATAAGATGACTTGTTGATAGAACCGTGTACTGAGTAAGGGTGTGATGTAGTTGATGACTTCTGGGCGGGACGAGGCGTCACCAGTGGGGATTGCATAATGAAGAATTTGTCTTGTTTACCATTTGAGTGGTAAAGACTGGATTTCAAAAGGGCTTGCCTTTGGAGGGCCAGTAGGCCTACTGTAGTGCTTCTCCAAACTTACGTTCTTTTGTCACCTGATGAAAGTGTTCTGGATGGGTAGGATCATTTTGATGAGGATTCGGAAAGAGGAATCAGGCTCGCGGCCACCACCAGGGACCTGGTTAAAGCGAAATCAGGTAACACCGCAGAAACCTGTGACGGTGTGTATCAGATCCACAGCGGGAGTGTATGAAAAGAGCAGCCAGTGAAGCAGCCAGGACCATAAACAAACATGTTAGGGAACACAGACATATTTGCAGCCGTGATGTTATGGACAACGAGTGTCGTAAATAGTAGCACATTGGATCACAACATAAGACACAATGGAGCAGAACTACTCAGCAAAAAGAGTTATTTTCTTAGACTTGGGTGCCAGGAAACCTCAGTGATTCCCATTTCGATCACAATCACACATAACTCAGGGATCTATAGGACTGCCAGAATTCTCACCAAAATGATTCTACCCAACCTATACACTTCTAACAGGTAACATAAGGTATAAAAGCGACATTTACGATATCTTTCTTAAATGGAGACGTCCTACATGTATGCAATTGGAGGTTTATCGCAGTAGGCTTATTAGCTCATGCTAGGCAGGTCCTTCTCAACAGCAACACTTTGCACTCAAGCAGCACTCGTCTCCGACAAGTTATCTCACCACTTCCGTCTTCCTGGGTCGCACCTGTCCACTCTTATTTTTATATTATCTATATTCCGCTGTCTGTTTTAAGAATGTAAAAGTCACCAGTTGTGAAACGTCTCCCTCAGTAATGTCTTGATTATTTCCTTAATCTGCCGGTATTAATATGTCGATACCTTGTACAGTATACCATATTATATCCACAACATAACGTTCTTTATGAGAATGAATCTGACATCATGTAGCCAAGCAATATGCTTTATAAGGAATATTATTAATATTAATTAGAAATTCGACAATGATAATTTACAGTGTTTTTGTCTCTTTTAGAGATACATTCTAGTTTTACATTATATTTAACTTTTTCAAGAAGAGATGCTGTGTAATGTATCCTCCAGCGCATGTGTTCCAAAATTCGAGGAAGATATTCTGTATCTGTCATTAGAAGTGATCGTTGGTAATAATTTATCCAGAAAAATATTATACGTTGATTAAGTTTTGAGTGCCACTTCCAGATGCTGTAAACACTTGGAAAAAAATGAATTCTGATTTTGTTCTCTTGGATATCACGGAGAGTATGATGGTGCTTAAAACAGAATGGGCGAGAGTAGTTGTAATTCATCCAAGTGTCTGAAAGTCGTACAGTGCCGGTACAACCAGTCGCGTCATAAAATACAGGATTTACATAAAGAGGAGCGTGTTGACAAGGTGTTGAGCCCAAGATCCCTTCCTGCAGCCACCGATGTATCCACTTAAAGACGGTGGACACGCTGACACCAGTAGCTTGAGCAATGGCACTGAGGGACATACCACAAGCTCTCATAAGCACAAAACTGGCTCGTTCACTCACACTCGTTGCTTGAAACTTCCGTCGGGTCCTCATTATAATACTCTGCGAAAATGAGATTGAAATAATGGCTAATTTCATAGTAGTTTAATGCAGCAGTTGTGTAACGTTTTCAGTTTATCATTATATAGTGTAAATTCTTTATTTGTCTTACAAATAGATGTATGTATTTCTACACTGTTGAGTTAACAGGCTAAGAGCTGTAATGCCTCCTCAGTTCAATTGAAATCCCAGGATTATCTAAAGTATGTTATCACCCCTTTCTCTGACTCAAGAATGCGTCCCGTAACTGTTAGCTAAAAAAACATGGTGCCCATTTATAGCTAGCATTGAACTCGGGGTTTTCTGTTGTCAACTGAAGTCGCTACAATAATCAACAAGATGGGATTACATCAGACAGAAAGATGGTTATTCTGGATGGGTCTTCTTTAAAAGTACGTGAAAAAAAAGAACACGGGGGATGGTGTTCAGATGTCCGCCTCAGAAGCTCGTGATGTCACTAAACTGAATAGGAAATCTAAATGTTTGAATTTTGTGACATTATGGATCCCAGATATCTTTACTGAAAGATAAGCAATATTAGCTTGAATAAGCTTATCCTTGATCATTAAATAATTTCTATGTTTACATTTCAAATTAGGTTGTTGCTTAAATTGCCACTGATAACTCAAATTTACTTAACGCGGATTGCTAATAACAATTAATGAAAATTGAGCAAAGAAATGCGAAAATAAAAAGGGAAGAGGAAGATTAAAATTATTATTCACTCTTATTATTGATGGTACACAATACTGACATTGTGATGAATAAGACATGTGCAACACATGTGTATCTTCATCGGCAATAAAGATACACAAACATCTATCATGATGACACCAAAATAGTCCGGCCAATTCATACTAATGAGGACACTAGAGCACTCCAGGATGATTTGAATAGACTGATGCAATGGTCGAAGGAGTGGCAGATGCAGTTTAATATGGACAAATGCAAAGTTCTAAGTGTTGGACAGGAAAATAACCATGCTACATATAAACTAAATGATGTAGATCTTAATACTACTGATTGCGAAAAGGATTTAGGAGTTCTGGTTAGTAGTAATTTAAAACCAAGACAACAGTGCATTAGTATTCGCAATAAAGCTAACAGAATTCTTGGCTTCATATCTAGAAGTATAAACAATAGAAGTCCTCAGGTTGTTCTTCAGCTCTACATATCCTTGGTTAGGCCTCATTTAGATTATGCTGCACAGTTCTTGTCACCGTATTACAGAATGGATATAAATGCTCTGGAAAACGTACAAAGGAGGATGACAAAGTTGTTCCCATGTATCAGAAATCTTCCCCAAGAGGATAGACTGAGGCCCTGAATCTGCACTCTCTCGAAAGGCGTAGAATTAGGGAGGATATGATCGAGGTGTATAAATGGAAAACAGGAATAAATAAAGGGGATGTAAACAGCGTGCTCAAAAATTTCCAACCGAGACAGGACTCGCAGCAATGGTTTCAAGTTGGAAAAATTCAGATTCAGGAAGGATATAGGAAAGTACTGGTTTGGTAATAGAGTTGTGGATGAGTGAAACAAACTCTCAAGTACAGGTATAAAGGCCAAAACGTTGTGTAGTTTTAAAAAATAGGTTAGATAAATACATGAGTGGGTGTGGGTGGGTGTGAGTTGGACCTGACCAGCTTGTGCTACTAGGTCTGATGTCGTGCTCCTTCCTTAAGTGGAAGTGACCTGACTAGGTGGGTCATTGGGCTAATTCCGGGGGGGGGGGTGGGACATTACCTGCTTCGCCTGGATCAGTAGGCCTGTTGCAGTGTTCCTTCTTTCTTATGTTCTTATTTATTATATTTATTAAGCAATACTTTTAACCAAGGTTAGTGTATCAATTATCAAACAACTAATAAAGTAATTTTAACGGAGAGAAGGTCTAGAAGTTAGTGAATGTTAGTGAAGTTATTAAAAGCTCAGTCTCTCAGAGCAATAATATCAGGCATAGTAATTGGTTTCTCACGATAACAGATAACACCGAAGGACTCCTCTGCAGGTGTTACCACAGAGACACAGTTGTACGTCTCGAGAACAGATAAGGACAATATTTTCTTATCAATGTGCTGAGCACTCGAGGATTTAACTGTTATCTCTCAATTATTGATCAAAAAATGAGACTGCTCATGGGTAAGTAAACCTGGTTTATGAATCTGAGCTACCTGGTAAACCAGGTAAATAATTCTTAATTATATTCTAATGCTCTTAATCATCTTTTGATTGGCCAAGCTTAATAATCTTGTACACAGTTCGCTTTAAACAAGGAGTTAGAAACGTATCAATAATCCACGGTTATACAATAACTGTGAATTTAAACACTTCCAGTAGAAATAATTCATGTAAATTAAGTTCTGTGGTTGCCCGAGTGTTCTGATTGAGTAAAGATCATAGACACGGAGGTAGTCTTCAGCAACACAAGGCAAAGTTTTGTTGTCATCATCACTGAGGAATTCCTACAGGTATTGTATGCAATTATCCGAGCTCACTAAGTTCATAAGAATTATCTGTCATCGTCTACGTTCCTTATCGCAAGAACTAACTGATTCTCGACAAATAAAGGCTAGATTATTATTATTATAATCACAACTAAGTGTTAAATCCATATGGGTCATATAAGCACTAGAAGCTAGAGGGATAATTCGAAAAATATCCATAACTATCATAACTGCACCTCATCAGACAGAATTATCAAAGTCAGATATGAGACTTCAGTAACGAAAATTGACAGACTCTTCCTTAGTATGTAACTCGCACTGGAGAGACAAGCGCACTTTAACGAGAATTATAAAAATAATTTTCACCCGGCTGTAACTAAAGAAATGTAATTAAAATATAGCAATAAAACGTAAATAAAGCTGAGTACCTGGAGTTTACCTGGAGAGAGTTCCGGGGATCAACGCCCCCGCGGCCCGGTCTGTGACCAGGCCTCCTTGAAAACAGGCCTCGCTTGAAAACAAAGCGAGAAATGAAAATACAGTCACAATATCGTGACTGGAACAATACACAAATAAACTGCACAGTGTGACTAGTTAATGGTCCAAGTCGGTCCGAAACGTCGTCATAAAGTTTCTTTCTCCTATGGTGGGTTATTTGTGTAAAACAATGTTCGGATATACAAACTTAATGGCTACAGATGGGGATTATGAAGATAAAATATGCTTATCAAGCTTTCATGGGGACGCCTCGCTGGGTGGAGATTGATCAAGTTATGACTTGTTAAAGCTCTACACGTTGTCTCAGTTAAATCATGGGGTAAATGCTGAGCTGAAATAATTTAATAATGCTTGCAAACTCATAGTTTAGTTAAAGTGCATCATAGTTTGCCATCAAAGGTGTTACTAGTCACAGATAAACATTGTACCAACCATGAACAAACAATGAAACTAAACTCATTACTTATTCTTTTCTCTGTAAACATTATATAAAATTTTATAATTATTTTCGTTTATTCTAAAAATAAGGAACTGGGTCGAGATCTAAAATATTTTCCACTTGATCTTCAAGAAACTAATATTTTCCAGAAAGTTTTAAATATTACATTTCCACCTGGTCTTTAACTTTCACATATTTTCCGACTAGAGAAACATGGGTCAAGAATATCACGAAATTTATCTATATAATATACTTATTAATTCTGTATTTATTAAAAATTAAACAATATAAATGTGTTAACAGCAGCCATATATGAGACAAACTATCAGGAGGACTTACTTATACAGTGTTATATAAAATATTATAAAATAAGTGGAAATTTTACCTTGCTGGTTAAGCTTGAAAGAGAAACTTGTATATGTTTGTGATTGTGTAGAAGCTTCTCACAGTGACACAGAGCTGAGAATTGATCACTGCCAACTGAGCGAGAAGTGGAAGAATGAGTCAAGCTGAACCCCGTCACTTCTTTTATGGGAAAGGTGAGTCACACACTCGCAGCCTATTGGCTATCCTCGTGAACTGAAGATCACTCTAGCGGCAGGTGATTGGTGCTACCTAATATGAGGTGGCAGGTGAATGGTGCTTCCTAATATGAGGGGGCAGGTGATTGGTGCTTCGTAACATGAGAAGGGAGGTGACTGCTCTTCCCAACATGAGGCAGCAACATGAATAGGAAGGTGATCGGTACTTCCCAACATGAGGCGAGTATAGAAATAACATAACAAATTTTAAAGTTCCCTTGTGAAATCCCTACCGCAAATAATGATGTACCTGATATTTATCTAAAGCTCTGATATGTATGTGACTTCATGCATACAGATATATGTCTTTGAGCAAGAAGTTAAAATATTTACACATACTTTTTGGAACTGTGGTGCGTGGGTGTGAGTTTCTCACACCAGCCTGACAACAAGACTGGTGCGTGGGTGTGAGTTTCTTACACCAGCCTGACAATAAGACTGGTGCCTGGGTGTGAGTTTCTCACACCAGCCTGACAACAAGACTAGTGCCTGGGTATGAGTTTCTCACACCAGACTGACAACAAGACTGGTGCCTGGGTGTGAGTTTCTCACAACAGACTGACAACAAGACTGGTGCATGGGTGTGAGTTTCTAACACCAGCCTGACAACAAGACTGGTGCCTGGGTGTGAGTTTCTCACACCAGCCTGACAACAAGACTGGTGCGTGGGTGTGAGTGTCTTACACCAGCCTGACAACAAGACTGGTGCGTGGGTGTGAGTTTCTCACACCAGACTGACAACAAGACTGGTGCATGGGTGTGAGTTTCTTACACCAGCCTGACAACAAGACTAGTGCGTGGGTGTGAGTTTCTTACACCAGCCTGACAACAAGACTGGTGCCTGGGTGTGAGTTTCTCACACCAGCCTGACAACAAGACTGGTGCCTGGGTGTGAGTTTCTCACACCAGCCTGACAACAAGACTGGTGCGTGGGTGTGAGTTTCTTACATCAGCCTGACAACAAGACTGGTGCCTGGGTGTGAGTTTCTCACACCAGCCTGACAACAAGACTGGTTCGTGAGTGTGAGTTTCTCACACCAGCCTAACAACAAGACTTGTGCGAATGTGTGAGTTTCTCACACCAGCATGACAACAAGACTGGTGCGTGGGTGTGAGTTTCTTACATCAGCCTGACAACAAGACTGGTGCGTGGGTGTGAGTTTCTTACACCAGCCTGACAACAAGACTGGTGCATGGGTGTGAGTTTCTTACATCAGCCTGACAACAAGACTGGTGCCTGGGTGTGAGTTTCTCACACCAGCCTGACAACAAGACTGGTGCGTGAGTGTGAGTTTCTCACACCAGCCTAACAACAAGACTTGTGCGAATGTGTGAGTTTCTCACACCAGCCTGACAATAAGACTGGTGCCTGGGTGTGAGTTTCTCACACCAGCATGACAACAAGACTGGTGCGTGGGTGTGAGTTTCTTACATCAGCCTGACAACAAGACTGGTGCGTGGGTGTGAGTTTCTTACACCAGCCTGACAACAAGACTGGTGCGTGAGTGTGAGTTTCTCACACCAGCCTAACAACAAGACTGGTGCGAATGTGTGAGTTTCTCACACCAGCCTGACAATAAGACTGGTGCCTGGGTGTGAGTTTCTCACACCAGCCTGACAACAAGACTGGTGCGAGGGGTATGAGTCCCCATACGGCACCTGCCTCCTGACAAACTAGACGCAGAGACGAACATTTTGTAATCCCTAAGAACCTGTACGGTAAGAGAATACGTATTTCCTAGCGCTTTTATATTTATAACTTTTACTTAGAGAATAAAAAGGCACAATACCATGACTGGAACAGTACACAAGTAACCCGCACACAGGAGACTGAAAATTACGACGATGTTTCGGTCCGACTGTTTGACTAATTGAAGATTGAGACACTTATGCAACACATGGAAATCTTTATTGAGGAAACATTTCGCCACACCGTGGCTTCATCAGTCCAATAAAATCAGAAGGTTGTAAGGAGAGGAGGAGATTGAGGTAATCAGTCCCTCAGCCTGGAGTCGATGTGTTCAGTCCATCATTCTTGTAGAATGTACAGCACAGGGCCGTAGACGTGGCTTACATACTGTAGTCAGATGAGGTGAAGCAGGAGGAGGCGGGGTCATAGTGGTACCATCCACTAGTCGAAGTAGGTCTTCGTCCGAATGTTGGACAAGATTGAAGAATTCTTTATATCAAGATCCCATGATGATGCAGTAGCTGACAGATGGGATAAATGGTTTAAAAAAGCGAAAAGTTGAAGACTGAGACACTTATGCAACATATGGAAATCTTTAGTGGTACCATCCACTAGTCAAAGTAGGTTTTCGACTAGTGGATAATACCACTAAGACCCCGCCTCCTCCTGCTTCGCCTCACCTGACTACAGTATGTAAGCCACGTCTACGGCCCTGTGCTGTACATTCTACGAGATTGATGGACTGAACACATCGACTCCAGGCTGAGGGACTGATTACCTCAAACTCCTCTCCTTACACCAATATGATTCGTATTGGACTAATGAAGCCACTGTGTGGCGAAACCTTTCTTCAGTAAAGATTCCCATATGTTGCATAAGTGTCTCAATCTTCATCTTGTCGGTTTTTTAAACCAACACATCTGTGACTAATTAATGACGCAAGTTGGACCGAAAAGTAGTCGTAGGTTTCAGTTTCATATGTGCTGATTATTTTTCAATGACTTTTACTTCCAGAAACGAAGCGGGGCCTTGAACAACAAAATTATATAATCGTTTTTTGGACAACAAAAAAATATTATAATATATATATATTTTTTATAATTATATAATAATTTATATATATTAAATTATTATATTATAAATATATAATTATATAATATATTATATAAAATATATATATTATATATATTTATAATTATTTTTTAAAATAAAAATATATTTTTAAAATGGGTCCCCCTTTGTGTAATTGTGGGCCCCATAGCTCGGAGAAGTGGTAAAAAAGGCTTCAAGGAAGAATTTTTGGTTTTCCCTCCTGAATCCTTTGTTTTCACCCCCCTCCACCCATCTTTTAAAAATTTTTTTTTTTTTCCAATAAAAATATTTTATTACATAATAGGGAAGAAGATTTAAGAAAACTTTGTTGATAAAAAGGGGATATAAGGAATTTTTTAGTGTGATCACCGATTTAAGGCGAAAAATTACCCAGCCCCTCAGAGCTGGGGGTGTGCCCAAAAAAAGCGGGCTTTCCCCCCCTTTGAACAGCCGCCTAAGCCGCGGGAAACAGAAATTAGCTGCCCGGGGATCCCTATTCCCTGATGATTTTTTTTTCCCAGTCCTTAAGGAATTTAGAGCATTTTTTCCCCATGAGCCAGGGCTCTGACCCTATGGGAAAAACATATAATGTGGGAAAGTTCTCCTATTTTATAATTTTGGGATTTCCAAAGCTGGCAGTGCCCCCCCTTTCTCCGGGTTAAGGGAAATGGGTATACCCAAAGGGTAATAAATGTTTGTCCCACACCACTTTCCTTGCCGGCTTAAAGGCTGAACCCCTGGAGCTTTGGCTCCCACTACTGATAGTTGGGGTGGTCCCTACTGCTGGGCATCCAGTGTGATTCCTCTTAAGTTATTAATATCATGTTTGAAATTTTCCCTGGATTTACGGCCAACAAGCCCATGGTCCCCAAAAAGGTCTGCTGCTTCATTGCCACAAATACCCCGGGTTTTTTTGCGAGAATGGGGGGGAAAGTCGTGGGCAACCCGATGCGGATGGTCTTGGTTTCGAAGCGTGTCCCCAAGGGCTGGAGTTGGGAAACACCAAAACAGAAACCCCCACATGGGGGCTTCACTGCCGGGAGGCGGGCTCTACCCTTCCTCAACTCTAAGTTTGTTGAGGCTTATTTTCCCTATTGGCCCATCCCAGTGCGATTGTTTGTGTTGTTGGGGGGAGCAGTTACCCCAGATCTTGTCCGTAAGGTTTTTTGGTCCTGAACTCCAATCTTGTCCCAAAGTTTTCAGGGAGAATGCGCTAAAAGCTCTTGGATGCAATCACGGGGACAAAAAAGCAGGTACGCAACTGTTACTTGCGGCACCAATGCCTGCTAGCCTGACGGAAGTGGGTTGGGTTCATCCCCTTTTAGAGTAAGGTTAAGTACTTTCGAAAAAATTCCTCAGTACTGTCAATTCGTGCAGTTAAGGTTTATATTGAAGGTAACATTTTTGGAAATATTCAATCTGGTGATCAGCATTTGTAAAAGGGTACGGCTCGGGGGTGTCCAATTGCTTTTTTCTTTTTCCCATTTCCTTAATCTTCCTTCTTCCTGAGAATTTGTCAATGGCATTGTTTCCCCAAGGTTCCTAGAAGACATATTTGGGGGGGCATGACTGCGCTCCTGGTTTTTGATCTCACTGCATTTTCATTGTTGACTAAATGATTTCACATTTGGATGGATTAGGATGGACCCTTTTCCCTTCCCCGTCCATTACCTTTTCCCTTTGTACCTGGGGGCCTCATTAGGAACCAGATTTTTAGCTCGGGGTCGTCTGACGTGTTTTCCCCAACTGTTATAAAAGAGAAAGGTGAAGAGGATCCCCTTTTTGGGGACACCCTCCGTGTGTTTTCATGTCTCCAAAGAGAAGCATTGATTTTTGCTATACCCACTGAAAAAAAAGGAGAGACAAGGGAAATTCTTTTATGCTGCAATACCCCCGCTCTTTTCAGGGGATTGAACGCACAAAATCTAAATTTTTTCCCCTGCATTTCCCCATGTATTGTTGATATACGCCCTTTTTGCATGAAAACCCCGGCTTCATTCCCTTTAGAGACCCCAAAGCCAAATGGTTTGGTTTAAGATCTGGCTGCCGTGCCGAATACTTCGGACAGGCTTTTGGGTACAGGCGGCAGAAGTGTTTCCCATGCAATTGGCCGAATTCCTCCATCCCCTTTTTTTTTTAAATGCACAAAGTGTTGCCCAAAAAAGAAAGGTCTAATTTCATCAGGAATCAGACCAGCCCAAAAATTGTGACGAACCCGTGATCTTGAAAACAGTTCTTGCAATTTTCCAATAATTTGGGTTTTCCCTTTCCCTTTAAATGCGTGGGCCCTTTTCCGTGTAACCCCCGCAGAGCCCCAAGGGCGAATTTTGGTTCCAAGTGGGGACAGAGGGTTTGGGAAATTTTTGGTGCACTGGTTTCCCCGGCAGGGTGCTTTCTCTAAGTGCTTTAGCCCTGTCAGCTCCCCGGGAGCAACGTAAATTTTTACTGTAATAAATTTGATTGCTCACTGTGTTTCCCTTCGTTTTTTTGCTTACCTGGGCTTGACTTTTTCACTGTCATGAGTGGGGGTTTGCCTCCCCTTTTTTTGGTTACGGGGAAGGCGAAAGGGTTAAACTCTAAAAAATCTTTAAAGGATTTAATTTTCTTGAGGCTAGCCTCTTTTTCCCTCTTTCCGGACGTAACAGACTTTTCCAAAAAAATAGCAAGTTGTGCCATGCCTTTATGGTTTGGGGGAGCATTTAATGTGGAACCACGTTTACTTTTTTCGGAGGTCTGTAAATTTCCCAGTTTCGTGTGGCGGGTGCTTTGGGGAAAATTGTGTGCTGTACCTGTTGTTTAAAATTTCTTCCCAAGAGTTGTCTGATGAGATGAAATCTGTTGGTGGGGGGTGCTAGGTGGCTCGGTCACACTTTTCACAATGGACATCCTGAACCCGGGCAAATACCGTTTTGGGAGGGAAACCCTTAGATTGAACAACGAAACTGTAAGCTACCGACACTTTCCTTTCTAGTATTGCCACCGTGCCCCTTTTCCTGGGCTTTCTTCCCCCTGGTTGGCATCCATCTGCTAACTAGCAATTGGAGTGGAAAATGACATCTGGGGGGTATGGGGCGTGGGGGGTAGTGACTTGACCGTGGGGGGCCTGGTGGGTTTGAAGGGCCCCGGGGGAAGGGGGAAAATTCCCCTGGGAATTTGGGGGGGTGAGGGGCAGGTTTTTGATGGGGTTTTCCGGAGTAAGTCACTTACTTGCACACTATAATTTTTCAACGTTTTCAATACACATAACTTTGTTTCCCCGACACTTGAACTGTGGTATGGGCCTGCTGAACCAAAAGTGTTTTACTCCCCCACTAGTTAATCCCACCTCTTTCCACCCACCCCGTGGGCGTGCGGGGGGATGAAATGATTGTCACTCATTCGTTAACATTTTTTTCCATTTTTTTTTCCTTAAAAACCCCTAAAAAGTCCTGCATCGCACAATCATTTCCAAGTTAACTGGAAGCATGGTGCATGGTGCTGGATATAGATGTTTTTATAAGAGCTTTTCGAGGTTTGTATGTACGATAATCTTGGCCGGTACTCATACACAGTGTAAGCCTTATACTCCCCCACCCCTCCACTGGCCGTCTTCCTCACTACCACCACTCACCAACATTCACAAACTGCACAACACTTCCACAATTTACCTTGAAACGGTGCACTGAAATGTCTTCTCGCTTCACTGGAATCTTCCCAGAGTATTCACAATAAGTCCTGTTGAGTCTTAACCTGGTCAGCCTCGTTGATCCGGAGTTATAATTGAAAATCCCGCAGCTAGCCCGCCACACGTCTTGTCATGCCAGCGCATGGCGATTTAGCATAATTAGCAACGCTCTTCTTGCCGAATAAGGCAAGCGAGAATTTGTGTATGCA
Organism: Cherax quadricarinatus; assembly: GCF_026875155.1. Lineage (NCBI taxonomy): Eukaryota > Metazoa > Arthropoda > Malacostraca > Decapoda > Parastacidae > Cherax > Cherax quadricarinatus. The sequence continues at coordinate 44,628,372 of NC_069428.1, read as the reverse complement.
ATAATTTGCAATAATCATTTTGAACCTAAAGAAAAAAATATATTTTATTCTGTTACTTTATTATTAAATTATTGTAAACTTATTTAAAATATATTTAGTTGAACTAGGCTAAATTAAATTGCGCTTGTTGTAATAAGGTTAGGTAAGTTTTCTAAGGTTCTTTTGGTACAAGAGTATTAATTTTTCATTAACATAAATGAAAAAATACATCTTTAAAGGTATAGGAAATTTTGTTAAGAAAGGACTTAAGTTGGCTAAGACGGCAACTTATACATGGAATACCTAGAGTCCGAACACTTAGCCAACATCATCCCTTCAAGCGTCACTTGGTTACGTTACGTGGACGACGTCCTCGTAATAACTCCCAAACGTTTTGATGTTCGGAATCTTCAGGCAAGGCTCAACGCAGTTGAACCGGCGATCCAGTTTATACTAGAAGAGTCCAATGACAAGCTACCTTTCCTAGACATCCTTATTCACAAAGTAGATAACCTAAGATTTCAAGCTAATCGGAAACCTACCAATAAAAATGATCGCACACACTTCTATTCCAGTCAAGATACCAAGACCAAAAGAGGCATCATCATCGGGTTTTTCCTAAGAACATACCGAATTTGTAGTCCTGAGTTTCTTGACGAGGAATGTACATACATTCACCAAACATTCACCGATTTACATTTTCCTTCCTTTTTCATCAAAGACTGCAAGAAAAGAGCTCTTCAGATCATTAATTCTCCACGCACCAACAAAGTTATAATTCTTCTCAACAGCCAGGTTGCACTGAACGTTTCTAAAGTATTTTCACAAGCTAACACCAGAGTCGCCATCGCTTCTAGCACTTCAATAAAGGATCTAACCAGAACAAAATCCAAGCACCACGACCCAGTCAACGTAGGGGTTTACACTATACCCTGTGGAGGTTGCGACAAGATTTATGTAAGTGAAACAGCAAGAAACCTCGACACCCGCCTCAATGGACACATTTATGCATGTAGGAACGATAACTTGAACAACGCCTGCATACAACACCGAAATTCCACCAATCATCTCACGAAATTCAGGGACGCCCAATTAGTGATCAAAGAAACTAATTTCCGCAGACTTAAGTGCCTTGAATCAGCACTAATCGCTGTTTCTAATGCAATTAATCAAAACAAAGGCAGCTTCACCATCTCTGAAGTCTTAGCAAGAATCCTCCTGAAAACAGTAAACCCTGCCATCACATAGTCTCTCCTGCAAATACTACACAAGCACATTACTGATGATAAACATTGAAACAGGCCTTCTCTAATCCGGCCTCCAATAGTAACAGCTTTTATATCCTTTTACTCATGTGCAAGTTAATTGTTCTACCATATTGTATTACTACTACCACTACAACTTATATCACTACTACTACTACTACTACTACTACTAGTATTGCACCTCACTCTGAGCCTGTATATACCCTCTGTGTCCATATATTGTTTGTAACGGCTTGACAAAGCTCCTGGAGAGCGAAAAGTTGCCACAATAAAATGTCACATTAGTTCCACTTGTGTCCTTTTACTTTACATATTGTCGGTAATTCTACCAACATATATACAATCTATGTTAATATACATAGAAGCAGATACAATAATTTTTGAAAAGTGAAAATATCAGCGCTAGAAAGTACAATTTTATTTCCAATTAAATATACTAAAAATTAATCATTAGTCCTTGCATTAGTTATAATATTACTGAACACTAATATACGATAATTATAAAGATAAGATTTGTCAGGAATATGTCAGCAGGTGACGGGGGAAGTAGAAGTGTCAGGGAACATAATGACCACACTAATATATGTCACATAAGTAATAAGCATCTAAATTTGTTGAATGAAACGAATGAGAAGCTCGAGGCAGAATACAGACAGACTGGCAAGATGACCCACCAGGAAGATAACAAACATTCCCTGAAATAAGGAAATCTTTTACATCTATGATTTAAATGTAAACATTAGTAAAGCAATTATATTATAGGAGAGTATATATAAACATATATTATCTGATTTATATTATATTCTCAATCACATTAAACATTTCCAAACAGTTTCAATAAGAAACTGAGAACCACTTGAGCATTTCTTTCCACGAGTCAAAATGTTTAGGTGGATTTTTTTCTATTTTTTTTTTTCAGTCCAAAGAGTTTCTTATTTTCAACTGAATTGAAAAAAATATTGAATACCCAAAGGTTGCTGAAAGCGAGTGCTTCGTTGACAGTGATCTTGGTGGGAACATGATCACACACAGTGGAGTTGGGTTCTTCAGCTATCAACCACTGGAAGAACAACCCAGCTCCGTCATCGACATCAACCTGAAAGGAAGGTAAATAGTATAAAATACAGTATATGTGATCCTTTATTAACAACGTTTCGCCCACACAGTGAGCTTTATCAAATCACCAATAGTTCTGGAGAAAGAGGATGAGTCTATATACGTGGAGCGTAGAAAGGCGAGGAGCAAATTTTAAGGAAGACTGAAAACAGGAAGAATGCTCATTTTTGGAGCAAGTATTTTCTAAGCTTCACTTTCCTCATCATTTCATCAGAGATCCAAATTGTGCACATAACGGCTTCAACTCACCTAGACGAGACATCACCGAAAGATACATATTGTAGTCCTCTCTAACAGATCCACTGTCAAACACGTCTCCTGCATTTTCCCAACGCTGAATTCCAAGTACTCAAAACTGCCTCCAAACAAGGACATCAGTAAGTGTCACCACAAATAGGTTTAATCCCCTTCAGGGGTATACACAATCCCTTGTAGCAACTTTGACGAAATATACTTGGGCGAAACAACCAAAGATTTCCATACACTTATTTTTGAGCACCATTATGCCGGCTGAATGGACGACTTGAAGAACACCTATAGATTTATCAAAACTCCAGCAAGCACTTAATTACAAGAACTCACGATTCAAATGAAACCCAGAGGCAGAATCTTAGAATCATCACTCATCAGCGTATCCAGTACTTTCAATCATACCGTATAGCAATCGATCATAGTATGGAAGAACACTGCCACATGCCTACTGGCCCATGCTAGGCAGTCATAAATCCAGCTTCTCTCAACCATATATTTGTCTAAGCTGTTTAAAGTCTACTCAAGGTAATAGCTTCAACATATTATATCTGACTTTTGCCGTCACTACGCCCTTTATGATGACTTAGACACTTGGGCAACACTTAGGTGTGTTTATTGTGGAAACGTTTCCACACTATAGATACCAAAGCATTCCACGAGTATCTAATTCATCAGCCTGTCAGTTCTATGAACCAGTAATTTACGCTCCCTATACAAAGGATCATCCTCTCTTCACCTTCTGCCTGGGCGAAACATTATATATAAATTTATGCAGGAGGCATTGCTCGCCTCATACTACGCGCATGGCTAATGAATAAAGATTCTCTCACACTTATGGAACCGAAAATAAACACTACAATGACAAGAACTATTACGAGAGAAGGAAGGAAACTCAGAGCAGAATGTATTATATATGCAGATACACACACTGCTGTATGTGTCGTGAATATTATGTGTAAATAGTAATAGCAAGTGTCTGCAGACAGAAAAAAAAGAATATTTTGGTCTGTATACCTTATTTCAATAAGACATTTATTTCTGAGTCATACAACAGATTTGTTTACAAAATTCTACACAGAGGTAACACGTGAAAGATATTTTTTTTTTACCTCTTATTTAAAGCTGGCACAAGTGGGCTGTCCTTTTGACTAATCATTGGATATATAGCCATCAGAAATTCTTCTCTGGACTCGTAAAACGAACATTTACCTGCAATATATTGAAGACATGAATATTTTAAGGCCATCGTTTATTTCCTCCTCACAGCGATCCGTGAGAGGTATCCCAGGTATCACCTAATCCCAACCGTCGAAAACCATTATCCCAGTTCAATAAAACTGGTGCTTTATTATCCACAGTCCAAAATCAAACCAAAACTTTCCCTGTGTAGGATACACCAACGATTAAAGCTTGGAGATAAAGAAAAAAATCATTCTCTGTTTATCGCACGGAAACCAAAGCAATTTTTTTCAACAAAATTTGTAGAATTGTAACTATTAAGCCCAAATACAATTTTTCTTGGAGTTAAGTACACCAACGAAATAAATTTTAATCTGTTTAAAAGACATGTTCTAATATTTTTTTTTTTTCTTTTAAGACAATTTTTCAAGTAAAATCGACCAATTTGCACCAACACCGCCTAAAAACGATCCCAACATTTTCCAAAGATACACCTGGACAGAAAGTTTGAAGCCATTCAAATGAGTCATTATCAAGTTATTGCAAGGAAACCAACTAGATGTATTTCGGTGGCTATGATATACGAGAAAGACATCGCAGTATTCCATTAGTCAGCCCAAAAATATCAATGGACACATCCGAAAATACACTGAAATAATATCTAGTTGACTGAGATATTTTTGTGTTCACTTTTGTGGTTCAATGATTAATAAAATTATTTGACCTTGTTTTTTTTTTAAAAAAAATTTTTAATTTGCTATGTTGATATAAGTTACGAGACAAGAACAGCAAAGAGGTGAAATAATACTTTTGGCACTGGTGGATCCATAATAAAAAAAAAGGTGAGTATGAAGGTTTAATGTCGATCTAATGAAGCATTCACAATTTATCACTTGATAAATCAATATTTAAAAAATGTTCACAATTTCGCTGTCAAAATTGGCAAATTGGAACTAAGAACCTAAAATCAAAATAATTCACTAGCGTATAGGGTTTAAAACCTATGAGGATATGTATTTTTTAGTTATTACAAATTTACTTAATAATTGATTAATATTTACACAGCTCACTGAGAAGGCCAGACTTTCGTTTAATAAAACTCAAAATATCTGAATGTTTTAAACATTTCATAAAAACTGCATTATCCAGTAACTTTTGGAAAATCCAACGATTCCAAGTTATTTTAACTATATTAACAAAATCTCAAAATTGCTTCTACGCAGCTATACTTACTGTGTACTGTTGTATATCCGTGGATGTATCAGCCAGTAAAGGCTGAAGTCGTTGAAAAGAAATATATTCAAATAATGTGATTTAAGTGGGAAAAAAACTGTTTTGACCATATTACTGAATGCACACAGTGAAGGTTCTAAAAAATTATCAGAGGGAGTCCAATAGTTTTGGTATAGTCTACTTAAACACTGGCCAGAGGCCACTTGTACTTGCCAACAGTTGCGAAGAACCGTCCCTCTATTACAGTAAACCAGAGTTGAAATCTATGTCAGCATGTTGAGGTGATAACGAAATATAAACTAGGGTTTGGTGAAAAGAAAGAGGAAAAAGTTAAATTTATGCAACTACTTAAAGGTATCTACCGCTTATGAGAAACTTGCTGCTGATCTAGAGACTTCAATTCATCTACAGGAAGTGAGCCAGTCTATGTGCTTCATTACTTGGGCAACCCTCTCGTCTACGGATTACAGTGATCCTTTGTTTATGAACTCTGACCGATTATTGCCGTAAATGACTGCGAATATTTTCTGAAAGCTTCAAACCCACATATGTAACTATTATCTAACAGCCATAATGTTATCAAATAGGATGTTTTTGTAAGAAAACAGGAATATTTATTATGCAAACGTTTCTCTCACTTAAAGTGTAAATTTATTGGATTAAAGAAGATGAAAATAAAGCTTTTATTCATAAAGCTTCCAGTAAGCGATACATTGGATTTAAAAAAGCTTACAGTGAGAGAAACAGTGAAGCGATTAATAAAACTCCCAATGAGAGAAAAAATTCCATAATAAATGTCCGGGTGCTGCTCATCTATAAAAAAAATGACACAACAAATGTATGTATTAAATGTTTTCATGACTGACATATGAATAAACTGAAAAGTACAACGAAAATCTTCAAAAGTGTAATATAGAGTGTACATAGCAGATCAATCTTAAGGGAACACCTGCTGATATTTTACTGTAAGCTTGTGGGTAAATTTTTCTCTAAATAAATGAGTCTCCCCGAGAACAATTATTTTTCTTAAAAATGAAATTTAGTATGAATGAGTAATTTAAATTGAGGACTTAAGAAATCGAGCTTTAAACTTGGTGAAAATGTTACAGGTGATCCAGCACATAATACAACAAGAAGGTAAGACAATGTAACAGCTAACTAGAATATGTGCCGAATATATAAAACTGGTCAATTGGCATGAACTCATTTAAAATTAAGTCCTTTCTAAAAATTTCTCTTATACATTTAAAGATATTTTTTTTTCATTAATGTTGATGTAAAAATTTATAATTTGCACCAAAAGGAACTTAGAAAACTTACCTAACCTAATTATGACAAGCGCAATTTATTTTAGCCTAACCCAAGTAAATATATTTTAGATTTGTTTACAGTAATTTAATACTAAACAAACACAGTGAAATATATTTTTTTCGTTAGGTTCAGAATGATTTTGGCGAAATTATTGCATACACAAATTTTCACTTGTCCTATATAGCAAGATGAGCGTTGCTATTGAAGCCAAGATCGCAAGTTGAGCCTATCCGGCACGACGTATATATATAATATATATATATATATATATATATATATATATATATATATAATATATAAATATATATATGTATATTTTTTTTTTAAATATAAATAAATAAGGAATACATATATAATATAGGGAAGTATATAAATATATAATATATTATTATTTAAATATATAAATATTATATATATATAATATATATATAAATTAGTGTATAGTATATTATAATATATATTATATATATATATATATATATATTATATATAATTTATATATATATATATATATATATAATATATAATATATATATGTGTGTGTGTGTGTGTGTGTGGTAATGCCGAATAGGCAGAACTTGAAATCTTGGCTTAAATAGCAACGCTCATCTTGCCATATAGGACAAGTGAAAATTTGTGTATGCAATAATTTCGCCAAAATCATTCTGAAGCTAACGAAAAAAATATATTTCACTGTGTTTGTTTAGTATTAAATTATTGTAAACAAATCTAAAATATATTTAGTTGGGTTAGGCTAAAATAAATTTTCCTTGTTATAATAAGGTTAGGTAAGTTTTCTAAGTTCCTTTTGGTGCAAAATTATAAATTTTTACATCAACAATAATGAAAAAAATATATCTTAAAACGTATAAGAGAAAATTTCAGAAAGGACTTAATTTTAAATGAGTTCTTGCTAATTGACCAGTTTTACATATTCGGCACGACATATATATATATATATATATATATATATATATATATATATATAAATATATATATATATATATATATATATATATATATATAAATATATATACATATACATATAAATATATATATATATATATATATATATATATATATATATATATATATATATATATATATATATATATATATATATATATATATATATATATATATATTCCTAATACGTGAGATTTGTCATATTATTTAAAATAAATGTATTAAACAAATTTGTGACACATTCGTTTAAAATAACCTGTTTTCGTGAAGTCTTGAGCAATAAGAGACTTGAAACCGCTATGGTCACCAGTAATGATGTGGTCGCCCCGTCGCACCAATGTGTCTATAACTTCTGGGAACTGTCGATGTGATCGGTATATGAGACGACCAGTCTTCTCTGCGTCGGCTATCTCCCGGTACACACCAGACTTGGCTGACTGAAAGCCTCAGTTAATTAATATTAATTATTAATAATCGTTTGTTTGCTCTTAATATACATAAATCGCAAACGACCGATCAGTAATGCACAACAACCACTGCAATCCTTTCTCAGGACCAATAAGAAGAATGGAATGCAGAATACCCAAGCAAGTGTCCCTGGATGAACTATGTACATGGACACACCTCCGTGGGCTATCCCAATTGCTCTCTTGTTATTGCAGTTCTCCTGAAAAAGCGCTGTAGCTGGAACGCAAAAGGCCGTTAGCAACATCATTCCTACATATATTAATGCACCTCGCCAAAACAAGCGAAAGTATATACACAAACAGATCAGAGCCATCAGGATACGAATCCACGATTGTCGCTGTTCACGAGTGTGGCTTAGTTCCTACTGGGACGCCTTAAACCACTTAGCTTCAGATGCCTCAAAACGCTAGGTAGCCTGTTAGAAGCTATTTTTCTTCATAGCGCCGGACACACTAGTGAGTCTATAGCATGGTCCACAGCCATTTCATTCTCCATCTATATGTTCTGGCCTCCTATATATATATATATATATATATATATATATATATATATATATATATATATATATATATATATAATATATATATATATATATATATAAAATATATATATATATATATATATATATATATATATATATATATATATATATATATATGGTAGAGTTATTATTGAAAGAATTAAGAGTAAGACGGAGAATAGGATAGCAGATGAACAAGGAGGCTTTAGGAAAGGTAGGGGGTGTGTGGACCAGGTGTTTACAGTGAAACATATAAGTGAACAGTATTTAGATAATTCGTAGTTTGGAAGTTAGGAGGAGGTGCTGGATTACCAAAACTGTTGTCCAGAGGGCTGAGGAAGGGTTGTTGAGGTGGTTCGGACATGTAGAGATAATGGAGCGAGGTCTTTGTGGCATTTATGGATTTGGAAAAGGCGTATAACAGGGTGGATAGGGGGGCAATGTGGCAGATGTTGCAAGTGTATGGTGTAGGAGGTAGGTTACTGAAAGCAGTGAAGAGTTTTTACGAGGATAGTGAGGCTCAAGTTAGAGTATGTAGGAAAGAGGGAAATTATTTCCCAGTAAAAGTAGGCCTTAGACAAGGACGTGTGATGTCACCGTGGTTGTTTAATATATTTATAGATGGGGTTGTAAGAGAAGTAAATGCGAGGGTCTTGGCAAGAGGCGTGGAGTTAAAAGATAAAGAATCACACACAAAGTGGGAGTTGTCACAGCTGCTCTTTGCTGATGACACTGTGCTCTTGGGAGATTCTGAGAGAAGTTGCAGAGATTGGTGGATGAATTTGGTAGGTGTGCAAAAGAAAGAAAATTAAAGATGAATACAGCAAAGAGTAAGGTTATGAGGATAACAAAAAGATTAGGTGATGAAAGATTGAATATCAGATTGGAGGGAGAGAGTATGGAGGAGGTGAAGTGTATTCAGATATTTGGGAGTGGACGTGTCAGCGGATGGGTCTATGAAAGATGAGGTGAATCATAGAATTGATGAGGGAAAAAGAGTGAGTGGTGCACTTAGGAGTCTGTGGAGACAAAGAACTTTGTCCTTGGGAGCAAAGAGGGGAATGTATGAGAGTATAATTTTACCAACGCTCTTATATGGGTGTGAAGCATGGGTGATGAATGTTGCAGCGAGGAGAAGGCTGGAGGCAGTGAGATGTCATGTCTGAGGGCAATGTGTGGTGTGAATATAATGCAGAGAATTCGTAGTTTGGAAGTTAGGAGGAGGTGCTGGATTACCAAAACTGTTGTCCAGAGGGCTGAGGAAGGGTTGTTGAGGTGGTTCGGACATGTAGAGATAATGGAGCGAAACAGAATGACTTCAAGAGTGTATCAGTCTGTAGTGGAAGGAAGGCGGGGTAGGGGTCGGCCTAGGAAATGGTTGGAGAGAGGGGTAAAGGAGGTTTTGTGTGCGAGGGGCTTGGACTTCCAGCAGGCATGCATGAGCGTGTTTGATAGGAGTGAATGGAGACAAATGGTTTTTAATACTTGACGTGCTGTTGGAGTGTGAGCAAAGTAACATTTATGAAGGGGTTCAGGAAACCGGCAGGCCGGACTTGAGTCCTGGAGATGGGAAGTACAGTGCCTGCACTCTGAAGGAGGGGTGTTAATGTTGCAATTTAAAAACTGTAGTGTAAAGCACCCTTCTGGCAAGACAGTGATGGAGTGAATGATGGTGAAAGTTTTTCTTTTTCGGGCCACCCTGCCTTGGTGGGAATCGGCCAGTGTGATAATAAAATAAATAAATAAATAATATATATATATATATATATATATATATATATATATATATATATATATATATTATATATAATATATATATATATAAATATATATATATGCAAGGAATTCGCGAGAGCAGGCGAAATATACAAACACTGATCTCTGGCTGAAGGAGACTCGAATCTACGAACCTTAGGACAAGGTACGCAGTGCTTTACCAATCTACCCACACTGGACAATACCTTGGCTACACGCCAAGGTATTGTCCGGTTGGGGTTATATATATATATATATATATATATATATATATATATATATATATATATATATATATATATATATATATATATATATATATATATATAAAAGATGGTGGTGTTGTAATTATGAACACTGACGATTACAGGAACAAAATGCTCAATGTACTTAATGACCCAGATACCTACAAACCTCTCACAACTAACCAAGTGGACAACCTTACCAAAACATTTCTTCACAGGACTCGCCTCATTCTGAGGGACTCAGAACTAGAGAAGAAACTTCTGCTCACCATACCCAGCAACCCCAGACCTGCCAGAATGTACGGCCTGTCAAAAACTCACTAGCCAGGTATCCCATTGAAGCCCATTTCTTCGGGAATGGGCAGTGCTCCCCACCAACTCTCAGGAATTCTCGCTAAATACCTCTCTAAACTCTTGGGCACAATCAGTCCAGCACATCTCGAACACTCGGGTGATCTTCTCAGTCGCATTCGTAACCTCAACATCAGGAACAAGAAACTCTCCGGCCTTGACATGACTTCCCAATTCACCAAAGCACCTACTACACAAGCCGTCGATCTCTTGCGCAGGAAAATTGACGATTCATTTTATCTTCCTATTACAGCCAGCGACTTCATCGACCGTGTTGAACTATGTGTTGGCTTTATGTATTTCTCTTTCAAAAATCACCTCTTCCAGCACACTTTTGGACTACCCATGGGTTCGCCACTCAGTGCCGTCCTGGCGAAGCTATGCATAAATATCTGGAAGTTTAGTTTAATATGTTTATTATGCACCCCATACCCATCCCGTGGGCGGTAGTCAAAAGATTACAGAAGTACATAATGGGTTCAGAGACTGGACTCCAAAGTTTTGATAGCTGAGCAAGTTACAGAGGTAATAAACTCACAGTTACAAAGGTAATGAACTCACAATTTACAAAGATAATGAACTCCAGGTAGGTCTGGTCACAATCATGACAAGTTACAAAGGTATTTACAGATTACAGAGGTACGTAATGGGTCCAGGGACTGGGCCCCCAAAGTTTCGATAGCTGAACTAGGTACAAGTTACAAAGGTAATGAATCCTGTAAGAATGGTTACTTACGTTTATACATGGCTACAGTCATGAACAAATTATATATAGAGCAATGAGCAATTCACACTTCCACACACGGTCACAACTGTAATGAGTTATTGGTGCAAATATTGATTGTTGAGTCACACACAACACACACACACCACACACACACACACACACACACACACACACACACACACACACACACACACACACACACACACACACACACATACACACACACACGTACGCACGCACGCGCACACACATATTCATACACAAACTCATACGCACATAGCCGAGCGTTTTTCCACCATTATTCCCTCATCTGGCACCTGGCTCCGTTATGTTGACGACATTCTCATCATAACTCCCAGACGCTTCGACGTTCAAGCTCTCCAACACAAGTTCAACCAGGTCGAGCCCTCAGTCCAGTTCACACTTGAAGAAGAAGTCGACAACACTCTTCCTTTCCTTGATGTTCTTCTCTGCAAAGCTGACAATGAACTTCGTTTTAAAGTCTATCGAAAACCTACCAACCAACACGATCTTCTCCACTTCTACTCTCACCACGACACCAAAACTAAACGTGGTGTAATTATAGGCTTTTTCCTACGCGCACTCAGAATCTGCAGCAATGAGTTCCTTGAGGAAGAATGCACTATAATTGAACAAATATTTTCTAAACTTCACTATCCTCGTCACTTCATCAGAGACTGCAGACGGCGGGCATAAAACATCTTCAACACACCCAGAGAAGACACTGCCGAGAAGAGATACATAGTCATCCCCACCAACACCATTGCCAAACACGTTTCCAACATCTTTTCCAATACCTCATTTTAAGTAACTACCTCCAAAACCACGACCATCAAGACATTACCAGTAATAGACAAGACAAACTTCCATCCTCTGCATGTTCCATCTTCTTGCTGTTCAACCAGTCTCTTGTCCTTTTCTGTTTCGAAAACCTTCTTACAGTCCAACAAAATGCAGTCTACCCATTCCTCTTTTTCCTGTCTTATTTCTGTTACCTTGTCAAAGAACTTCGATAGGTTTGTGTTGCAGGATTTCCCATCCCTGAAGCCGTGCAGGTTGTCATGTATTAGTCCATTCTTTTATAGGTGCTCCACCGTTCTTTTCCTCATAATCTTTTCCATAACTTTACATACATGTGAGCGACAGTGGTCTGCATTTTAGTGCAGCTTGTCTGTCTCATTTCTTAAGAATATGAACCGTTAACCCAATCCGTTTGCCTTATCAATCCTCCTTGTCACACCAGTCTCAAGAACCACGATCGTTTTAGCTACTGGGCTGAGCTCTGGTACTGTCTCTCCTACTCATAACCTTCCATCTTCCTCTCATCAATCTACTTTTCCCCTATCCCCACTTCTCCTCTTACCCCACAAGGGTTTTATCTATACTCTGTTGATCTTGATCTTGAAGAGTCAGAACTTCTCTACTTGTTTCATCATACGTCTACCCTTCTACCTCATGGAGCTCATGAATAATGAGTGTACTCTTGCTTTCCTCATCAAGTTTTGTTTATTTCCATATCTCTGGGTCCGATTTAAGTATCCCCTTGGGTGTCTCTTTTATCATCTCTGAGACGTCTTGGTGGCCCGGTATCATTACCCCGAGGGACTTCTTTGCACCTTCCCCTCCTTCAATCCTCCTCACTGTCCGCTGTTCTTCCGTTATCCAGCTCCTTGTTGCTCTCAGTCCTCACATCTACATCATGCTTCGGCTTTTCCAGTTCTTCCTCCAGTCTCTGCATCCTTTCCTCAGCAGCAAGACCTCATAGCTCCCACTTCTTGCTCTCTGTAGATATCTTCTTGACAATTATATTGCAAAACACACTTAACCTTGTTTCCCACTTCCATTCCATTGTGTGTGTTTGTGTGTGTGTGGTGCATTGAGGAGTCACTAAGGAAAAAGAGACGAATGTATGAGAGGGGAATGTATGAGAGTACAGTTGTACCAATGCTCTTATATGGGTGAGAATAATAGGTAGTAAATGTGGCAACAAGGAGATGGCTGGAGGCAGTGGAGATGTCTTGTCGGAGTTCAATATGTGGTGTGATTATGCAGAGAATCCGTAGTTTGGTGATTAGGAATTGCAGGGTTACTAAAAGTATTATCCAGAGAGCTGGAGAGGAGTTGTTGAGGTAGTTTCGACATTTAGAGAGAATGGAACAAAACAGAATGACTTGAAGGATGTATAAATCCATAGTGAAAGGAAAAAGGGGTAGGGGTCATCCTAGGAAAAGTTGAAGGGAGGGGATAAAGGAGGTTATGTGTGAGGGTGACTTAGACTTCCAGTTAGCATACGTGAACACGTTAGATAGGACTAAGTGACTTTGTAAATGGTCCAAGTCAGACTAAAACGTCATCGTAAGCTCCTCTCTCTTATGTGCTGGTTATTGGTGCATTGTTCCAGTCAGGGTATTTTCCCTTTTTGTTCTTAATGAAAGGATGCAGGAGAACCAGTTAACTGGACTTGATTTTTGGTGGTGGGAAGTACAGTGTCTGTACACTAAATGAAGGGTGGAGATATGTTGCCATTTTTGAACTGCCGTAATGGAGTGAGGGAAGATGCAAGTGTTTCGTTTGTTTTAGGTAACCCTGTCTCGGTGGGACTAACTACATTATTTTACTCTAAGAAACCTTCCTCTCATTCCACATATTGCTACTCTTGCAACATTGCATAGCTCTTAATGACGTATGGAGGCGTGTGCAAGATCTTGAGTTGAAGATTTCCATTCCCCATAAGTTGTCTTGTTTTAGCCCACCTCATGGTGAGCGTTAAAATTCCACGATGCTCTAACCCACTGCACCATCCAATCCAACAAACATCACACATCCAGCAGAGCTAGGTGAAGGCCTTAAACAACACGGGTTCGATCCCCCGGCTGGTCGCAGTGTTGTTATTGATTAAATGCCACTCGTTCGTGGTTACAATACTATATATACTGCTTGTGGAGGCTAGTACACGAAACGGGGAGCAGAATGAGATTAGCTCTGAGGCACCCACACCATCGTATGTCCTCGGATCACAGGACAACACTTAGCTCTGCTGGGTGCGTGATCTTTGCAGGATTGGATGGTGCAGTGGGTTAGAGCGTCTTGAATTTTCGCTCATCATGAGGCGGGCTAAAACAACACGGGTTAGATCCCGCGCTAGTCGCAGTGCTGTTATTGATATATATATATTATATATATATATATATATATATATATATATAAATATATATATATATATATATATATATATATATAATATATATATATATATATATATATATATATATATATATATATATATATATATATATATATATATATATATATATATATATATATATTGTAACATTTCAATATTTTATAACAAAAAATAACTTTAATGCTTGCATAACTCACTCTTAGATATGGAATTGTTGCAGAGTCTTTTTCCCATATCACCGTAACAGATGGATCGTCCATCACGTCACGTAGTGTTTGGTAAGGTTGAGGGATGTGTCTCACTGCCAGGAGAGCCATGAGGTTGCCAGAGTAACTCCTTGTTAACACCAGTGTCACCATCATCCACACCATCAACACCACCCGCTCCCACAACCAGATTATAGGCAACGTCGTATCTATAATAGTTGCAGAAATATTGTATTACTAGTCTTTAATGAGTTTTAAGCGATCCGTTGGTGAATTTCATAAATAGTTCACATAACCTGTCATAATGAATATTTCAGTAGAATTTTAAGGTTAAACTTAAGGCGTGAAGATAACATTCGGACAGAAAACGTGTAAACTAATCATAAATGATGGAAGGTCTTCCCATAAAATTACATCTGCTCGGTTTACCGAGGGATTTCAACTTCCATGTCAGTTCAATCTTTTCCTGGAGGTTAGAAATATTTATTAGGTACAGATACGTTCGGAATTAAGCATGTTTTAATTATGTCTTCATTTCCTAGGAGGAGTGCGAAAACTCTTCTGTGTGTTCAGTTAGATACGTCACAACGAGAGGAGAGACAAGGATGATCGTTGGATGAAAAAGATTAATTGACGTAGTGAGTAAAGAGAAATTTTACCTTGTTGTAACAATATCCTAATGTAGCCGAAGGTGACGTGTAACCAATAGTTATGATCATCACTCTTGAGAGAGCCGCAGGAATACATGAGGAACACTGCAGCAGCAAGCATCACCAGCATCCCCAGGATGGCCGCCCACACCAGTGGTGCCAGGGGAAACAAGAAGCCCCAGGGGTCCACCTCAGGAACACCCCGACCCGCCAGGATTCTCCAGTAATCTAACAATATTGGTACAGTATAGTCCACCGCCTCGGCTCGCCATCTATCAAGCATGAAAGGTCCAGCACCGATACTAACTTCCTGTAGAAAAACTGAAGACGTGTTATTTATTTTATTTTATTAACACACTGGCCGATTCCCACCAAGGCAGGGTGGCCCGAAAAAGAAAAACTTTCACCATCATTCACTTCATCACTGTCTTGCCAGAAGGGTGCTTTACACTACAGTTTTTAAACTGCAACATTAACACCCCTCCTTCAGAGTGCAGGCACTGTACTTCGCATCTCCAGGACCCAAGTCCGGCCTGCAGGTTTCCCTGAATCCCTTCATAAATGTTACTTTGCTCACACTCCAACAGCACGTCAAGTATTAAAAACCATTTGTCTCCATTCATTCCTATCAAGCACGCTCACGCATGCCTGGTGGAAGTCCAAGCCCCTCGCACACAAAACCTCCTTTACCCCCTCCCTCCAACCTTTCCTAGGCCGACCCCTACCCCGCCTTCCTTCCACTACAGACTGATACACTCTTGAAGTCATTCTGTTTCGCTCCATTCTCTCTACATGTCCGAACCACCTCAACAACCCTTCCTAAGCCCTCTGGACAACAGTTTTGGCAATCCCACACCTCCTCCTAACTTCCAAACTACGAATTCTCTGCATTATATTCACACCACACATTGCCCTCAGACATGACATATCCATTGCCTCCAGCCTTCTCCTCGCTGCAACATTCATCACCCATGCTTCATACCCATATAAGAGCGTTGGTAAAACTATACTCTCATACATTCCCCTCTTTGCCTCCAAGGACAAAGTTCTTCGTCTCCACAGACTCCTAAGTGCACCGCTCACCCTTTTCCCCTCATCAATTCTTTGATTCACCTCATCTTTCATAGACCCATCCGCTGACACGTCCACTCCCAAATATCTGAATACATTCACCTCCTCCATACTCTCTCCCTCCAATCTGATATCCAATCTTTCATCACCTAATCTTTTTGTTATCCTCATAACCTTACTCTTTCCTGTATTCACTTTTAATTTTTTTCTTTTGCGTACCCTACCAAATTCATCCACCAACCTCTACAACTTCTCTTCAGAATCTCCCAAAGAGCAGCTGTGACAACTCCCACTATATGTGTGATTCTTTATCTTTTAATTCCACGCCTCTTGCCAAGACCCTCGCATTTACTTCTTACAACCCTATCTATAAATATATTAAACAACCACGGTGACATCACACATCCTTCTCTAAGGCCTACTTTGACTGGGAAATAATCTCCCTCTTTCCTACATACTCTAACTTGAGCCTCACTATCCTCATAAAAACTCTTCACTGCTTTCAATAACCTACCTCCTACACCATACACCTGGAACATCTGCCACATTGCCCCCCTATCCACCCTGTCATACGCCTTTTCCAAATCCATAAATGCCACAAAAACCTCTTTAGCCTTATCTAAATACTGTTCACTTATATGTTTCACTGTAAACACCTGGTCCACACACCCCCTACCTTTCCTAAAGCCTCCTTGTTCATCTGCTATCCTATTCTCCGTCTTACTCTTAATTCTTTCAATAATAACTCTACCATACACTTTACCAGGTACACTCAACAGACTTATCCCCCTAAAATTTTTTGCACTCTCTTTTGTCCCCTTTGTCTTTATACAAAGGAACTATGCATGCTCTCTGCCAATCCCTAGGTACCTTACCCTCTTCCATACATTTATTAAATAATTGCACCAACCACTCCAAAACTATATCCCCACCTGCTTTTAACATTTCTATCTTTATCCCATCAATCCCGGCTGCCTTACCCCTTTCATTTTACCTACTGCCTCACGAACTTCCCCCACACTCACAACTGGCTCTTCCTCACTCCTACAAGATGTTATTCCTCCTTGCCCTATACACGAAATCACAGCTTCCCTATCTTCATCAACATTTAACAATTCCTCAAAATATTCCCTCCATCTTCCCAATACCTCTAACTCTCCATTTAATAAGTCTCCTCTCCTATTTTTAACTGACAAATCCATTTGTTCTCTAGGCTTCCTTAACTTGTTAATCTCACTCCAAAACTTTTTCTTATTTTCAACAAAATTTGTTGATAACATCTCACCCACTCTCTCATTTGCTCTCTTTTTACATTGCTTCACCACAAAAAAACAATTAATATATTATAAGCAAACATCAAGAGACCAAGATTGCAATGTACATAACAATCTTTAAAAAAATCAGTATAATTTTTTTATGTTTTAAAATTCCATAACGTAACTCGTACAAATTAATTGAGAAAGAAGGAAATTAGAAAAACTAGAAAAACAATAATTTTCAGATCATGAGCATAAGAATCTGCCAATGATTCATCATTTTATTTAGAGCATCAGTGGGTTTATGCAGGAAAATATTTAAAGCAATACAAACGAAGTTGGGGATATATATATATATATATGTCGTGCAGAATAGGTAAAACTTGCAATTTTGCCTTAAATGGTAACGCTCTTCTTGCCGAATAAGGCAAGCGAAAATTTGTGTATGCAATAATTTCGCAAAAATCATTCTTAAATTAACGGAAAAAATTATATTCACTGTGTTTGTTTAATATTAAATTACTGTAAACTTAACTAAAATATACTTAGTTGGATTAGGCTAAATTAAATTGCGCTTGTTATAATAAGGCTACAAAGTTTTCTATGGTTCTTTTGGTATAAAATTATTATATTTTAAAAAACATCAATGAAAAAAATATATTTTTACACGTATAAGAGAAAATTTTAGAAAGGACTTAATTTTAAATGAGTTTCTTGCTAATTGACCAGTTTTACATATTCGACACGATATTATATATATATATATATATATATATATATATATATATATATATATATATTATATATATAATATATATATATATATATATATATAATATATATATATATATATATATATATATATATATATATATATATATATATATATATATATATATATATATATATATATATATATAATATATATAATATATATATTATAATGCCAGTGAGACATGATAGACGTAAAAAATGCCTCACTTCACTGACCTCCCTGACCACCAAGCCCATCATGCCGGTCCATGAACCATTACTGAGTCTTAAGCCCCAGACTCCATCAGGAGGCCGCACGAAGGAGTATCTGGCGAGATAGATAAAACTATTTACTGTAACTTATAAGTTATTGACTCGTGTGTTAACAATTATTAATAAGTTAATGTTATGAATGAGTGCCAAGATTCGATCCCTAGGTTCGGCAGTGCCAGCGCTCTGTCTTCTACACTATAAAGGATCATAAGTGATGTTCGAGTCAGAAGATTATTTTTCCAGGAGAGGTATTTCAAAACCACGACTTGGGACTCTTTTGTATGCTTTTATGAAAGTCACTAAACTCCACCTGAAGGCAGTGACAATAAAGACTAATGGAGCAAACTCGACAAGTGGTGAAAAAGAAACATGTGTAGAGAGTAACTTTAACTGAGGAATTTTTTGAGACTGAAGAAGACTGTTTTACAAGCTAAACCTCTCAGTAAGGTTCTCCTCTAGCTCTTGCAGTTCTAAGACCCTGGTCATCTATGCCAATGTAATTCTTCAGAAAAATCAATGCCAAATGGGTCTGAATCCTACTCCTCTGTTACAACCTCCTACCGCTCTCAGCCACCCTCAAGCTCCTAGTTATCTCTTACCACCACGCGTCCATTCCATGAAAAACATGCATATTGTTTCATGATTTTTGTGAAGCACTGACTTGGTTTAGAAGGACAAGAGTTACATTTGCTTATTTTGACTGTTGGAGATGAGAGATTCGTTACAAAATCCTGCCAGCCTTTACAAATATTGAGCGTTTCATGGGACAAGTCCCCTTGTTTTACAACACTGCAAAAAAGACTTGGCAAGGTGAACTTAATTTTTGCTACCAATATTACCCGCGAAACTTAACGTATATTTTCAGACGTCAAGGCGTTGTTCACCCGAGTGCGAGTAACCGATCTGTTATCATATGTGGAAGAATTAAATGGACTCTTCATGCCATTTGATAAGAACATTATTATTGAGCAGATTTAGTTGTGTGTAGTTTACTGCAAGTTTGACTTTGAAGCGAAATATTGTGCTCACAGGTAAAAAATGGCTTTGGGAAATCCATTGTTTACCCTATTAAGCAGTTTGTACATGGGTTTTCTCGAGGCTAGGTTGTTGAAAGACATTCTGACCTATAAACCTAATGGTTCAGATGCTCTGTGGATGACATTCTGTGTCTTGGGCCAAATGATAGCAACGCTTTTCTTGCCGAATAAGGCAAGTGAAATTTTATGTGTACAATAACGAAAAAAATATATTTCATTGGGTTTGTTTATTACTAAATTATTTTAAACTTATCTGAAATATATTTAGTTGGATTAGGCTAAATAAATTTTCTCTTGTTATTCTTAGGTTAGGAAAATTTTATAAAGTTCTTTTGAAACAAAATAATTAATTTGTACATTAACATGAATGAAAAAAATATCTTTAAATGAATAAGAGAATATTTTTAGAAAAGACTTAATTTTAAATGAGTTCTTGCTAAATGACCAGTTTTACCTATTCGGCACGACACACACACACACACACACACACACGGGGCCAGAAGCTTGGACTACCCCTGCAACCTCAACTAGGTGAGTACACACACACACACACATATACACAACATTTCATATATATGAGGAAGATTCGCGTTCATATGTGGTATGGCAAGTGTGCCATAGAATGATAGAGCGGATATTACTACTAATGATTTTTTAGAAAAAGGTGGGGAAGGAAGTTGGAGAGATAGCTCCGAAGATAAGTGAGAAGAAATCATGTACTCAACCCGAACTACGATCACCAGGATGGCACTTCCAGAACTGGCGGCACAAAGATCAGCCAGGTGTCCCTGGGTGTCCCTCAGATGTCACCAGAAGTACCCAGCACTCTCCAAATAATCTAATTCCCAGTTCTCGACAGCACTACTACTGAAGTCCATGCAAGAACCTGGCCAACAATGTTTCCTTTTTCCTTCAGCATTGGAACTGAATTTCACAAAGGGGGAATTTTCTCAGCAAGGAGTCCAAATTGAGAGAGGGGGTAGGGAGCAATTACACTTGATTCGATGAAGAAAACAAGTAGTCAAATTCTTCGGATCAAGAGCTACTTCGCCAACTCCAGGGATCTGCCGACTTGAGCGGGTGCGAAGGTCGAGACATCTGGCCCTACCTCATAACAGTAATAAATACTTTATTACTGTTACCAGGGCAGCCAAATTTTTTTTTCTTATACCACCAAATTTTTCACGAAAAGGTACCATAAAACACAAAAACGTACCAAATTTTAAACATCAGTAAATAAACCCTATAAAACCTCTTAAAAAGAAATAAAAATACATAGAACTTATATTACATTACATCTTGCAATAAGATCACAGTAAACAAGTGATATCAGAATATGCAAAACAACCACTGTGAAAGAATAGTTAAAATTCCAAGCGCTTTCGTGACTTCTCACTTATCAAGGAACCTTGATAGTATGAGAAGTCACGAAATCGCTTGGAATTTTATTATTCTTTCACAGTGGTTGTTTTGCATACATCTTACTAAAATATTGAAATAGAGAAAATACAGCCAGTTTATCTTATAATTTGTTACAACAAAACTTTTTCCTCAACTGCTTCGTCACTATAACATCTTTTTTATATTTTATCACAAAGTTCTTTTGGTGGGTCTAACACCACAAACAACTTCAATTTTGCAAGCAGTTCACAAGATAAAATATCTGAAACATCTGCTTTATAAGGCGAACATGAAAGTTTAAAATTTGTGCTCGAAATTCTTGCAATTTTTTCCCAGGAAACTTTTGTTGAATTATCCAGGCAAATGTTTTCTACAGTGACGGCACAATAAATGTCATCTATCCTGACGTATGTTGAAAGATCATTGATATGGATTTTACTTATATCATTAAATTTCGACATTTCTCGCTTGATGAAATTACTGAGACTCACTGTAGCACCAGTATTAATGGAATTCCTTAACTTATGAACTCTATATGTTTCTATTTGATACTTCAAATTGAGCTTATTGATAAGCTTAGAAAGCATAATGCATTTTTGTAATGAGATTTTATGATTTCTTTATAATTCGTGAAGAAATAGGAATGTCATCTTCTAATGCAACAGATGAAACGAACAATGAAAGTGCAGACCATTGTTCTGATATTCTTTTCATCACTTGCTCAAGGGAAAGACATCTTGTTCAGCAAATGTGGAGAACTTTTCTATGATTGGTATTTGTAAATGTCTGAAATTCTTTATATTCATTTAGGCTCTTAGAACTATTGCTCAAAATTGAAAAAATATTTCTGGTTAACTCTTCCAAATAACGTTGCAGTTCAGTGGAGTGAATAACAAACACAAGGTTGTGTAAATATATACGAGTTTTTTTTGTTTTGTTTTAAGAGATACTGGACTTTTCCTTCGCTTTCCAACATAACACTAACATTATCGCTGGCTAATCCTATTAGGTTTTTCAAAATGAATTTCATTCTGTTAAAAAAAAGCCTCTATACAATTATAAATTCCAAGAGCAGTTGCGTCTTTTATTTCCAAAAGTGTTAGAAATTGGTTCACTAATTTTTGAACTTTAGTATCATAATTTCTAACTACCAGAACACCTTGTTTGACAGTAGAAATGTCTGTTGTCTCATCAGTAATAAGATCAAATTTTGTCACCTTCAACTTAGGTACTAGGTTACAGAAGTAACCTAGTATCTAAGTTGGTACTATTTAATACCTACTGGACGTTTGGTACAGTAGATACATTTTTATTGGAAGAAAAGAAAATGAAAAAAAAAATAAAAATAATAATTAAAAAAAAAGAGAGGATACAAAAAAAGGAAAAAAATGAAACTATAGGTCTACTTGATGCGAATGGGGAAAAAAGTATTAAAATAAATGTAAGTGAGGAAGTATAAGCACAAGTGATATGTATGTGTCAGAAAGCACTGACTGCGAGGATGTGAGTTACTGGATAGCGCAGCTTTGACAGTGTTCTAGATAGCACCACTAGGATAACACATGGCTTTAATAATGGATCCAGCTTCTATCACGTTGCTGTTGTTCAGGTCATTCAACTTCCAGATCACCTTCTGGCTTTATAAATATTTACTAAGATCTTTGTGACTCAGCTGTGTTTGTATCTCGCTTCAAGAACACCGTCGGCCTGTTCTTTGTAATAGTATCTCGTGTGTGTACTCACCAAATTGTGGTTGCAGGGGTCGAGACTCAGCTTCTGGCCCCGCCTCTTCACTGATCGCTACTAGGTTCTCTCTCTGCTTCCAGAACTTTGTCATACATCATCTTAAAGCTATGTATGGTTCCTGCCTCCACTACATCACTTGCTAGACTATTCCACTTCCTGACGACTCTATGACTGAAGAAATACTTCCTAACATCCTTCTGACTCGTCTGAGTCTTCAGCTTCCAATTGTGACCCCTTGTTTCTGTGTCTCCTCTCTGAAACAACCTGTCTCTGTCTACCTTATCTATTCCACGCAGTATTTTGTATGTCGTTATCATGTCTCCCCTGACCCTCCTATCCTGTGTGTGTGTGTGTGTGTGTGTGTGTGTGTGTGTGTGCGTGTACTCACCTAATTGTCGTTGCAGGTGCTGAGTCATAGCTCCGGCCCCTCCTCTTCGCTTATCTCTTCTTAAAGCTATATATGGTTCCTGGCTCCATTATGTCACTCTCCAGATTGTTCCACTTCCTGCCAACTCTATGACTGAAGAAATACTTCCTAACATCCTTGTGATTCATCAGAATTTTCAATTTCCAGCTGTGACCCCTTGCTGATGTGTCCAATTTCCGAAACATTCTGTCCTTATCTACCTTGTCAATATCTTTCACTGTTTTATATGTCGTTATCACTTCTCCCTATCCCTCCTGTCTTCTAGTGTCGTCAGATTGATTTCCCTTAACGTCTCCTCATGGGACATACCCCTCAGCTCCGGGACAAGTGTTGTTGCAAACCATTGCACTTTCTCTAATTTCTTGACGTGTTTGACTAGGTATGGGTTCCAAACTGATGCTGCATACTCCAGTACGGTGTACAGAGTCTCGAACGATTCCTCAGAAGATGTGCTCGGTATTATACTTACCCCAAGATCCTTTTCCTTGAGTGAGGTTTGCAGTCTTTGGCCACCTAGCCTATATTCTGTCTGCGGTCTTCTTTCTCCTTCCCCGATCTTCATGACTTTGCAATTGGTGGGGTTAAATTCGCAGTCAGTTGCTAGACCAGGCTTGCAGCCTATCCAGGTCTCTTTGTAGGCCTCTCTGATGATCATCCGATTTAATTCTCTTCATTAACTTCACATCATCTGTAAACAGGAACACTTCTGTGGCTATCCCTTCCGTCATGTCATTCACATATACCAAAAATAGCACTGGTCCTAGGACCAGTGCTATTTTTGGAACCTCGCTGGTAACAGGCGCCCACTCTGACACCTCGTGACGTACCATGATTCGTTGTTGCCTCCCTGTCAGGTATTCTCTGATCCATTGCAGTGCCCTTCCTGTTATGAGTGCCTGATCCTCTAGCTTTTGCACTAATCACTTGTGAGGAACTATGTTGAAGGCCCTCTTGCAGTCCAAGAAAATGCAGTCTATCTACCCCTCTCATTCTCGTGTCTTAGTTTCGTTACCTTTTCATAAAACTCCAGTAGGTTCGTGACACAGGATTTTCCTTCCCTGAATCCATGCAGGTTGTCGTTCATAAGATTGTTCCATTCCAGGTGCTCCACACTCTCCTCCTGAAAATCTTCTCTATGACTTTGCATACTATACACGTCAGTGACACTGGTCTGTAGTTTAGTGCCTCGTGTTTGTCTCCTTTCTTAAAAACTAAGACTACATTTGCCGTCTTCCATACCTCAAGCAGTTGCCCACTTTCAATGGATGTGTTGAAAATTGTTGTTCGTAGCATACGCAGCGCCTCTGTTCCCTCTCTGAGGACTCACGGAGAGACGTTCGCTCACACTGCCTTTGAGGTATCAAGTTCACTTAGCAGCTTCTTCACCTTCTCGTTTATGTGTATTTCATCCAGCACTTGTTGGTATTTCCCTTGTTGGTGTACCCCCCTATTCTGACTTTCTGGAGTCCTTTCTGTCTCCACTGTACATATTTCTTAAATCTCATGATTAGCTCCTCACTTCTTGGTCGTTTCTTGTGAGCTCCCCACCTTTCTTCCTCAGCCTGATTACTCATGCCTTGACTGTTGTCTTCCTCCTGATGTAGCTATGCACAGTTTTGGGTCAGAATGGACATTCTATGCTATGACGTTTTTGTACTGTCGCTGGACCTCCCTCCTTATCTGTGCATACTCGTTTCTGGTTCTTCGACTAGTCTCTTTATTTTCCTGGGTCCTTTGTCTTCTGTAATTTTTCCATTCTCTAGTGCACTTAGTTTTTGCCTCCCTACACCTATGGATAACCCAAGGGCTCGTTCTGGTCTTCTCATTATTTCTGTTACCTTTGGGAATAAACCTCTCCTCTGCCTCCTTGCATTTTGTTGTCACGTAGTCCATCATTTCGTTTACTGATTTTCATACCAGTTCTCATTCCCACTGAACCTCCTGCAGGAAGTTCCTCATGCCTGTGTAGTCCACCCTTTTGTAGTTTTGCTTTTTCCATCCAACTTCTGTTACCCTTCTCCACTTGTAACTACTATGTATTCGAAGCTCAGAACCACGTGATCACTAGCTTCGAGGGATCTCTCATGTGTGATGTCCTCGATGTCAGAGCTACTAAGGGTGAATACGAGGTCCAGTCGTGCTAGTTCAACCTCACCTCTCTCTCTGGTAGTGTCCCTAACATGTTGATGCATGAGGTTTTCCAGTACTACATCCATCATCTTGGATCTCCATGTTTTGGACCTCCATGTGGCTTCAGGTTTTCCCAGTCAATCTCCTTGTGATTGAAATCTCTCATAACTAGTAAATTTGATCTACCCGTGTGAGTTCTTCTGGCCACCTTAACTAGTGTATCCACCACTGCTCTGTTGCTCTCTATTGGCTTCCTGCAGTTCTGTGGTGGGTTGTACATCACTGCAATGACTACGTTATTTCCCCCAAACTGAATTGTACCTACTATGTAGTCCCTTTCGCCCATTCCTTTCATTTCCTCAAATCCCCATCGGTTTTTAATGAGCAGTGCAACTCCTCCTCCTCCTCCTTTGCTCCCTCTATCTTTCCTCAGGATCTGATATCCAGGTGGGAAGATTGCGTCTGTTATCCTGGTGAATTTCGTGTTATTCCATCTGTATTCGTATACCAAACCTTCAACTTCTTTTCTAAAACTGTGGTCTGGGGAAAACGTTGGGGTTGGGGGAGCGGGAGACCTGGTGGGGAACTATGGAGGGTTGCTGTGGGGGTGGAGTTTGTGATGAGGGGGGTGGGGGCAGTTGGTACGGTGTGTGGGTTTTGGGTTAGATTGTTTGGATGCATTGGGGTTGTCGCGGTTGAGGTCCTTCTGTAGATGTGTGAGTGTGTGTGTTTGTGTGTCCCTGATTTTTTTTTATCACATTTTATTCATCTTTATTTACATGAAAATCATAATTTTCGAAAATGAGGACACAATTCGGATATAAACATAGCTCAGATAATTTTCTTGTATTTAATAAAATGCTTTACAAACATTTTACTTAAGCAAAATGTAATGAAATGTGAGCATCATATATACAATTTAAAGCAAGAATTTGCGTAAAAATTAAAAAAAAAGCTAAATCTTTCAGCATCATAAATATTTCAAGAATTACATTGTTTCTTAGAAAAGAAATAAATGTAATAAAGTACATAACTTCACATATATCATTTGAGTGACTGACTACCTCCTGCCAAGACTGACCAACTGATCACGTCAAAACTGGTTCTCCTGTCTCCAGTGTCATTGTCGTTGTTCTTCGACTAAAGAAGCCAGGCATACAGTCGAAACTTTACGGCTTTAAAGACACTCAGATATTAAACATGTGTCTTGTTCATCCACATAAAGGGTATACACCGAGAAAAGTGAATCTTTCAGTATATCTATACCGAGTATCAACCCATATTTTAAGTATTAAAATGTCCTTGATTTGTAGAGTACAGGTGACTTGTAGCCTTAATGACTCTCGTATAGCCCTTAGGCTGTACCTTATTAAACCAACCAATAATCCAAATACATGTAGCAATTCAGGATTTATACACCAAAAAGATTTTCACTGTATTCCTGGGAATTGCAGATCTAATGACATCAGACTCAACATAGATGCCACTGTCTCTACGACCCTCAAGAGCATCACCAGACAAAAGCACCACCAACATAAGTCGGCTGCTGCAGCGGTATATGTCATGAAACATTGTGGCAAAATCTAAGTTGATTAGGCATCCATCGATGTCCATATATGCCCATAAACGGCAAAAGTTTGGAGGAACATAGAAATAAGCCTACTGGCCCATATTAGGCAGATCCTTCTCAACACCGAACACTTCTCACTCAAGCAGAACATGGCCTTCCACACTTGTCTCCGACAAGTGATCTGGGTCGCACTTGATCTCTCTCCCTTATATATACTCTATTTAACTGCCTTTATTTGGATTGAGAAGCGCCAGTGGTGAAGTTTCTCCTTCAATAAATGTCTTGATAATTTCCATAATCTGTCGGCATTAATATGCCTCTTCCTCGCACAGTATTATACACATGCTCAACATCTGGGTATCTTTACAAACGTGTCGTCATCCAAAGACCTTATGAATACAGTTCAAGGGCATAATGTGAAGACTAGAACTATATACAGAAGACGAGGTAATCAGTCCCTCAGCCAACTCCGAGGCTATACAACTGATTACCTCATCTTTTGCATATAGTTCAACAGTTTTTACATTATGTCCTTGAAGTGTATTAATAAAGCCACTGGATGGTAAAACGTTTTAAAATAATCTTGTAAATTACACATATAATATCCACAACATAATGTTCTTTAAGAAAATATTCTGGCATCATGTAGCTAAGCAATATGCTGTGTGAGGAAATTATTAATGTTAATTAGAAACTCAAGAATGACAATTTACAATGTTTCTTTTTTTCTGTTTCAGAAATACATTCTATTTTTATGTTATATTTAACTTTTTCAAGAAGAGATGCTGTGTAGTGTATCCTCCAGCGCATGTGTTCCAGGATTCGAGGAAGATATTCTGTATCTGTCATTTGAAGTGAACGTTGGTAATAATTTGTCCAGTAAAATATTAAACATTGATTTAGTTTTGAGTGCCACTTCCAGATGCTGTAAACACTTCGAAGAAAACAGATTCTGCTTTTCTTCTCTTCGGCATTGTGGAGAGAATGATGGCGCTTATAACTGAATGGGTGAGAGTACTTGTAATCCATCCAAGTGTCTGAAAGTCGTGTAGTGCCGGCACTGCCAGCCAGTTCATATGACATAGGATTTGCTTCACGAGGAGTGTGTTCACAAAGTCTTGAGTGATGCTACCTTCCTGCAGCCAGCGATGTATCCACCTGTAGACGGTGGACACGCTGACACCAGTCTCTCGAGCAATGGCATAGAGGGACATACCACAAGCTCTCATAAGCACAAAATTGGCTCGTTCAGTCACACTCGTTGCTTGAAATCTGCGTCGGATCCTCATTATAATACTCTGTGAAAATGAGATTGAAATAATAGCTAGTTTTATAATGGAGGTACTTAGAAAATTAGACCTAAGTTATAATTTCATGCAGCAATCGTGTAATCTCTTCTGTATATCATTTTATGGTGTATATTCTCCATTTTCTTTAGAAATAAATGAGTCAATTTCTACAATTGATTTTACAACTGTTATCCTTCTGCTTAATTCAGATCCCAGAATTATCTTAAGTATATTATCACTCAGTACTCTGACTTCCCAGGGTGCAACTCATAAGTGTCAGCTAATACCTAGGTACCAACTGGTTACTAATTAAACAGGAGAAAAAGGTTTAAGAAAACATGCCTTCGTGTCTCC
Source organism: Cherax quadricarinatus (assembly GCF_026875155.1). Classification (NCBI taxonomy): domain Eukaryota; kingdom Metazoa; phylum Arthropoda; class Malacostraca; order Decapoda; family Parastacidae; genus Cherax; species Cherax quadricarinatus. The sequence continues at coordinate 44,599,637 of NC_069428.1, read as the reverse complement.
AGGATTTCACTCGGGTCTTTCTGTTACTAACCAAAGTTGCTAACACTGATTCACATATTTGGATTACACCAGAATAACAAATATGAAGCGTTGGGTTTATGACTTATTGTTCTCATTAATCCTTACTGATTAATAAGCAACATTTCAAGTCACAAATTTATCCTAAAATATTAAATCATTTGTAATTTCACATTTCGATTGAGAGTCTCGCTTAAATTGCCTCTGGAAACACAAATTCATGCCACGTGATTGGCTAAAATAAATTAATACAAACTAAACAAAAATGCTGAGGAGAAGATCAAAATTATTAAGCACTATCATTATATTGATGGCATGTAATACCAGCAAGATGATGAATAAGACAAACAATAAAGATATCCTAGTGTTGTTCATATGTCTTGTTTATTTAACACTACTCCTAAACAAGATTTGCGTGTCCTTCAACAGTCGAAGATATAAGAATATCACCCGTCGCTACAACACTGAGTAGGCTAAAGCGAGAACGTTTCTTTATTTAACATCTACAGACAAAATGTTACTGGAAATCACAGACGAGATGGTCAGTCTTTCAGTGACAACATATAATTTTAGGCAAGTCATTGATTTCCCGTGACTATAGATATCACTGACGGACTTCTTAATTAACAGGCGCCACCACAGGTAGTAAGTTGCACGTCTCGAGGACAGAGAAGCACTGAATTTTCTTATCAATATTTACAGCACTTGAAGATTTAACTATATTATCTCCCAATTACTGATATAGTATGATACTGTTAATGGGTTAATAAGGCAGGTCAACCAGCCAGGGTTGTCTCGTCAACCAGGTAAATTATCTTGATTATTTCCTAATGCTCTTAATCACTCCATGATTAACCAAGTTTAATTTTGTATACAGTTCACTTTAAATAATATGAGATCAAGTATCAGTCCATCTCTATTCTACAGTAGCTGCTAATTTAAAAAAAAATTAAACGATTTTATTCCTATGGTTTACAGTGTTGTATGAGTATAGATCAAAAAGATGGACGTAGTCTTCGGGAACACCAGATAAAGGTTTATTTTTCATCGTTGTTTGGAATTTCCACAGGTACAATATGTCTAATATCTTAGCCCACCAAGGTTCGTAAGAATTAGTTATTCTTATCTATCTTGCTATTTCCCAGGATGTGATTGATCTTCAAGAAACAAAGACTGAGTGTTTCCAGACTTGTAGTCTACGACTGTACAGTAACAGTGGATCTTTCCATCGTTCATAACAGCACTTGATCCTTCAGAATTGTCAGTCAGTAGACTGATGTTACGAGACTTGAATAAAGGAAACAGTCACTTCATTAGTATATAAATTCCTTATATAATCAATGATTATCACTTGCACTGTAAGCACAGACGAACTTTAACAAACATGAAAAGTAAATGACGAAGACCCAAATAATATTCAACCGGTTAATTACAACAGTAAACCATAAATGTAGTTGATATTACATGTAAATAAAGCGAAGAAAGGAAGGAAGGATATATTTCTTAATGCCGACACATACAATTACGTACAGCTTTATCAAGTCATGATTGTTAAACTTTTACATGTGGTCCCATTTAAAGTTTGTTTCACACATTGTCTTATTATGTCCAGGTTCAGTTGGGGTAAGAGTCGAATTTATGAAAATAAATTAGCCCTCAAAATAACTTGTTAAGTGATTTTGATTGTCATAGATGTAACTGAGGCCAGACAGTGACGTAGAGACAGACACCCATGAACAAACAATAAACTTAACTTGTTACTGTTTTTCTCCTCAAAAAGTATTATTCAAAATTTTATAATTATTATCTTTTATTCTAAAAATAAGGAACGGGGTCGACATCTAAGTTATTTTCCATTTGTTCTTCAAGAAAGTTATATTTCTAGACAGTTTTTAAGTGAAATGTTGTCCACTTGATCTTTAATTTCATACATTTTTCGAATAGCAAAATATGGATCAAGAATATCAAGAAATTTATCTATATAAAATACTTGTAAACTTTAAGTCATAATACACAAGATATTAATCATCTCCATTTATTAAAAAACAGATATGAGGGACACAAATTTTCAAGAAAACTTGCTTATACAGTGTTATATAAAATGTTATACAATATATGGGACTTTTACCTTGCTGCTGAAGCATGAAAGAGAAACTTGTATATGTTTGTGATTGTGTAGAAGCTTCTCACAGTGACACAGAGCTGAGAATCGATCACTGCCAACTGAGCGAGAAGCAGAAGAATGAGTCAAGCTGGACCCCGTCACTTCTTTTATGGGAGGACTGAAGAGCACGCTGGCAGCCTATTGGCTACCCTCGTGAACCTAATATCACTCTAGCGGCAGGTGATTGGTGCTTTTTAACATGATACTTCCTAACTTGAAATACGTGTAACGAGACAATTGTATTCTAATGTTCCCTTGTTGTCAATATACAATTCAATATAATAAAATAATATATTTGGCTAAAAGTCTATAGATATTATATTTGTTTCAGATATATATATATATATATATATATATATTATAATATATATTATATATATATAATATATATATATATATATATATATATATATATATATAATATATAATATATATAATATATATATATATATATATATATATATATATATAAATATATATATATATCTATGTATATATATATATATATATATATATATATATATATATATATATATATATATAATATATATAAAATATATATATAATATATATATATATAATATATAATTGTAACCACGAACGAGTGGTATTGATCAGTAACAACACTGCGCTAGCCAGGGTTCGAACCAATGTTGTACTGCGCGCAGTTGTGAGCGAGAACTACATGACGCCTTAATTAAACAACAGGAGTATCTTGTAGGATTGGGGTCCTGTGGTTAAGGCGTCATGTGGTTATCGCTCACAATGGCGGGCCAGTACAACATGGGTTCGAACTCTGGCTAACTCAGTGTTGCTATTAATATATACATATATTTTTTTCAACAAGTCGGCCGTCTCCCACAGAGGCAGAGTGACCCAAAAAGAAAGAAAATCCCCAAAAGAAAATACTTTCATCATCATTCAACACTTTCACCTCACTGATACATAATCACTGTCTTTGCAGAGGCTCCTAGATACAACACATTGTCTTTGTCACTGATGCAGGAGTCAGTATAGGGATAAATACAAATATTCATGGAGCACAAGAATAAAATGAGACGAAACCTGGTCTCACAATTTAACATAATAGTTACTGCTGGTGACTGCAGAGGCACAAATGAGTACAGTGAAGACATTATTATATGGAATGTAGGAGAAAGGGAAGGAAACAAGAGTAAAGGATATGAAATATTTGAAAATATACATGGAATAACAAAATAACTGATATTCTTTTGTGAATGGTCTTGTTACGAAATGAAAGAATCTTTGCAATAATTATTTATTATTTTTATCTGAAACTAACATCTAAATTTGCTGAGTGAGATAAATGAGAAGTTCGAGGCAGAATACAGACAGACTGGTAAGATGACCCACCAGGAGGATAACAAACATTCCCTGAAATACACAAAACAATTTCCTTAATTATTTATAATATATATTATAATATTTTTATATATATATATATATAATATATATATATATATATATATATATATATATATATATATTATATATATATATATATATTGAATATTTTTCTTATTCACAGGAAGTATTTTGTGGTTGTCCTAAGCACCTGGCAATGAAATTGGAAATTTCTTTATATAGATCTTCAATTTTGACCACCAGTAATTTCTTACTTTTTTATTTGCTTTGAATATTCCGAAATTATTAGTTACCCAGAGGTTACTGAGAGAGAGAGCTTCGTTGACAGTGATCTTGGTGGGAACATGATCACACACAGTGGAGTTGGGTTCTTCAGCTATCAACCACTGGAAGAACAACCCAGCCTCCGTCATCGACGTTATTCTGAGAGGTAACCAACATTAACATCATAATAAAACGAAAATAATATAGCGAAAGTCTATATAAAGCAGTTATTTTTTTTTTGTGAGTGTGCGTGGGGAGGAAGAGTTGATGATTGTTGCTGTGTGCGTGTATACTCACCTAGTTGCATTTCCGTGGGTTGAGCTCAGTTCCAGGCCCCGTCTCCTTGATTACTTTGAGCGATATTATTGATTTATACTCTCACGGGCCTTATCATATCTACTCTTGGAGCTGTGTATTAAGTTTGCCTCAACTACTGCCTCACTTTAGTCATTCCGTTTTCGAATCATTTTGAAACAAAATAAATACTCCCTCACATGCCTTCTACAGCTTTCACTTGTGCTTATTTGGTTAAGGTTTATCTAATTCTCATAGCCTTTCTCTATCTGCCTAATTTCTCTGAAGATTTTGTAAGTCATAATTATGTCTTTGGTCTTTATCTCCTCCAAGGTCGTCAGGTTTAGTTCTTTTAACCATTTCTCAGTCTTCGCAGCTAGTGTTCCAATCTGTTGCAAATTCTTGCACATTTTCTACAGAATATTTTCACATATTTGGGTATGTATGCTGAGGTCAGTGGTCACCTTCGGTCCTACCTGACTAAGCTCTTTGGAGTAAGCGTGGGCTGTTACCAAGCACCATGGCTTGTTGTAGTGTTTTAGAATCTCAGGTTCAAGTGTTGAAGAAGGAAATTCTACTTCTTCAGGAGGAAAATAGGAGGCTGAAGCTTCGCATAAATAAGTTTGGGAGCGAGTGTGTGAAGGATTTAGCTGGTAAGGAAGGAATGGTCACCAGCAGTGATAGTGGCAGCCGCTTTAAGTGGCAAGCGGTTCAAAGTTCAGGAAGAAGGAAGATGAGGAAAGTTAATAGACAAGATGTGAAGGTAGGAAATCGATTCTCTGTTCTCCAGGACGAGTGCACTTCAGTGGTTAGTGAGGTTGAAGGTACCATTGATTCCCCTGCTAATCAAGGTAAGAATATTTTAATAGTAGGCGATTCTCAGGTAAGATATATGGACCGTGCATTTTGCAACAGAGACAGAAAGGTCCGACAGAGAGTGTGCCTTCCTGGAGCTAGTGTTGGTGACATAGTCAGCAGGTTGGATAATATTATGGCAGGTAATGGGAACTAGCCCATTATCTGTCTTAGTGCTGGGGGTAATGACACTGGGAAGGGCAGGAGAGAGGAGCTGCTGGATAAGTACAGCATAAAAGAGACCTGGTTCAACCTGAAAAATAGAGAAATGCCTTCTGAATGCAACATACAGGGTTATAAACTATTCCACACTGATAGGGTCAACAGGAAGGGTGGTGGTGTGGCGATGTATGTCAGAAAATTTAAATTGTTGTCTTAGACATGATATAAGATTAGAAACATCGAACACAGAATCTGTTTGGCTACAGTTTCTCGAGGGACGTGACAAATTAATTTTGGGTGTGATTTATAGGCCTCCAAACCTTGATAGGGAGGGCAGTAAGCTGTTATGGGACGAAATTCATAAGGCATCTAGATATGAGAATGTTGTGATAACGGGAGATTTTAACTTTAGACAAATTCATTGGAATAATATGACAGGAAATCTTGAGTCTAGTGACTTTCTTGATACGGTTCAGGATTGCTTTTTAGAACAGGTTGTGACAGAACCAACTAGAGGAAACAATCTGCTAGACTTGGTTCTTGCCAACAAAGATTCACTAATTAATAATCTTGAGGCTAATGATGAGCTTGGGGAAAGTGATCACAAATCACTTAGTTTCAATATATCATGGAATTACCCAGACAACTGCAATCAAATCTCTGTCCCAGATTTTCGCTTGGCAGACTTCATGGGACTGAAAAATTACCTGGGTGGGCTAAATTGGGATGTCCTGACTATGGGTCAGGTAGGTGATCTTGGTTGCCAATATGACGTTTTTCAGAGCATAGTTCTAGCTGCCCAGACAACTTTTGTTTCCGAGTAGGGAAATACGATCTAACAAAACTGATCCCAAATGGATGAACAATAGATTAAAACATCTCATTGGTCAAAAGAGAGGCATATATAGGCGTATTAAAAGAGGGGATCCGCAGTTAAGAAATCAATATATTCATTTAAAGAGAGAAACAAAGAAAGGAATCAGAAAAGCAAAAAGGGATTCTGAGGCCATGGTCGCAAGGGATTCAAAGACTAACCCAAAAGGGTTCTTTCAGGTATACAGAAGTAAGATTAGGGACAAGATTGGCCCACTTAAGAGTAACTCTGGTCAGATCACTGACAGTGTTAAGGATATGTGTGAAATTCTCAATACCTACTTCCTCTCAGTTTTCACCCAGGAAAATACTAGCGATATTCTTGAAATGATAGATTATGTAGAACAGGATAATAAACTATATACAATTGGGATAACTATTGACATGGTCCTCAGACAAATAGAGAAACTAAAACCTAACAAATCCCCAGGCTCTGATGAACTGTTTGCAAGGGTGTTAAAGGAATGTAAAAGAGGAACTTAGCATACCTTTGGCTAATCTTTTTAACATATCACTACAAGCTGGCACAGTGCCTGATAAGTGGAAAATGGCAAATGTAATACCTATTTACAAGGCAGGTGACAGGTCCTTGGCTTCGAACTATAGACCAATAAGCCTTACCTCCATAGTGGGAAAATTTATGGAATCAATAATTGCCGAAGCAATTCGTAGCCATCTTGACAGGCACAGAGTGATTAATGAATCTCAACACGGTTTTACAAAGGGGCGTTCCTGTCTTACAAATTTACTAACTTTTTTAACTAGGGTGTTTGACGAGGTAGAATGGTAGATCATGGTAATGAATATGATATTTTGTATATGGACATCAGTAGAGTTCCACTTCAGAGGCTATTGAGGAAACTTAAGGCACACGGAATAGGAGGAGAAATTTTTTCCTGGGTAGAGGCATGGCTGACAAATAGACAGTAGAGAGTTTGCATAAATGGGGAGAAATCACAATGGGGGCACGTCACAAGCGGTGCTCCTCGGGGGTCTGTGTTGGGCCCGTTGTTGTTCACAATTTACATAAACGACATAGATGAGGGAATAAATAGCAACATAAGCAAATTTGCTGATGACTCCAAAATAGGCCGTCCAATTCATTCTAATGAGGACACTAGAGCACTCCAGGATGATTTGAATAGACTGATGCAATTGTCGGAGAAGTGGCAGATGCAGTTTATTATTGACAAATGCAAAGTTTTAAATGTTGGACAGTTAAATAACCATGCCACATATAAACTAAATAATGTAGATCTTAATACTACTGATTGTGAAAAGGATTTAGGAGTTATGGTTAGCAGTAATCTAATACCAAGACAACAGTGCATTAGTGTTCCCAATAAAGCTAACAGAATTCTTGGCTTCATATCTAGAAGTATAAATAATAGAAGTCCTCAGGTTGTTCTTCAACTCTATATATCCTTGGTTAGACCTCGTTTAGACTATGCTGCTCATTTCTGGTCACCGTATTACAGAATGGATATAAATGCTCTGGAAAACGTACAGAGGAGGATGACAAAGATGATCCCATGTATCAGAAATCTTCCCTATGAGGATAGACTGAGGGCCCTGAATCTGCACTCTCTCGAAAGGCGTAGAATTAGGGGGGATATGATCGAGGTGTATAAATGGAAAACAGGATTAAATAAGGGGGATGTAAATAGCTTGCTGAAAATTTCCCTCCAAGACAGAACTCGCAGCAATGGTATCAAGTTGGAAAAATTCAGATTCAGAGTTGTGGATGAGTGGAACTAACTCCCGAGTACAGTTATTCAGGCTAAAACGTTGTGTAGTTTTAAAAATAGGTTAGATAAATACATGAGTGGGTGTGGGTGTGAGTTGGACCTGGCTAGCTTGTGCTGCTGGGTCTGGTGCAGTGCTCCATCCTTGAGTGGAGGTGACCAGACTGGGTGGATCATTGGGCTTATCCGGGGTGGGTGGGTCATTGGTCTAATCCGGGGGAGGGGGATATGGACCTGCTCCGCATGGGTCAGTAGGCCTGTTGCAGTGTTCCTTCTTACTTATGTTCTTATTTCTGGCTCGCTCCATAGTGAGGTCTCGTACTTGATGACTGGCATGATATGATAGTGCGCAAATTAATTGAGACAGAAGTAAATTTTGTGATATTTTCATAATGTCTTAGGCTCAGGGTTAATTAAAGTAATTTTGATTCTTTTCCTTTCAGAAGAGTTTGTTACCGACTTCTGGCAACCATTCGGCCGTGGTGTTACCACTGCAACTCTCGGGAGTGCTACAGCAGGTGTTGTTCTGTATGGCTATTCCTGTAAGTGAATGTGGTGTCGCCAAATTCTTCCTTTTAATTCATTATTACTGCTAAATTTCATGATGGATGTTGCACCTAGGAATCGCGCAAGTATTGTAGCTCTTAGAAAATATGAAGATTTGAGTATCAGACTGATCGATGAAAATTTGAGCCTAGCAAACTCAACTGTTGTTCAGATGCAGAAGAGAGGCGATGACACTGGTGATTGTGGAAGAAAACGCAAAAAAACACCTCACGATGACAAAGTTATAATAAGAAATAGCGTGAAGGATCACAAGAAAACCAGCAAAGATCTACAGAGCGATTTGGCTTCAGCAGGAATAAATGTTGATTCTTCAACTGTTCGATAAAGGCTCCTTGTAGTTGGCATCACTCTGCTGCTTTGAAAAAAAAAATGGCTGCGGTGGGCACTCGATCATAAGTGATGGACGACAGATAAGTTGAGAAAAGTTATATATATTCGGATGAGACGCGTTTTGAAGTACATGGGTACAGGTCATCTGTAGAGAGACGGTGCAAAGGCGAACCTCTTCGGAATGGACACATTCAATAAGCGCCAAAACACCCACCTAAGATGTTTTGGGGTAGTTTTACTGCTAAAGGCCCTGGACGGCTTGTTATTGTTGAAGGAATGATGAACAGTGACAAGGCAATCCTGGCGTCTCTTATACTTCCCATTGTGGATAGAAACTTTTCTGATGGAGATAGCATCTTCCAGAAGGATCTTATTGAAGCCACACTTCCAGAAAAATGCTGACAATCTTCGAACGCTAAGCGTTAACACATAGGAGGGAGGAGCTAACGACGACGTTTCAGTCCGACTTAGGACCATTTATAAAGCCACACTAACAAAAAGGAGAGGAGGGAGTATATATAGGCCAGCAGACAGGGACGGGACAAGAGAGTTAGTAGGAAAGGAAGAAGAGAAGTAGTGGTAGAGTTAGTAGTAGTATCAGTGGAGAAGCACTGCAGGGGAGCTACGGGCCCACAAAGGGTAGGAACAAGAACACAGAGCAGGAAAAATAATAATAATGGAGCAAATGACCAAGGCAGAAGAAAGAAAACCCAAAGGAGAAAGAGGAAAGAGGAACGGGGGAAGAGGGAGAAAGGGTAAAAAAAGAATCAGGTTAAGTCACGTGTGTTCTGAAGTTTGGAACAATGTAATGGGAAAGGAAGCCATCTGCAGAGACTAAGCCAGGACTAAGATTCATACATGGAAAGTTGCGTATAGGGGAGGATTCAACCAGACGGCGACTGTGGAAGTTAGACGTAGGGTAGACAGTTTTAACAGAAGACCAGTCAATAGGATGACTGTGATCTCTGACATGACAGAAAAGAGCATTATTGGTGTCGGCAAGCCTAACACTACTTTTGTGCTCCCTGAGTCTGTCAGAAACAGAACGGCCAGTTTCTTCAAAATACTGAAGAGGGCAGGAGGAACAAGAAATAGAGTAGACACCAGGGGAATCTATAGAGAGAGGAGAGGTATGAGAGGATGAACTAGATTGGTGCGATGAGTGTTAGTCTGGCGAAAAATAAGCTTGATGTCTAAGGAAAGGAGAGAGTTGTTGAGATTAGAAAGACTGGAAATATAGGGAAGGCAGAGGACAGGAGAGTTCCCAGGAGTAGAGAGTCTGGGAGAGAAGACAGTCCGTTTAGCACGTGAGAAGGCAGCATTTATGAAATGGAAAGGGTAGCCAAGAAGGGGAAATGAATTACGAAGAGTGGAAATTTCTTATTTAAGGAACTGAGGATCGCAAATGCGGAGAGCACGGAGAAAGAGGGAGATGAGAACACTTTTCTTAACAGAAGAAGCATGATAAGAAAAGCAGTGAATGTACATGCCACTGTGCATAGGCTTGCACTACACGGAAAAAACAAAACCTGTATCTGAATCTTCATGTCCACCGTTCAGATGCAGGTTTTACTTTTTCCGTGTACCGCAAGCCCATGCACAGTGGCATGTACATTCACTAGTTTTTTTATCATGATTCCTCTGTCAAGAAAAGTATTCTTATCTCCCTCTTTCTCCGTGCTCTCCGTGTAGCTTCGGGTCAGACTTGACTTTTGATGCTATGTCGTTTTCGAACTGCCGCTGGGCCTCCCTCGTCCCTTACTCGTGCTTTTTTCTGTAGGATCCTGTTTCGAGCTGATTCTGCCTTAAAAATCACTTTGACTGACCGGGTTTTCCTCTTGCGAACCATCCTATTCTCAGAAAATTTGTCAACTGGGTCGTGTTGTCCTTTCCTACTGATTTCATGATAGTTTTAGTCGCTTTTTTCTCCTCCTGTCTTCTTGCCTCATAAATTTTCCCTTCAACTTCCTGGAGCTCGTAAACAAAAACTGACTTCTACCTATCGTCCTTCCACTGCATTTCCCTTTGCATCCCCTGAGACGGTTTAGTTGCCTCCATTGCAGCATTGATTCCTTCAGTCTATTCTCTAGCTGGTGTTCCTGCGCTCAGTGGTCTGTCATTATTCTTTCTCAGTTTTTCCTGGGCTCTGCTGTTGTCTGTTAGGGCCTCTGCATACAGTTTAGCCCATTAATTTTCTTTAGTCCTGTCATTTGTTCCTGGTGTGCTCCTCGTCTGCATATATATATATATATATATATATATATATATATATTTATGTTATATTTATATGTTGTGTGTGTGTGTGTGTGTGTGTGGGGGTGTGTGTGTGTGTGTGTGTGTGTGTGTGTGTGTGTGTGTGTGTGTGTGTGTGTGTGTGAGTGTGTGAGTGTGAGTGTGTGTAACTGATTATTCTATAATGTACTATGCAAAAGCATCAATTAACAGATATTTTCTTTTACCTCTTATTTATAGCTGGTACAAGTGGGCTGTCCTTTTGAATCATCATTGCAAACATTACCAACAGAAACTCTTCTCTGGACTCGTAAAATGAACATTTTCCTGCAGTAAACATTAGGTTAGTATATGTTTTTAGCTCAAAAATATTAATTCTCTCTCCCCTCGAACGATTTCCATAAGAGGGGAAATTAAGAAGGATATATTATCAGATATTAAATTAAAATCACATTTAATAACAATAAGAAAAAAATGAAAATGACTGTAAAAAACCTAATAAGACTGAAAAATTCACACGAGGAAATAACGATTATGAGAAGAAAGTGGAGAATTTTTTAGACGATTCAGGGAGGACTTCACAGAAGAAAGAGCAGAGGTGTTTGAAAAGGAGAAAGTCAGGTTAAACCATGAGGAGCTACAGAACATCTGTACATCAACGAAAGAATATGTTAGCTTCCTGTACAAAGGGATTTTATAAACCAAAAAAATGGAACCCGACATATTTCTATGGGGCAGACAGAAGGAGGCACGAAATTATAGACCAGTGTCATTTTATCAAGCATTTCAATTACGATTATAAATAAAAAGATACTGAATTATCTGAAGAAGAGAAGATTTTCATGAGACAAAATCCCCAATAATTCAGGCTAGACAATTCCATTCTTTCGGCAAAAATTCAAAATTGGGCAGAACAGACCAATTAATGTCAACTTTCAGGTAATTTTGCTCTAAATGAAAAAGATTCGACAGGAAACAGTGCTCTTGAAAATTAAATTATGTAAAAGTGTAAAAATATATAGCATATTGAGGCAATTTAATACCTTATGTCAGACTGAAGACTGAACATTTGTTCTTTTACATATTTGTTCTTTTACATATTTGTTCTTTTGCATATTTGTTCTTTTACATATTTGTTCTTTTACATATTTGTTCTTTTACATATTTGTTCTTTTACATATTTGTTCTTTTACATATTTGTTCTTTTACATATTTGTTCTTTTATATATTTGTTCTTTTACATATTTGTTCTTTTACATATTTGTTCTTTTACATATTTGTTCTTTTACATATTTGTTCTTTTACATATTTGTTCTTTTACATATTTGTTCTTTTATATATTATAAAACGAGTAAAATACTTCAGCATAATATTTCATATCTAGAAACTTTAAAAAAATCTTTTAAACTAATAAAAATATATGGAATATGAACACCGACAAACTGTGTAATAAAGAAACTTGTGCAACACTTCGGATATTTATTAGGGAACTTTTCGGCCGCTGGTGTGGTATCCCAATAAATCTGGACTGATAAAGTCCGCAAAGGGCGAAACGTCTCTAATAAATATCTAAAGCATTGCATTCATGTCTCTATGTCTTATCACTAACCAAGTACAAAAATAAATCTATCTTACAACCGACATCCCTTTTTCAGAAGTTTAAATATCAATAAACTTACCTATTATGGTTACTTGAAAATTGCCATCTTATTTTCAGTAACAGAATTAATGGAATTCAAGAGTTTTCCTTTCAAACTACCTGTTTTCGTGAAGTCTTGAGCAATAGTAGACCTGACATCACCATGGACATCAATGATGACGTGGTCGCCACGTCGTACCAAAGTGTCTATAGCTTCTGGAAACTGCGGATGTGGTAGATATATAAGACGACCAGTCTTCTCGGAATCGGCTATCTCCCGGTATATACCAGACTTCGCTGCCTGAAACCTTTGATTAATACAGACCAAAGTATATATATATATATATATATATATATATATATATATATATATATATATATAAATATATATATATTACATAAATAGATATAATATATGATAGATAGAAAGACAGAAGAGAGAGAGGAGAGAGAGAGGAAAGAAAGATCGCAATCAAAAGGATTCGAAACTACTACTGGGAACGGTCAAGATTCCCAGGCAGCGCTCTAGTCCACTCGGGAGACTGAAATAGCTGAAATCCATGCTTAAGGCTGACTGACGTGCCCGGGCTGGGAAAGAAACATGATTTGTGAACCAGGCTGTCCAGTCTTTATGGCTGTATAATCCTACGGGTTTAGCGCTCCCCGTTATGATAATAATAATAATAATAATAATAATAATAATAATAATAATAATAATAATAATAATAATAATAATAATAATAATAATAATAATAATCCTTTGATTACTACGTCTGAGTTTCCTGATTATTTCTTCCCAGGAGAGACTGTTCAGGAACTTTTCTCTGCAACTGTACACGTAACCCCAAAATACTTTCGGGAATGCAAGTGTAAGTGCATAAAGTCTATCAAAGATGACTAAATTAAAACGAGTTTGGAACATTTAGGTTATTTTAATACGTGACATTTCACCCACTGGGGACTTTCTCAATCTTCCACAATACATTACTACTGTTGATAATTACAGATGCGATTTTCCCAACTGGATATGAAATAAGAAAGGACAGAATAAGCAGTTCAGGATGAGAAGTACATTGTTGATTAACAATCAGTGGATATTTGAGATGAACCGACAACCTCCGGCTAAATTTCCGTCAGAAGGATCCTGTCAGGTGTCTTCTTAGTGTCCCACAGGAGGATCATCTCACCTGCCTCAAGATGATTCAATTTAAATTTCGGGTGGAGTGACAGGAGAACTGCTGCACCACCCTCTGAAGCTGTATGTTAGATCAGGGCTGATAGAGAACTCTTTTCTCTCTGACCAGAAACTAGATTTCACATTAGGAAAATATCCCTGCTCAAGATGCCAAATGGAGAGTGGACGGTGGGGAGTCTCAAGGAGAGTAAAACTCCAGTTCCTGGTATCATGGGCCCTTTTGCTAAGACAAGTGACCCCTTCCCCTCTTAAAGGGGCCAGTGGCCATTTATCAGCACTCTTATTGAAATAATGAATCTGGCTACCTTTCTTTTCTTTTTATTTTGATTTATATTTTATTACTCACATTATGAGTTTGACAACAAATTTCAGCTAATTATCACGAAAACTTTTATTAATAGGTTTAGTACTTCCTCAGAGCTTCTCTAATTGTTTAATTTTTATTGTAATCTGAGAATTTCACCTCAGAAACTTTTGTTTTCTAGAGTCACCTTTGTCACTCCTGTAATATTAAGTGTTAACACATAAAAAAAAGCTTTGCTATTTTCTTTCTAGTATTTTTAATTGGGATACTATAAGAATATCAGAAAAATTCAAATTTTACGTTTCCATGACGTACTTTTAGATAAGGAACAGAAGCAGAGTCTTTGTGCCATATCAGCTTCACTGATGGGTCGTCCATCACGTCTCGTAATGTTTGGTAAGGTTGAGGGATGTGTCTCACTGCCAGGAGAGCCATGAGATTGCCAGAGTAACTCCGTGTTAACACCAGTGTCACCATCATCCACACCATCAACACCACACCGCTCCCACAACCAGTATATAGGCAGCGTCGTATCTGTAATTGTTGATGGAATAAAATATGGCAATATATTAATGTGCATATTATTTAATGAGTTTTAAGCGTTTAACCGGTATATTTTAATAAGTGTTTCACTATACATGTCACAATACATATGTGATATGTATAATGTAAAAAATTTACGTTGCATAATTTACAAATTTTATTTACCAAATGCTTAACGAACATAAAACTGAACCCTAAAGTAACAAAAAACTGCTCCCTAAATAAATATCCATTTCTTTAAGGTACATTTAGCTCGTCAAGATCTTTATCAAGCTTCACTGGATATACCACGGAAGTATATGCAACTAGAAAGTTAAAACGTTTTCTTCAAAAATGAACTTTCGGTTTTGACAGTTTCTATCCACGATATTTACTCCACTTCACGAGAAAATATCATTAGCCAAATTTGAACCAGATGGAATAATATTTAGGAGTGACTCCAGATGCTTGAAGAGTTTCTAGTGTATAATATTTCATGCAGTAAAGTCTCAACTATCAGGTATTCGAACACCCAGCTCAAATTGCTTGTTTTTTTTTTATCGGTAATTTTCTTTTGGAATATTCTATGCTCATTACTTTACCAAAGAAATTAATATTTTTGTTACCTTCTTTCCTATGAAAGTTTGTAAAATGTCATAAGTACGGTTATTTTCTATCTGCAGTACGTTAACTGATCTTATGTATTTCATTTTTTCAGATGATATTATATCTTCTGTAATCTTAGTGTCTAAGACTGTAAATCACATGATTTGGCAAAAGAAAATATTGTGGATATTATTTCTTTGAGACATCTGAGAAGACTCAGCTAGAAGCTTCTTCATGCTGGCCTGTTGCTTAAGGTTTTTGTTTGCACCTTCACGTTGATCTACAGAAGGAGCTGAAGAGCAGCACTGCAGCAGTTTGGGAAGATATGAGGATTTTTAAGCAAAAGCCAGAATTCCGACTAGGAGGAAATAACATGCCGTCGACAGAGTCTTCGCTTTCCACAAGCACCTTGCAACGTTGGATTTCTTAGCCATGACGAATTTCCTGTGGGAGGGAAGAAATTCTAAAACTGATTTTTCATCTCTAATAAACTGATCCACCATAATCGGCTTGGTTTAAGACATTGCGCCTTCTGTATTGGCTGCAGTTATGGTTATGCTTTTGTTTTTATTAGTCCTTTAAGTTCAGTTATGTGGTTTCTGGGTAGAATCTTGTTGCAAAAATCCTTTTAAAAAATCGCTGTCATTAAAACAGCAGCTCATTGTGATTGGGTCTAGTTGGTGGTTAGACTTAAGGATTCCTTTGGATAGTTGTAACGCTATTCTGAGGACTTTTCTATTTCTGGATAGGGTAAATGAAGACAAACTGTTGATGATAGAACATTTTCCATAGCTTTACACCATGTATTGTTAAAGAGGGACTTCGACTTCCCTGTCAGTCTCGCTGGCGATGAGGATTGTTTACATTTACCCTAGGTTCCACGAAGACTTTCTTGGAGTGTGAAAGCACTTCTGAGCATTAAGAGAGGCAGGTGCGAGCAACCAAACAGAAGGAATGTTTGCTGGGTAAATACTGAACAGTATTGGAGTTAGAGGTCACAGTTTCGCCAGAAACTTTATCAGTCCTAAGTGCATACCTTGACAGAACAATGAATATATAATCAGCAAGAAATTGTGATAAAATAGCTAGTGAAAAAAAATCATTGGCTTTATAGTAAAGGGTAGTTAAAAACGCAAAAATTATCATATATATATATAATATATATATATATATATATATATATATATATATATATATATATATATATATATATATATATATATATATTAAGTAACATCAGTAATAGGGGGTCGTAATATGATTTTGATAATTTTTTGAGATGCTGCTGAAGCTGACATTGTTTTGGGTGAGTTTTGATGAATGTATTAGAGGCGTTTTCAGATACCCTAAGAAACGCGGATTGTTTTATAACTAATTTTCTATCTTCCCATTTATCGAAGTGATTATGAGAGTTACAACGAGGCTCTTAAGCACTGATTATGTTGTCGAAAAAGCAAATGTATTTATGTTTTTCGATACGACCATTATCAAGTCACAGCTATGAAAAGTCAAGTGAAGAGGTGAGGAGAAAGTTTGAAGAAAGGTCAGGTGATGAAGTCATGAGAAAAAACTTACCTTGTTGTAATAATATCCGAAAGTAGCCGAAGGAGACCTGTAACCAATAGTTGTGGTCAGCACTCTTGAGAGAGCCGCAGGAATACATGAGGAACACTGCAGCAGCAAGCACCACCAGCGTCCCCAGGATGGCCGCCCACACCAGTGGTGCCAGGGGGAATAAAAAGCCCCAGGGGTCCACCTCTGGAACACCACGAACGCCCAGGATCCTCCAGTAGTCTAAAAATATTGGTACAGTGAAGTCCGCCACCTCGGCTCGCCATCTATCGATCATGAAAGGGCCAGCGCTGATAGTTACTTCCTGTAAGAAAACTAACGAGGTTTTATGCAATTATCAAAGTAGTCATTTAATTAAATACTCAATGAAAATACAAGCTAACCGAGTTTACTGTCTGAATAAAATCCTTTATAAAATTCATGTATATTTTTAAACTTCAAAACCAAGCTGACATAAATTAATATTTGAGTCCCTGTAACTTGATCCGTCTAGACTAAGAGACTGAGCCTCTTTAAATTTCCTCTCCACTGCTACTGTCTCCAATATTAAAGTCATGTCGATATTAGATTGGAAAAAATGCTATTATGAAATTAAAACGTTTGCACATGTGTTTTATTCATCAAACCTGGCCTTCCAGTTCAGACCAAGGATGGGAGACTAAATATATATATATTTTTCCTTTTGCGACTGCGAGATACGATTGATTTTTTTCAAACAATGCCTCGCTACACTGACCTCCCTCACCACCATGCCCATCATGCCGGTCCATGAACCATTATTTAGTCTAACACCCCAGACTGAGTCCGGAGGTCGCATGAAGGAGTACCTGGTGAGATACATATATAAATATATACAGCAAATTAAAGGTTACATACAAGATTATGTGTACTGAAAAATCGTATTACTATTGTAATGATTGAAAGAGAATACCAGAATTAAAACCCCAGGTTTGGCAGTTGTCTCTCCACTATTCTTTTGACTGCTCCACATAAAATATGTCATGCACCTACCAGGAAATCCTTTCATTCGAACCGGTTATTGAATGATGATAGATATAGCTCTTGTAACCTGCAAGACTTTAGCCCCTGTGGCATGCTCCGTATGTTACATACATTTGTCGTTCATCACACACCCACTGGTATGCCCTCTAGACCAGCCAACTGGCAATTCAGAATATAGAACTACTGAAGTATTGGTGAGAGAAGAAAGAACCAAAATACTACAGCGTGTGTTAGTTAGGCATATATAATGTTATTTTAACTGTATGTATGACATGTGAAGATTGTTAATGGCCGTTTATTATGCAAAACCAGAAACAACAGTGCTATACAAAATCTCAAGATTGCCTTGTGAAGATTTGGTGATGTTAAACCAGTATTCTCCACACCTATCCTGCGTGTTTCATCTGTAGCGAACATATCTTGCCCTTTGGTATAATGAATAAATTTTTTTTTCAACGATCCGGCCGTATCCTACATAGGCAGGGTGACCGAAAAAAAACGAAAATTTATCTTTTTAAATTTAGTAATGTATACAGGAGAAGGGGCCACTGCCCCCTTGCTCCTGGCACTTTAGTCGCCTCTTATGACACGCATGGCCTACGGAGGAAGAATTCTGTTCCACTTCACCATGGAGAAATGTATATAACCATTAGGAGCAAATCCATCTACAGCTGCATGAAGGTACCATACTGGTACAGGTACATAAGATTAAGTGACTGCAGTCAGCGATCGCAACATGGTGATTGCGACTAGCTTAGTGGATTACAACCCAACACGGTTAAGCCGTTATGTTGTGATAAAAGTTGAACGGAAAATTCATGAACTGTCTGGTTATTAGGTCATATAGAATAATCGGAATACTGTGGGAGATTCATAAATAACCAAGGTACAGTGATAATAATTAATACTAAGAATATTGGTAGGCAGTATTTAGGAAAATGTGAGAAGATTCTTCCAAGCATTTCCTTAAATATTCTAGAAACCTCCGGGAAGTATTGTAGTTTAAGCAGACAAATTAGCACATTCAACTCTTTAATTAATTAGAAAATTTAAATATAATATCAGTTTTATAAGTGAATTATCCACTAGTGCAACGTAATCTGTTATGTCAAATGACTTGTTGACGGTTATTAGATGTAACTTAGGGCAGGCTATTAAATCTATTATTCTGTTTCCTACCTTTTGTAAACTCGGAGACCCTCTCTACCCTATTCCATGTAAGAGTGGTGATGAAAGGTGGTTGTGAGGCAAACGGTGTCTCTTATATCCCAGAGAAACTGGCTGGGGTCACCACGATATCTTACTCTGAGAAAACTTTCCCTCATTTCTGCTGTTGCTACTCTTGCAACATTGCATAGTTACTGATGACGCACAGAGACATGTGAAATTACTTGAGCTAAAGATTTCCATTTCACGTGTCTTGCATATAATATATTTTTATATATATATATAAATATATATATTATATATTAAAATAAAATATATTTTATATATATATATATATATATATATATATAAGTCGTGCCAAAAAGGCGAACTTGCGATCTTGGCTTAAATAGGCAATGCTCATCTTGCCATATATGACAAGTGAAAATTTGTGTTTTGTAATAATTTCCCCAAAAATCATTCTGAACCTAACAAAAAAAAAATATATTTCACTGTTTTTGTTTATTTTTAAATTTAAACTGTAAACAAATCTAAAACATATTTAGTTGGGTAAGGCTAAAATAAATTTGTCCCTTTTTATAATAAGGTTAAGTAAGTTTTCTAAGTTTCTTTTTGGGGCAAAATTAAAAAAAATACATTAACACTAATGAAAAAAATATATCTTTAAACGTAAAGAGAAAATTTTAGAAAGGACTTAATTTTAAATGAGTTCTTGCTAATTGACCAGTTTACATATTCGGCACGAAAATATACAATTTTTATATATATATATATATATATATATTTTATATATATATATATATATATAAATAAAAATTTATATTATTATTATATTACATAATATGTTATTTATAACAAAAAAGAATAAATTTCGTAGAACAGACATTCAAGGGTCAAATAATAAAGAATCGCTAATAAGTAAGAACAAGTGTAAGAGAGAAGCAAGACTTCTTCTCTTAACATATTGCACATGCTTGCAAAATCAGGAAATATACATGGAATTGTGCATAGGGTAGATATTCATGTCCCCCGCTCTGTGACTGGCTTTTCTTGTCCCATCTACGGCTAGTTAATGCACATTGCCATGTACATTCACCACTCTTCCTGTCATGTCTATCATTAATATTCTTGGGTTTACTTACGTGAAGTTAAGTGCACCAGAGAGGTATTCAATCATCTTTACCAAGGAGCCCTGGAACTGAACCCTGGGAACCCCCGAACTTGGGTCATTTACCGTCACTATCCTACAAAAGCCAGACTCCACGATCGCCACCAGCAAATTCGGCCGGTGGTGGAACCTGTAGAAATGATGGAGGAAGATATTAAAAATAAATTACTTAAGATTTATTTTTACTTTATTCTATTTTTTTGTATTATATATTCTTGCCCACTTTAATAGTATTTCATGCCGCAGCTCATGCGGCAAGGGCCTACATCAGGGACCTACCAGAAGACAAGGCCGTAGTCAAACTTGATTTTAGAAATGCCTTTAATATGATGAAGAGAGACATCGCCTTGCCGGCTGTTCGAGATCGGTTCCCCAGTCTTTTTCCATTCATTTCAGCCGGCTACAGCAAACCCTCGGTTCATTTGTTTGCGTACATGAAATTCTCTCATCAGAAGGTGTTCAGCAGGGTGATCCACTAGCTCCATTTCTCTTCTGCTTGGCAGCGAGCTCAACATTTGGTTCCTGGATGATGACACTCTGGCAGGTACTGAAGCGTCCCTGATAGAGGCCCTACAACTGGTGAAGACACAGTGTGAAATCCAAGTGTGAAATCATCACAACGAATCAGGAAATAATCAATGCTGTGCGAACAGTCCTCCGGAAGTCTCTAGTACCACTCCATTTAACAGTACCGCTGGGTCACCAGGCCATCGACACGGTCCTCAAGGACAAATTGAATAGCCTAAAGAGAATGGAGGA
The DNA here is from genome assembly GCF_026875155.1 of Cherax quadricarinatus. NCBI lineage: Eukaryota > Metazoa > Arthropoda > Malacostraca > Decapoda > Parastacidae > Cherax > Cherax quadricarinatus. The sequence continues at coordinate 44,578,813 of NC_069428.1, read as the reverse complement.
AAGAGTAAGTGATCTTGATGCCATGATGCCCTGTATCTCTTCACAAGGTGTCTTACTATGCCAAGATTCGCTTACTGAGGTATGCACTCTCTTTTGACACCCCAACACTCGAAGAATATGACGCACACCTGAGATCAACCTTTAAGAGGGCACTGAATCTGTCACTAGAGGATCGGCAATGGGATCAGGCAACTATCCAAGTGCGACTGGGGGGTACAGCGCTGCGCAAAGCAACGCAGGTAGCGTTACCTGCATTTCTGTCTTCGTGTTTGGCTTCCAGTGGATTAGTCAAGAAGATTGTCCCCGAACGAATGAGAGACTCGGTAGGAGCTAAAGACCCAAGGTTCACTGAAGCAGCCTTGCGGTGGGACACCCTTGCAGACTCCTCCAGTAGATTAGCTTCTCCCAAAGAGCACAAACAGTCCCACTGGGACAAACCGATCATGGAAAAAATCGCCAACATAATGCTCACCAACGCTTCAGGAAAGGACAAAGCGGTGAAGGCACCACACTCAGGAGATTTCCTTCTAGCTGTTCCCATTTCCTCCTTAGGCACTCGAATCGACCTACTGGCCATTCGGATTGATGTTGCTCTCCGCCTAGCAGCCCCCATCCTCACCGAACATAATTGTATTTGCAGCAGGGCGACGGCTGATCAATTCGGACTTCATGGTCTCGTGTGTCACACACCAGAAGGTAGTATGCCAGACATGAGAAGGTCAATGACATCATAAAGAGAAGCCTCGCTACAGCCCGTTGCCAAGCCCAACGGGAGCCCCAAGTGCAGAGTTCTGACGGAAGTCAATAGCGCCCTAATGGAGCCACTATGCTACCCTGGAAGGATGGAAAGCAGATTGGCTGGGACTACACCTGTGCCGCCACATTAGCAGACACCTACTTAACATACTCCGTAGTTGAAGGGAGTGGAGCAGCCAGCCACTTGGAGACCCAAAAGACCCGCAAATATGAAGGCCTTCTCTTACTATAACGTCATCCCAATAGGGTCGGAGACCAATGGAGCATGGGGCAAGTGTGCTGTAAAGTTCCTCAAAGAGCTGGGTGAAAAACTCATCATAGAAACCAAGGACCACAGGGCGGTCAGCTTCCTCTTTCAGGGACTGTGTTGCTATCCAGAGTGGAAATGCCTGCACCATTCTGGGAACGCGGCCCACCGCAGAGAGCTGGACGAAGTATTTGAGATGTAGCTCTGAGTTGTCATCTATGTTGTTTTACTCTTTATTGCATTATTGTCAATGTATTTTCTCTTTAAATAAAATTTATATTAAATATGAGAGGTGGCAGGAGAAAATTTTCAAACAGTTTCAGGGAGAACCTTGAGTTATCCTTGAAGTAAGTTTATTCTTTTCTCTGAGAATGAGGGTCCCCAGGACAGTTCCAGAGGTGCTACCTCCCTATTATATATATATATTTATTATATATAAATTTTATTTTTATATTATATTATATTTTATATATTATATATAATATATATATATATTTTATATATATAATATATATTATGGATTATATATATATATATATATATATATATATATATTTTATATTTATATATTATATTTTATATTATATATATATATATATATTATAAGGAAGTACCACCTCTATAGTTGGAATGGGGACCCTCATCCTCAGAGAAGATGATAAACTCAAGGTTCTCCCCCGGGGCTGTTTGAATATTTTCTTCTCCTACCACCCCCCCATATTTTTTTATTCTATGTGAACATTTTTTAATAAACAGAATACATTTACAGAAAAACACAAACATGAATACAATGGTACAATGTATTAAAGATTATGAATTTCCTCCAGCTCCTCTGAAGCCGGACGTGAGCCAAGTATGTAGCAAGCATTTCTCCTTTGGATGGCCAAGCTGAGGCGCTGGAACATGAAAGTGGCTGCCCTTGGGTCCCTGGTGGTGTCGATGAGTCTGGTACCCAATTCTTTAAGGAAACGTGTGGCATTTTTTCCCCATGATCCCAAGGTCTCTGATCCCACTGGGACAAATTGATATTGTTGACTTATGTCCCTGTACTTGCTGATCTTCTTCTCCTCCCTGTGGTCAGAAGCTCCTCCCTGTCACCCCACACTGTGATGGATATAGGTGTTAGCAAGTGTGGCCACACAGGTATAGTCCCATGCTAAGAGCTTGCCATTCTTCCAAGGATAGATGGTAATCCTGTCGAGGCGGTTTGCTGGGTTGTGATCGGGGCTCCCTCCCTGCTGGGCATCCAGCTGTAGCAAGGGTTCTCTTAATGATGTCGTTGACCTCATTGTGTCTTTCATGCCAGCCCTTGGTTTTGGAATAGTTAAGACCATGTAGACAGTATTGGTCTGCCTGCACTTCGCCGCAAATGCCCATAAATTCTGTTTGAATTGGGGCAGCAAGGCGCAGAGCCACTGCAATGTGGAGGGTCTAAGGGTCGAGTCGCGTTCCCATTGCTGGAAATGGGAACTGTTTGGAGGAAATCTCTGGAGTGATGTGCACTCACAATCTGGAGACAGCCAGTCTCCCTATCTGATGTTGCAGCCCTGAGCATGTTGGCAAGCACCTTTTCAGCAACCGGGCCATCCCAGCTTGACTGTTTGTGAGCCAGTAATGCACTAGGGTTTGGTACTGGAGCAACAAGAGTCTCCCATTCGGTGATGGCACTGAAACAGCTAGGATTCTGTATTCCTGCTGAGTCACTGTTGTATTTTATAATTTATTTATATATATATATTATATAATATATATATATATTATATATTATTTATATATGTATATATAATTTTTATATATATATATATATATATATATTTATATTATATATATATAAAATATATATATATATATATTTTATATAATATATACATATTTTATATTTTATATATATATATATATATTTATATATATATATATATTATATATATATATATATATATATTTATATATATATATATATATGTATGTATATAGGAAGTGAGCAGCGGTTCATTTTTGCAACAAGGGCGTATATCAACAACCTGCCTGAGGACAATGCAGTGGGAAAATTAGATTCAAGAATGCGTTCAATCTCCTGAAAGAGACGTGGGTATTAGCAGCAGTACAAGAACATTTCCCTGGTCTCTTCCCTTTTGTTTCAAACCGGGTATTAGCAAGGAATAAATTGCTTCTCTTTGGAGAGCATGAAATTTACATCATCGGAGGGTGTCCAACAAGGAGATCCTCTTGCACCATTTCTCTTCTGTATAGCGTTAGGGAAATCATAGTCAGATGACCAGCGAGCTAAACATTGGTTCCTAGATGATGGCACACTAGCAGGTACAAAAGAGTCCCTCCTACATGACCTTACACAGTAATGACACGGGGACAGGAAATGGGTCTCATCCTGAATCCATCCAAATGTGAAATCATCTCAGTCAGTCAACAAGTGATAAATGCAGTGAGATCAAAACTACAGGAGCAGCAGTCATTGCCCCCAAATAGTGTTCTTGCTGGGAGCACCTCGGGGAAGCAATGCCTTTGGGACACAATTCTCAGGAAGAAAATTGGAAGAGTTAAGGAGGATGGAACAACGAATAGGCAATCTGGACACCACGATGCCTTGTACCTTTCACAAAGTGCTTGAGTCTGCCCAGGTTGACATATTTCCTAAGATGTGCACTTCATATGAAAACCCCTATACTGCACGAATATGACAGTTTTTCGAGGCGATTTTTAGGGAAGTACTTAAACCTTACTCTAGAAGACGGGCAGTGGAACCAAGCAAACACTTCCAGTCAGACTAGGAGGCATTGGTGTCCGCAAGTCATCACAGATTGCGTTACCTGCTTTTCTGTCCTGTGTATTGCATCCAGAGAGCTTGTAGCAGCGATTTCCCTGATCATCTTGGGGACAAGATAGGAGTCCAGGGACCAAAATTAAATTGAGGGGAAGCAATGATCTGGGATAATAAAACGGGCTCTGGAGCCAGACCTGCTCCCCCCAACAACTACAAACAATCGCACTGGGATGGTCCAATAGTGGAAAAATTGCCTCAACAATGCTTCAGAGTGTGTCAGGGAAGGATAGGCCCGCCTCCTGGCAGTGAGAGCCCTCTTTCTGGGGACTTTCTGTTGGCTGTTCCCAATCCAGCCTTGGCACACGTCTCGACCCACAGACCACCGCATCGGTGTTGCCCTTCGACTTGCCGTCCCTATTCTCGCCGAACACAGGTGTATTTGTGGCAGTGAAGCAGCAGACCGATTCGGGGGTACCATGGTCTTGTGTGACGTAAATCCGAGGGAAAGACTGCAAGACATTAGGAGGTTATTAACATTATCTAGAGGAGCCTCACAACAGCTGGATGCCCCCGCATAAGGGAGCCACCCCAACTATGGCAGATCTGATGGCAGCCAGAAGCGTCCAGATGGTATCACCCTTCAAGCCTGGACAGATGGGGGGCAGGTGGTGTGGGACTAAAACTTGTGCATCTACCTTGGGTGATACCTATCTCCAAACACCAGGGAGGAAGGAGGGGCAGCTGCCAGCTTTAGGGAGTCCCAAAAGTCTAGAAAATATGGAGAACTTGCAAATCATTATATGTTTGTTCCCATAGGCTCAGAGACCCTTTTGGCTCATGGGGAAAGAGTGGATCTAAATTCCTTAAGGAGCTGGGAAAAAGACTCATCAGGGTAACTAGGGATCCCAGGGCAGCTAGTTTTCCGTTCCAGCGGCTCAGTGCGGCTGTTCAAAGGGGTAATGCCGCTGTATTTTGGGGACACGCCCCAGCTCTGAGGAGCTGGATGAGATTTTTGCCTTATAATCGGTGATACACACGTAAAAGACATGTACCGTATGTGCCACCTTTATATTCAATAGTGTATCTCTTGGATCTTATGTATATATATATATATATATATATATATATATATATATTATATATTATTTTATATATATATATATATATATATATATATATAATATTATTATATAATATATATATATATATATATATATATATATATATATTTATATATATATATATAAATATTTTATTATATATATATATATATTATATAATGTCGTGCCGAATATGTAAAACTGGTCAATTAGCAAAAACTCATTTAAATTAAGTCCTTTCTAAAATTTTCTCTTATACGTTTTTGAAATATATTTTTTCATTTTAAAGTTGACGTAAAAATTTATAATTTTGCATCAAAGGAACTTAGAAAACTTGCCTAACCTTATTATAACTAGAACAATTTATTTTCGCCTAACCCAACTAAATATATTTTAGATTTGTTTTCAATAATTTAATGCTAAACAATCACAGTGAAATATATATTTTTTCGTTAGGTTAAGAATAATTTTGGGCGAAATTACTGCTACACAAATTTTTTACTTGTCCCTA